>CM032631.1:16675453-17123889 GCA_019097785.1 Fraxinus excelsior | reverse complement strand
TCGTTCCGAAAATCCTTCCTTGAAATTTGCTCAGGAAAACAGAATCCTGCATTATTTGGATTTATACTTGGGAGAATTAATCTCTATTTTTCTACTGAAATTCTGATCTTAAATGATTTACACAGAGTTAAAAAACCAAAAAAGAAGAAGATGAAAACTCCATAATCAAGGAAAGATATCTTTCACGTTTTTCTTTTACTCCACACATATTATATATACAACAAGAAGAAGGGAAATCGGAAGGTAAACTATCGTGTCTATTACTGCATACAAAACATGAAGTCTAATGGACCGTTTAAACATTGAAAAAGATCCAAAATTAAATTAGCAAGAAATCCATTTTGAAACGCTTTCAGCCAACAATAATTTATCAATAATAACTTTCTCTCCAAACCTGTAAGAAATTCTCAATGCTCCTTGAGAATTCACACAGCCTTTCTGCACTGGAAAAGTCATTACAGCACTTCCACCATTAGGGTATGCACAGTTAAAAAGCTCTTTCATGGGAGTATGCACTTCACCAATATACCTGTCCCCTAGTTTCCTTTTGCAGTACAATTTTATAACAAGCATTGTGTTAAAGTTTTGCACCATCGACTCGTTTATCGTGTAATTCAACGTGCAATTCCACGCCGGATTCGTCTCCCCGTGCTTGTCGGTCGGAGTCCGTTTCTCGGTTTCCGGGTTGCTTCCGATCGAAACCCTAGCATGTACTTTCATCTTGAACATTCTCCTGACTTCTTCAAGATTATTTGCTGATATAAGGGTTATTTCAAACTTTCTGCACTCCATGTCTATCAAGAAAAGGGTTCTGCAAATTTAGCTTAATAGAGAGAATAATCAACTTATTATAAAAAAAACACAGCCTGACTTTTTCTGTTTTAAGTAATTTACTAGTTGCTGAAGAGAAAGATCCAAGAAGGAGAGGTATTTCTTTATAAAAACATACTTTGACTTGTTAATTACCTATTTAGTCATTGAACTTTACGTAAATTATGGAGTCAACTATTATAAAAAAATTTGAAAAATTAACCGTTATTGTTGACTTTTATTAGATAAGTGAGACTCAATAACGACTATATTTTTAATTTTAATTGGATTTTAAGCTATACCAAACACGCCCTAGGTGTGTCCTAATGGAAAGATGATCAAAATTGAACCAGTCTATAAAATTGTCCTTTATTACTTATTTGATCTTAAAGAGGTAGCAAACAACCTTGTCGATTATTTTCCGGATAAAATGCTATTCTTTTTTTCTAAAAAAACATAAAGATTGATTAATTATCTTATTGGTCATTGAATTTTGCGTAAGGTTTTCAAGGGATGTCTGAATTTCAAAGGTTTCCCTGTTAGTTACTAATTTTACAAAAGTTTTCCCGTATGTCACTGAGTGGTGAATATGATTACATTTTGTAAAGTTCAATGAGTAATGGAAAAACTTTTGAAGTTCTCAATGATGTATGTGATTACATTTGTAAAGTTCAGTGATTAATACGAAAATTTTTAAAGTTCAGTGACCTCCTGAAAATCTTACATAAAGTTTAGTGACCAATCATGTAATTATCCCTCCCTTTGGCAATTCCATTTGCTAAATAATTGGATGTCATGACAAAAAGAATCTTTATGAAGTTTTTGTCACTTGCAGTTGGTCAGAAATTTCTAATGTATTGATATCTAAGTAGAGAATATATATATATATATATATATATATATATTTCAACTTCTTCCGTGAATGCTTATCTACTAATTGGTATGAAATGAAAAATTCAAGTGGGTCATTAGACGTGATTTGGTGTGCAATACTAAACAAAGATGAACACGTATTATTGAAAAAAGATACCTTACAAGAGACAAAATTAATAAATTCTGTAGATAAACTTCCTTTCAAAATAAGTAATGTATCTTGGACTCTCTAATGAAAATTTATTTATTTACTTATAAGTAAACTTTTTAGGCTTACCAAACAGACAAGGATATATTTGTCATATATGCTTTGAAACTTCTCCATACACCCGTCAAAAAAAAAAAAAAAAAAAAAAATCTTTTGCAACTGGAAAGGGGCCATTCGAGGAGGTGGATGAATAAAAGAAATGAAATATTTAAAGTGAATATTGTATATAAATTATAAGTTCTTCGATGTAGGGTAGGTAGTTTTACCACATGGATAATTAACTTGTTTTAATTTTGTATAGTTGCATAGTGCTTCATGAATCAAATGGGACAACTACTCATCTTCAAACTGTGTCCCAAATGGACTGACTACATACGAACTTAGCTTTTACAATTGATTAAAGTGTGTTGTCAACCTTTTCCATAAAATTGCAATTATTCTTGTGAAACATGTCTTTAAAAGAAATGCAAGCACGAGTTCTTAACACTTTTGCTGAAGAGAAGGATCCAAGAAGGAGAGGTATTTCTTTATAAAAACCTACTTTGACTGGTTAATTACCTAGTTAGTCACTGAACTTTACGTATGATTTTCAGGAGGTCACTAAATTTAAAAAATCTCTCCGGTAGTCACTTAACTTTATAAAAATCTCTTCATTAGTCACCGACTGATAGACAATATTACATTTTATAAAGTTCAATGACTAACGAGGAAACTTTTGAATTCTAAATTTAGTGATACTATAGATAATAAAATTGTAAGATATGAGAAAGAAAAAGACTAAAAAAAACATAAAGATTGGTTAATTATCTAATTGGTCATTGAGTTTTGCATAAGGTTTCCAAATGATCACTGAATTTCAAAAGTTTCCATGTTAGTCACTCAACTTTACAAAAGTTTCCCCGTTTGTTATTGAGTGATGGAGATGATTACATTTTGTAAAGTTCAATGATTAAGGAAAAACTTTTGGAGTTCTCAATGCATGAGATTGCATTAGTAAAGTTCAATGATTAATAAGAAAACCTTTGAAGTTCAGCAACCTCCTAAAAATCTTACATAAAGTTTGGTGACCAATCAGGTAATTAACCCTCACTTTGACAGTTCCATTTGCTAAATAATCCGACGTCATGACTTACCTATGACGAAAGGAATCATTATGAAATTTTCGTTACTCGTAGTTGGTTAGAAATTTCTAACATATTGATAATATAAGTAGAGAATATATGGAAATGTCAACGTCTTCTCTAAATACTTGTCCATTAATTGGTATGAGACAAAAAATTCTAGTGGGGCCATTAGACGTGATTTAATGTGCAATAAACAACAAGAATGAATGCGTGTTACTGAAAAAGATACCTTACAAGAGACGATAAATTAATAAAATTTGTAGATAAACTTCACTTTCAAAATAAGTAATGTATCTTTGAAAAATCGTATGCAACTGCTAAGGGGCCATGCGAGGAGGTGGGTGAGTAAAAAATGAAATATTTTAAGTGTGTTAACCTTCATAAAATTGCAATTATTCTTGTGAAACCTGCCTTTAAAAGAAATGCAAGCATGAGTTTGTAACACTTTTTGCCAATAAAGTAACATATTAAATTCAACCATCGTCGACTTCTTCAATATGCATGGCACTATAATTCTCATCCTAAATTAAATCGTCTAATATAAGAATACTATCTGCATTTTTCCCTCCATCACTAAGTTTCAATAAGTATGCTCATAAGAATTTTTTCCCCCGAAAGTAACAATATGCCCATACACTAACCAATTTGTCTAATACACCTATCAATCAAGCGTTTTAAAGAATTCTCCAGATTTGTTAATTAATTCTTCTAAACACACACGGTAATTTAGGGCCTATTCTCTTTACTATTTTTTTTTGACCATTTTCAGTTTTCGAAAATACCGAAACACGTTTACTTATCTATTTTCAGAAACGAGTTCGAAAAACGAGTTAAATTTTACAAAGAAAACTGAATACGCCAAAAAAAAAGTCGTTTCGGTTGTTTTCATTTAAAACCAAATCAAAACTTCATTTTTTTTATTTTAGAAAACAATTTTTCAAAATGACAAACAGAACGCATTTTCAGCAATTTCAAAATGGACACTCAAAACATAAAACCCAAAATGAATTTAAAACTCAAAACTGAAACACAAAAAGAACAACTCCTTAGTAATTCTTCTAAAAATCATTGTAATTATAGTTAACACATTACGCAAAAAATGAGCTTTTACAATACTTAAACTGCAACACTCGATAGTTAAGTATTACTAAAGAGGTCTATCGCAATATTTTAAATGAATGTTGCTATTGGTTAATAAAATTGAATTTTGGCAACATTTGATAAATGTATGTTGCTAATGTCACATTTCGCAACGTTGCGAAAGTTTAATCTTTTGCAATGTGATAAACGTTGCAAATACGACTTTTATTTAAAACGTTGGAAAAACGTTGCGAAAGATTCTTTCACAACGTTTAAAAAAAATTGCGAAAAACATTTTCGCAACGTTTTTTAAACGTTGCTGCATCTCTTCCCTGAACGGCAACACAGACCCTGCAAAAAGGTAATTTTTGGTGTAGTGACATGCTTGTTTTTATTGGAGATTGAGGGTAACATTTGGTAGACTGCTAGGAATTCAAAGCTCTGAGCTTTGTTGTTTCTAATTCTTTAGTTCAACAACATGGCTCGAAAATCATATGATACATTCGACATAGATCCAATTGAAATAATGAAAAGAGAGAAAGAACTCCTAACATTAAAGAAAATCAAGGTATAGACAGCTATCTCCAAGAAAGAAATTATCTTATTCCTCGAAATCGTAGAAAAAATCACCGTCTTCAACGACAACTGCATCCTTAGAATCTGTAAAAATCGAAATCTGAGAATCATCTTCTCCACCTAAAAGAAGAAGTGCTCCTCCAACTAATATCAAGAATCCAAACTCTAGTGCCCTGTTCCAACCAGAAGGTTTCTTGACAAAAATCCTTTCACCAAATCTGTATGAAATACTCAGTCTTCCTTTAGGGGTTCCTGCGATAGCATAGCTCATATTTTGAGCACTTAATCCATTATCAAAATGCTCTTTCAATGGTAAATTCACATCACCAATAAATATGTCTCCAAGAGTCCTTTTACAGTATAATTTGATTCTAAGATTTATACCTTCTTATTGGACTGCTGCCTCTCCTATGGTGTACTCGATGGAAAAATTCCATATAGAGTTTTTCTCACCTTCCATGTCAGCAGGGGCGGACCCAGCTTAGGCCCAGTGCAGGCATCTGCCTGCACTGGGCTTTGGGCTACCCCTAATTTTTGGTTTAGCCCAAAACTTAAAAAAAAAAAAAAAAAGGTTGGGCCAATTATTTGGCCCATTCCAGTCCCAGGCCGCATGAACCAAACCTTAGAAGTTCCCATAGACGTTCCCAGCCCTTTCTTCCAGTTGCAAGCTGCGATTTCTTGCAATCAACCGCCGATCGCCGATCCCTTTCTTCCACGACCTGCTGCTGCTGCTGCTGCTGCATCCGGCGACCGTCGCCCGTCGCTGCTCGCAACTGGAAGAAAGGGCTGGGAACGTCGCCCGTCGCTGCTCGCGCCGTCGCCCGTCGCTGCTTGCACGCGATTCTCCGGACGGTAGGTGAGTAAGTTTTCCTAGACTTCTTCCTCATTATTGATTGTTATGGGTATTCAATTTCATTGTTTCAAAATTTGGAATTTCTTCTATGGTGATTGATTTGCGTATTGGAATTGGAATTTGGATTGGTGATTGCCGAATTTGGATTGATTGCCGAATTGGAATTGGAATTTGGATTGGTGATTGTCGAATTTGGATTGATTGCCGAATTGGAATTGGAATTTGGATTGGTGATTTCCTAGACTAGACTGACTGCTGTAAATATAGACTAACTGCTGTTAATTTGGATTGGAATTGTAATTTTTGATTAGGTCCTTACTCCTTAGGATTTAGGAATTTGGAGGCTATAGAGTTTGGATGCTGTAGACTGCTATAGTGCTATAGAGTTTGGATGTTATTGAATTTTCTATTGGTAATTGATAAATGGTAAGTGGTAAACACATTACACATGGTCCACATCCACTAACTGAGTCACTACTATTTATTTTCTGATGAATTTTCTTTTATTTTGTTTATTTATATTCCAATTCCTATGTATTACAGTCAGTTATGGAAAGATTTTATAAAAGAAAAGCTCTTGAAGTTGCGGAAAATGTTAATGAAGAGACGTTAATTGGAGACGATTTTGATGTTACACAACTTCCCACTGATCCTGGATTAAGGACTCCAATCTTGAATTACAATTCTAACATTAGAGATCAAGTTCGGAGAGCATATATGCAAAAGGGTCCTTGTCAACCGTTTAACCATGAATTTAAGAAAAGACAATTTGGAGAAAAAGAATCTAGACGATTCAATCCTTCTTGGTTTAACGAGTTTGAAGGTTGGTTGGAGTATAGCGTGGCAAAAGAGGCAGCTTTTTGCTTGTATTGTTATCTTTTTAAACCAAGTAGTGGGAAACAAGGTGGAGGCGACTCATTCGTTGGTGAAGGATTTACGTATTGGAAAGATAAAAAGAGGCTCGGTACTCATGTTGGAAAGCATAATAGTTCACATAATGAAGCTCGTATTAAGTGTGAAGCTTTGATGAATCAAGAACAACACATTCAAACGGTTTTCTTCAAGCAGTCAGAGCAAATGAGAAATGAATATCGTGTCCGTCTTATTGCATCAATTGATTGTGTTCGAGTTCTGTTGAGGCAAGGGCATTCATTTCGAGGCCATGATGAGTCTAAGAATTCTTTGAATCCAGGTAACTTTCTAGTTCAATTAGAATTTCTATCTGATCATAATCATGAGGTTAAGGCTGTGACATTTGAAAATGCACCCCAAAATTGCAAATTAACATCCCCTAAGGTACAAAAGGATATTGTAAGTGCTTGTGCTACTGAAACGATAAATGTTATTATCAAAGATATTGGTGATTCGTTATTCGCTATCTTAGTTGACGAATCTCGTGATGTTTCAATGAAGGAGCAAATGTCAGTTGTGTTACGTTATGTGAAAAATGGGCTTGTAAATGAACGTTTCATAGGTCTTGAACACGTGTCCACTACCACAGCTGTCTCACTCAAGGCTGCTATTGATAAGATATTTTCTAGATATAATTTAAGCATTTCTAATTTGCGGGGACAAGGTTATGATGAGGCAAGTAATATGCAAGGTCAGTTTAATGGTCTCAAAGCACTCATTTTAAATGAGAACCCTTGTACTTTTTACATTCATTGTTTTGCACATCAACTCCAACTAGCTCTTGTAGCTGTGGCAAAGAAGAATAGACCGATTACTAATTTCTTTTGTGTGGTTGCAAACGTGATAAACAATGTTGGAGCATCTGCTAAACGTTGTGATCTTCTTCGAGATAAACAATCAGATTTTATTGTTGAGGCATTGGAGAATGGTGATATTTTAAGTGGACGAGGCCTTAATCAAGAAACCACTCTTCAGCGTTCAGGTGATACTCGTTGGGGATCACATTATAATTCTTTGGTTAGCTTGATTAACATGTTTACAGCTGTTATTGATGTACTTGGAATAATTGAAGAAGATGGATCAAGTACTTGTGATCAAAAAAATGATGCATTTAATATATTGGAGTCGATACAATCGTTTGATTTTGCATTTAATCTACATTTAATAGGAAAGATCTTGGGGATTTCAAATGATTTGTCAAAGGCATTACAGAGGAAAGATCAAGACATTGTTAATGCAATGGACATGGTGAAAATTTGCAAAAAGAGACTCCAACTTATGAGAGATGATGGGTGGGATTCTTTCTTACAACATGTTTCTTCTTTTTGTGAGCATCATTATATCAATGTCCCAAACATGGATGATATGTTTATGCGTTCTGCACATGGTGGTCGCCCTCATCGTAATCCTCCACAAATGACTAACTTGCATCACTTTCGGATAGATTTATTCTATTCTGTCATAGATACGCAACTTCAAGAATTGAATGATCGTTTCTCAGAGGTAAATACTGATTTGCTCCTTTGTGTAGCTTGTCTATGTCCACAAAATTCATTCTCTACTTTTGTTAAAAGAAAGTTGATTTAACTTGCTAAGTTTTATCCACAAGATTTTTCAGAAGTAGATCTCTTCACACTTGACGATCAACTTGATAATTACATTTTTGATGTCCTCTCTAACAAAGAGTTTGAAGAATTAAATGGTCTCAGTGCTCTCGCACAACAGTTAGTTTTGACAAATAAGAGCAGATCATATCCAATGGTTTACAAGCTTTTGACTTTTGCACTAATTCTTCATGTTGCTACTGCTACGGTAGAGAGGGTATTTTCTGCCATGAACATTGTGAAAAATAGATTGTGCAATCGAATTGGAGATGAGTGGATGAATGATCGCCTTATTGTTTATGTGGAGAAAGACATATTCTTAAAGATTGATGATGATGTGATTGTACAAAGATATTAAAGTATGAAAACTCGTAAAGAACAATTATAAGGTATTTCATTTTAATATAATGCTTGTGTTATATTTTTTTTTTCTTTTTTACTGTTACCGCCCGCACTGGACAAATATCCTGGGTCTGCCCCTGGGTACATGATATATATTTGATTTTCCATAATTTGTTTGTCGACGGCTGGAAATTTTGGTGTGAGCCTTGCTTGTTTTCTGAAATTTAACACGACTCAGTAATTTATTTGATTTGATTAAACTTACACAGTGAAAACCATAAGAGTGCCAACAACAACAAAAAGAAAAGGTTGCAACTTTTTAAATTATGTAAATTTGTGTCTTTCCTCTCCCATGGACTTGTCTATGACCTCTGTCGCGCGGCTATTTCTTGTGTTTCATGAGTATCAATCTTTCATTCTTAGTAATTATCTGAGACCATATATAATATACCTTCATTTTCAGACTAACAACACTCTCTGCATGCAAACAATGGTACATTACATGTCCAAGAATATGATTTCGTTCCATCTTATGAGAGTTTTATGGATCAAATAAATTGACTGAAAACTGACTTTATCTAAATTACTGATGTTATTTTTGTTTGTTGTGTAGCATATATTTGATATTTGCAATGGTGAAACTGGATTGCAAACCTTATTCTCTGAAAATTTGAACAGGTTACCTGTTGAAATACACACATAAGAACCTAATCTGAAATTCCTTTAAATTTTACTGCTGATTTTGCACAATTATTTTTTTCCCTCAGAAACCTGGATGTTTTAGGCTCCTAACCAGTAGTGTAGTTGAGGTTTGGCATTGGTTTATTATTGAAGAATGCGTAAATTCATTTTGCTCAAGTTAGTAGTGAAATTAATACAGAAATACAACCACTGGTGATACAACATTGACTGGATCAATACTTGTGAATGAGGGAAGAGTATCACGAATTTCTGGACAATATATGGAGGATAGAGAATCCTATCATCATCCTGACTCAACTCACTCTTCATCCATGGACAGCTTCGATTATATATTCCTGTTTGTTCTTGCTTTACTTCTTGTTAGTTTCTTAAAGGTGCAGTTATAATGATTATCGATGGATTTTTTTTATTTTTTTTTTACATGTTCTTTTTCTTCATGATCAATACATTATTAGATGATTTTATACGTATACTTCAGTATTTTTGTTGTTTGGACACATTCGTATTTTTTTAATTATTATTTAGTTTTAGCCTTGCTTATTGATTTGATTTGATAATATTGCTTAAATGTAGTTTTGCCACCAACTGGCTCCGTATGTACATGTTAAATTTATTTTTTTCATCAATGGTGCGACATGTACACAAATTTTATAAATATGCGGCCACAATCTTGAATCACGACCTTAGCATGTAATATAATATTGAAATATTTAATCTAAAAGTTAAGTAACTAGAGATATGACTAATTTATTTTTCAAACCATCTCTCATGAGTAAGCCAAAACCAGACGCATATATAATTTTATTAATAGTTGGAGGCAAAATTTGAATCCGAGACCTTAGCTTGTTTATATCATACTAGTCTTTAACCCGCGCGATGCACGGTGAGATGTACAAATTTATATTAAGTGATAAACAATTCTAATATGAGATACATATGCTAATTGATTTTCCAATCCAATTAGATGTAAAACACTTCTGTGAATGAGTAATTTTAAATAAAAATATATACACTACATAATTAATTATATGCAAATGAGATAAATGAAAGAAAATACATGTGGGAGTGGTATAAAAGTAAACTGTGGGTTTGGGGTGGTTTTAAAAATAAAAAAATAAAAAAAATATGTGTCTCCATCTAGAACGGAGACACCGTGTCTCCATCTAGCATGGTGTATGCGTCGTAGAAATTAAGAATTTTAGAGATAATAAAAGAGGGAACACTGTTGCAGCATATTGAGAGCCAGCTTCGTGCAGAACAGAGCTAGACAGTCCAACTTCGTACGGAACCAGCCCCGTGCGCTGAGACGCGTGTGCGTCGCGAAATTATTATTATTATTATTTTCCCTTTTTTAAGCTATGAATGAATAATTATAAACAATTTGCAATAATAAATTCGAAAAATGGTGTAGGCGGGATTCTTGGGCAGGATTTTTTTTGCAGGGGACCACTTATATATACAATTTTGGTCTCCTCCGTGCAGGAGACCAGGGCTGACACACATCGAACTTTTTTTTTTTTTTTTATAAACTTCTTTCTCGTGTGTCTGCCTAAAATTTATTTTTTTATTATTATTTTTAAAGCTTAAGGGCTGTTTGATAGCCCTAAGACCATAAATTTTTTTTAAAACTTTTTCTTTGTGGGGGTTCAAGGCAACGCCCCCGACCGGGTCGCGGGGGTCGAGGGGGCAACACCCCCTCGTGGGTGTTCGGGGCAAGGGAATTTTGATTTTCATATATGTATAGAATTGAATATTTTCTAATATTTTTAAATTAAATTACCTCTGCGTGCGGAGGCAATACATTAAAATATTTTTTTTTTCAAAGATCAATTTT
Organism: Fraxinus excelsior; assembly: GCA_019097785.1. Lineage (NCBI taxonomy): Eukaryota > Viridiplantae > Streptophyta > Magnoliopsida > Lamiales > Oleaceae > Fraxinus > Fraxinus excelsior. The sequence goes on along the minus strand of CM032631.1, from coordinate 17,112,971 downwards.
TTGACTTAACATATATATATATATATATATATATATATATATGTAATAATGGTTTAGGCGGGATTTTGGGCAGGAATACTGTTGCAGCTATCCTTCTTTAATATAGTAAAAGATTCAACTCCTTATTTCAAAAGTTTAAGCCAGTAGAGAATGAAAAATCATGTCAAGAACAATCCTTACATGCAAAGGTGCGACTCTTAGGTATGTTTGTTTCTGCGTCTAAGAGTGCATGTGCACATGTATCTGCTAGTGAAAACTTAAAACTAAATATTTCAATGAAAATTTACCTTAACTTTGTTTTGTGACCCGATGATTTGTCTTAGGTCAACCATTAGGACATATCTGAAAACTATGCAAAAAATAGTTTAGCAATTTTCCATGAAAATTGATTCTTATTTAGTTATTAATGAAACGGTCCTCTTCACAGCAATTATTTTCAGTACATACATCACAACTCAGTTATCTATGATATATTTCAGTCTCATACATGAGTAGCGTTAAAAGAGGTAAAGATCACTTGTGGTCATTGAACTTATAGTAAAATCTCATTTTTGTCACTATAAATAGTTTCCAAATCTTTCACTAACCTTATAATTATTTTCAACATTATTCATTATCTCCATAACCATTAATAATTAAGGAAAATGGGTGAGGTGTTTGTTAATCTCTATTGACATGATGATTTAAGACTTAACGTAGCAAATGTGTGACGTTGACCGAAATAAAAAAGAGCCAAAAAGTTGGTAAAATTCAAGGAAAAAGAAATAGAAAAACAATTTTTAATAATTGAAAAGGAAAAACCTCTATGTGATCTTTAAAATTGTGAAGATGCATTTTTTAATAATTAAAATTTTAAAATCTTACATTTAGTGGAAGGCTTTCAATTTTTATTTTTCTTCATCAACCTAAGATAATTAGTTAGGAACAGTTGGTAAGATGCAACTAATTTTTCAAAACTAAATTGTTTATAAGAGATAGGATAGAGAGTAAGTTTATAAATATGAGGTGGCTTGGAAAGCATACAGGCACTCCAATATTCAACAGACTCTTGCGACCGCGCTTGGTGCAGCACACTATCACCACCTCTATGCCAATGAACTACTCACCAAGACAGTTGAAATAGTTACAAGTTCTATATAAAACCCTACAAGATAAAAAAAAATTCAATTAAAAAATAAGTACTGAAAAGATAAATAAATAAAAAAACAATTAAATAAAGCAAATAAAATAGCCCCACAAGGTTTTGTACCGTATCAAGAAGGGAGGCATCTGTTTCAACGCTAGAGGTTTGATATTTATTTTGTCTCTATCGTGGGAGTAATTTACATGCTACAGCTCTCTCTCTCTCTCTCTCTCTCTCTCAAATAATAGCCACAACTTTAAAATGAGTAAAGATTGATAAAACATCATATTAAAGGCGTAAGGATTAATTAAATATATTCAGTAACGAAGAGCATCAATTATATAATAGAAGGATCCAAGACCAACCATGTAGACAGTGTCTACTGGCAAACCATTATACAATTTTCTTGCTCACAAATCTTGACACAATTCTTGGGATCCTTACAAGGAATCATCATGCTTCCAATAAGTGTTATAGTAAAAAATCCAAAGAAGAGAAGCATGCAACCCCACACGTAAAAAGAACGCCACATACTTGCATATTTGCTGATAGATGTTTGACCATTTAACAACTTTTCATCCTTTTCGTCTAATATTCTTTTGTATTTCACTGCGATCGCCAACAAAGCAGACAAATTTAGAAAACCTGCAAAGAAGGAGACGGTGAATGGAACCCAACGATATTGACATTTTTGCTTTGTTGGGGAACTATAAATTGCGGTAAAGATTACTCCTTGAAAGACAAAATAATAATTTGCCAGTTGGAAAGCCTCCTTTCGAAGATCAGAAATTTCCTCTTCTTTGTTCTCTTTGGTTTCCCCTTCCTTCTTGTTTTCTTCTCCCTGCTGGGTTTCTCCTGCCATTTGTGTATGTAGAGAGAGAGAGAGAGAGAGAGAGAGAGATGGTTCTTTTCAATATATAATTATATATATAAGTTTCAAAACCACTATAAAAATCATTCTATCAACCGAATTAGATGAAAACTAGGGAAACATATTTTTTGTCAAGACTTTGTCCATAGTAATTTATATATTATAATTAGCTTTTGACACGTTAAAAAATATATAGTCGTCATACTTAATTTTTTATTTTAGGTTTCCTTATCCACCCGCAAGAATATTATTGTCGAAAGGAAATTTCTATGATCTCTGAAATATTGTAGGGAATATTACAGGTTATGTCTATAAACAATTTTCTAAACTAATTTCCAACAGGAAATTGAAGGCTGGACTGGTTGATATACTCCGCAAGTAGATGATTGTAGTTTTTCGAACCAATTTTGCGAGATTGAGAAATTAAGACCATAACGAAGACACGTACACCATGTGGATATGGTTGAAAATCATATTATCATGTTGGAATATTTTATTAATCCGGGTGTGACACGTGACGGAATGTTTTAGAATATATTTCACTGAAAAGGTGAGTCCTTTCAGATAAAAGATTGTGAATTATTTGTTATTTTTCAATAGGTGTGCCTATTCAAATAGAGACAAATTTCAATAATAATGTATTTTCCAAGGGTCGTGTAATTTGAGACACAACCTTTCAACATTTATATAAGCTTTCCCATTTATAGTTTGACAACACATGATCTATGCACTTTATACTTGAATTATACATCAAATAAATTATACATATTTTGAATCAAGTATTATAGAAAATGGAGTTCAAAATGGAGTTCTAATTTGGAGTGCTCTTATTATAAGACGCGATCGTTATATTTTGGGAGAAGAATGACGAAAAACAGCTAGCACTTATACGGTGTATTATCATCTTGAGGAGAAAAAGTCAAATTCTTGCCTTGATCAAATTCATATTTATGCATTACTCATTTCTATTTTTTGTTAAACAATTCAAAGAAAAGAAAGGAAAAAGGGAGGCTAGGGTTTCATTAATAATACATAATGAAAAAATGAATACAAAACCTAAATATAGAGAGACTATATATAGTCTAAAATAAGTGAAATTAAAAACACTATTCTACCCTTAATAAATAATAAAATAAAATAATACTATATTTCTTAACATCTTCCCTCAAACTCACGATGTGGCAGCTACAAGCATCGAGAGTTTGCCAACTAGAAAACGAAAACGAGAAATAGAATGCGACTTGGTAAAGAAATCTACAAGTTGCAAAGAAGAAGAACAAAGGGCAAAGTAATTGTGCCATGCTTGAGGTGATAACGAGTAAGGTGACAATCGATCTCAATGTGCGTAGTCCGTTCATAAAAAATAGAGTTGTGAGCAATTTGAATAGAATTCTGGTTGTCGCAATACATAGAAGTAGGATGAGAAAGAAAAACTCACATATATGCAAGTAATCAACGTAGCCAAACAATCTCTTTGGTAGTAGATGTCATAGCACGATATTCTGCTTTGGTTAAAGATTGAGAAACACTCTTCCAAGAAATAAGAGAATCACCCAAAAAAATACAGAAACCAGTAACAGACTTGCGATATGTGGGATCACTGTCATAATCAGTATCAGAGTATGCATGCAACTCCAAGGAAGATGTGGATGGAATTAAAGGACGCTGAAAGACTGTACCCCGAAGATACCGCAAAATACGAAGAATAGCTACCCAATGAATTGTAGTAGGAGAAGCAACTTACTGACTAACAACATGAACAACATATGCAATATCTGTACGAGTAATAGTGAGATATACCAAGCTCCCAACAATAGTACGATAGAAAGTAAGATCCAACAAAGGTAAACCATCATAAGAAGAATACTTTACATTAACCTCAATGGGAGTATCAACAGTCTTATTATCAGTAAGTCTAGCCCGCTCAAAAATATCTACAACATATTTCGACGGAGAAAAAAGATAACCTCTGGGTGAGCAGGCTACCTCAATACCCAAAAAATATCGTAGAGAACCCAAATCCTTCATTTCAAACTGTCTAGCTAACTCTGTTTTCAAAACTGAAATACCATCAATATCATCACCAGTAATAATCATGTCATCAACATATAAAGATAGAATGATACGACCTGAATTAATGCACTTAACAAAAAGAGTAGAATCATAACTACTAGAAGTAAATCCAAGGGAAGAGATCACCACAGAAAATTTTTCAAACCAAGCACGAGGTGCTTGTTTGAGACTATATAACGCCTTCTTTAGCTTGCAAACATACCCAGAATTATGTGAAACACTAGGAGGGGGGCCATATAAACTTCTTCTTGAAGATCTCCATTCAAGATGGCATTTTTAACATCAAGTTGAGAGATACGCCGCTGACGAACTGAAGCTACTGCAATAAGAGTACGAATTGGACTAAATTATTTTTTTTTTGGGTTAATTTTATATATACTAAGCATTGTGAGTTTGATTTCACTGACGAACTTTGACTAATTAAAATTGGATTGCTCTTATTATATATACACTAAGTATCGTGAGTTTGCAAGAAACCAAAAACGATGAACCGAACCGAACTGAATGAACACCTACGTCTGCAAGTAGTCAACACAACCACACAATCTCAACAAATCCAAACGGATGCAAATTTCAAATCCAAATATACCGAACAAAAAACAAACCAAATTTTCAATCCCATCAATTGGGCCAAACTGCAAACCAAATTTTCAATCCCATCAACTGGAACAAATTTCCAATCCCATTAACTGACCAAATATGTAAAACAAATTTCAGATTACTTATAAACTGCAAACCAAATTTTCAATTGAACTGAACCAAATTTCAGATGAACTGGATATATACTAAACCAGATTTCAAATGAATTGAACCAAATTTCAGATGAACTGGATATATACTAAACCAAATTTCAAATGAACTGGACATACTAAACCAAATTTCAAATAAATTGGACCAAGTTCCAGATTAACAAAAGTTGAAGAAATTCCAAACAAACTACAGAAACTGAGTTGTGGCCACCGGAATGTGATACGACTTTGTAGGGATACATTCGAAAAGAAAATAAAAAAGGAAAAACAATATTGATAGCCGGACGAGCAGCTCAAGGCTGCTCGCCGAAAATGAAATTTAGAGTTTAATTTGTTTAGGATCGAAACTGCTCTGATACCATGTTAAACAATTCAAAGAAAAAATTAGAAAAATGGAGGCTATGATTTCATTAATAATATATAATGAAAAAGTGAATACAAAATCTAAATATAGAGAGATTATATATAGTGTAAAATAAGGGAAACTAAAAAGACTATTCTACCCTTACTAAATAATAAAGTAAAATAATACTATATTTCTTAACACTTTTTAGTACTTGGTTTCTGGAGGTTGAATTTCTATCCAATTTTATTCACTTGAAAGTTAAGTTATTGAATATATAATTTGAGCACGACTACTTTTCTTAATAATGCACCACAAAATTGCACAACGCTAACCCCCTCCTTATTACTCTAACTATTGTCCGAACTAACCCTAAAGTCCTCAATCTGCCACTAACTGACGTCCATGTCGTAGGTTCTTCCAACTTTGCACACAACGAGAGCCAAACGGTCGCTTTCTGCAATTTTGATACTATCCCTCCTCTGGCCAATCTTAACAATGGTCCAATTCTGCACCATTCTAGTCACCACACAGCCCCTATCCGCCAGCTTTAGTAATGTTCTTCTTGTTAACTTTGCTGCTACTCTGTCCCCCGTCATCTAGCTAGTTGCTGGACTACATAGACTCCCACCATGTTACCACCAATCTTTAAAACATGTCTCTACAATCTCCTTATTCTGGTGGTGGCAAAAGTATGATTAGAAATGGTCATATTGGCTGTGTTCGCTTCTCTTCTCTGTCTAATTCCTCTACTTCAAAAAATGTTTGATGTGTTCTTGCTATTTTACCCAATTCAATTTCCATCTCTCAAGTTTGAGAGAGAACAGAGGGATGTCATAATATTAAGATTTGGGTTCATTATTTAAATGTCGGCCTTGTTAAGAGTCCAAACTCCTTATATGCCGGTTAGTAATTCGATTTTTTATCGATGTGAGATTTATCATTAATAGGTCAACGCAAGATGATGATTTGTTTTAGAACAGAAACCTTGAAATTCGTGTGATCGTGGTCTTAATTGGATCGAACTGTTTATTTGAGTTTAACGATCTATGATATCATATTAGGATTTAGAGTTTCACGTGAAAATGTCAACTTTGTTAAAAAACAATAATTCAAACCCGTTGGTTAATATTTCGGTACTTCATCAGTATAAGAATATTCTTTAATAGATACTTCATACAACATAAATTATTCTTACAATAAAGCTACTTGTACAAAAAGGGTTGACAGCCCTTTTGACAAAAAGCCACATGGCGCACCCCATTGACAACCCTTTTTATACAAATAGCATGGTTCTTATACTTAGCATCTAGAGAAAGTGAATTTCTAAATAATGAGCATGTTTTGGTCTTTTTCTTTTTTCCTTTTCCTATTATATTTGGTTCCAGCTGTATTTCTATGCTGCATGCATTATATTAGTTAAATGACATTGTTACTTGAATCATGTGCATGTTGATAATAAGTTTGATACTACTGTGAGGTGATAATATTTAACATATTAATTTTAATAACAATTTAATTAATTAATAACGCAGATTTTGATAACACGTGAAGTGTAAAACTTAAAGAATATCAAATGTGTACAACTAATTTATTAATTCCTTGCTACTATATCTTAAATACTGAAGAAAATTCCTTCAATAAATTATTTGTATCACTCTCGCATTCAACTCTTGCTTACAATACGAATTAACAATATAATGCGCGTAAAAATATGTTATTTTTGTAAACTTTCTTTCTCTATACCTTTGAAAAATAATCCCCAACTACCATATGCTCATGGAAAATAAATAATTGACTTCATTTTCAAAAATACTTATCAACAGCAGTATTGTTTTCATCGGTGACTAACTGTATTTAATGAAGAACACGTATTTGAAGTTTTCAACCCTTTGATCTATCACAGTTCGTGTCCTTCAAATTTCAATTTTTTTTTTTTTTTTTTTTTTTTAAGAATCACTGGGCGACTTTTTTGAAATAGTATTCAAAGAATGATTGCAGAATTGGTGACTATTATGGTGTTAACAAAGAGAGAATATTTTATGTTATTTAACAGCCAAGGGGGAGAATTTGATTTTTGAGGCTGGAGTGGTGGTCTTGTTGGTGGCTAGTTTTGGTGGATCGGGTAGTTTGGGTGGTGGAGAAACCACACAAGGTAGAAGTTAGTGAGACAGAATTTTGTTAGAGAGGAGAACAAAAAATAATTATAAATCTTCAGATGTTTATGTTTATCTATATAAAACTCTATGACGATATAACGACGAAAAAGCCATTTAAAAAAATAAATACTAGAGAGATAAAGTGAATTAGAAAATATTAAATAAATTAAATAAAATAGCCAAACAGTGTGTTTTACTGCATCAACAAGGGAGTTATTTGTTTCAATACAAGAGACTTGATAATTATCCCTATCAGCGAAGTAATTTACAACTATAGATATGATTTATATAAAAAATATATATATATAACAATAACTTTCATGAAACATGTAAAGATTGATAAAACATAATACAAAAAGCATCAGGAATAACTAAATATATTTAGTAACGAAGAAAATCAATGATATAGGAGGACACAGGACAAAAGGTTTAGACATTGGCTACTGGCAAACCATTATACAGTTTTCTTGTTCACATAGCTTGACACAATTCTTGGGTTCATTTCCCTTACAAGGAATCATCCCGCTTCCAACTAGCGTTATAATAAAAAATCCAAAGAAGAGAAGCATGCAACCCCACACGTAAAAAGATCGCCACATACTTGCATATCTGCTGGTAGATGTTTTACCCTTTAACAATTTTTCATCGTTTTCATCCAATATTTTCTTGTATTTCACTGCGATCGCAAACAAAGCAGACAAATTCAGAATGCCTGCTAATAAGGAGAGGGTCAATGGAACCCAACGAAATTGACATTTGTGTTTTGTTGGGGAATTATAAATTGCGGTAAAGATTACTCCTTGAAAGACAAAGTAATAATTTGCTAGTTGGAAAGCCTCCTTACGAAGATCAGGAATTTTCTCTTCTTTTTTCTCGAGTTCTTCTCTCTGATGGGTTTCTCCAGCCATTTGTGAATGTCGAGATCGAGACAGAGAGAGACAGAGATGAAGAGGGATGGAACAGGTAAAGACGTGAGAGAGAGAGAGAGAGATGAAGAGGAATGGAACAGGTAAAGACGTGCATGCTACTTATAATATGAAGGTCTAGTACGTAGTAATTTCTTGAAGAGCACTCGGTACTTCTCAATGTGTGTCTTCGGCTATATTTAATTTGATGGTTCTTTTCACATAGTATGGACTAATATTCAATTTTTAGAAATGGTTACTGGAACATTTGAATCGGTAAGCACTATATATAGTGTTACAATTCAATTTTAATTAGTCAAAGTCAAAGGTGAAATTGTCAAAGTCAAGGTCAATATGGACTTAATTGGACTAAATTACTTTTTTTGGGGTTAATTTTATTATTGGAAATATACGATGGTTTTAAATGGATGATAATTGAAGTGGAGGACTTACTTATATAACATTGGTAGTTAAAGGACTTAAGGTGCAAACGCTCCCCAACTTTGACATTTCAACACAATTCTCTCATTTTTCTCTCACCTCACACGCAGAGAACACTAGAAACCGGGCAAAGAAGGAGAAAAAAAGGGAAGAAATGGGAAGAAAGGAAGGAAAGGGAAGGAAAGGAAGAAGAGGAAGAGAAGAAAAAAGGTAAGAATTGATTTTTTCAATCTTGGGTTCGATTTATCTATTTTTCTTCAAGAGACCGAAATTTATTTATGTTGATTTCTAAGGTTTTATCATGGTCCGAAAATTTTAATGGAGGAAAGGATTGTGATTTTTAGCTCAATCTTATTGATGGGTTAGGTTCCATTTGATTCAAAGTAAGTTATATCATTTTTGGCTAACCCTAGAATTTTAAATTGGGTTCTTGATGAAGATTATTTGTGTTAATGTTTGTGTTGGTATAATGCTCACTTGAAGGAATGTATTAATGGAACAAGGTGTCAAAGTTATGGTGGAACTATGATTTCAAGTTTTCACTAGAGGGAAGATGGATATTTATTTTTATGGTTGTGATGCAAGTAATTTGATAAATGGCAAGGTAGTGATGGAACTAGAAAGTGTAACTAGTTTCATTGGATTAAATGATTTATGTGGGAGATTTAGTCAAGTATCGAGAAAGTTTAGTTTAATTATTATTACATTCGATATTAAAGGTCTTGGTTCGTCAGTGGCTAAATTGGTTATTCATATCGTATTTCAGGTGGTGAAGAACAAATTGGAAACGTTTATCAGCCTATAGCGTGTAGCTCATACTTTGTGAGTGGAAAAACTAATTTTTCATAAATGAATAACTATTAAATTTATATCATACGAGAAAGTTAATTATTTGATATACTTGATTTGACGGCATGACTTTCAGAATTAAATGGATTTTACAGTCATTTATTTTAAAGTTAAATTCAGTACATTGAAATCATTTTCTAGCATGTTATATTACATATTTCAGTATATTTAAAGTTATTTTAAAAACCACCAAAAAGTACCCAGGTGATTTACTCGATCTTCAATGGTGTGAATGTGTTTCCACAGTGTATGATCAATTATGGTGATTTTACTCGCTATGCACTGATGTGAATGTGTTTCCACAGTGCATGACCAGATTATCAGAGGTTTTTGGGACCCGCTCTTGTACACACATAGGCTTTGGGCCGTGTACTAGGGTGATTAGCCTTTGGGGCAGCTCTGCGTACGTATGACCAGATTATCAGATTTGAATGACTTTGCCTTGTACATCGAGATTAATCTGTACATATGTAAGGCTATTCATTGGGTACTTATTGGTGTGACTATTTAGTATATCATATTATGTTTATTCATTTGTAGATTCACAAATTTTTGAATATCAGATGATAGTTCCTTCAAATTACAGAATTCAACTTATTCAGATACATAAATATGATTTTAACTTACAGAAATGAGAGCTTTATACATATTTTTGTTGACACCTGATTAGCTATATTTGGCATATTTTACAGTTGGTTATTCTGCACAAAGAGTAAGAATTTGTGATTTTAGCATGTTTCAGTTCTAAATAGATGATCAGAATTTAGTACTTCTTAAAGCTGTAAGAAATTAAATTAGATTTTTCAGTAAATATGTATAAATGGATAGTACATGTAATTGCAATCTATCCACTCACTGAGTTACAAGCTCACATCTTTTGTCATGTTTTCCTTATCAGGAGGCCGCTGAATTTTGTGATACTTGGAAAGCCTGCTGCAGTCAGAGCCTGATTAACCACCATTTAATTGCACGATCTTAATCATGTCATTGTATGTAATTTATTTTGAGGACTCGTGTTATTAAACTTTTGGTCTAATATTTTGTTGATGAGCATTTAGTAGAAGGGTTGTAAAATTAATGTTATGCATGCTTGTGGACACGATGTTTGGTAGTAGAAGTACTCAGTCTAGTTTAGTCTCATGTTGTTTGAGTTGTGGTGGCATTGGTGATTTCCAAAATATTTGGTGTAGGTGTTTTTATGAATATTTGTTGATTTTCAGGTTGGTTTTGTCAATATTTTAGGGGAAACCCTATCAAAATTTCGATAAAAAAATTATAGTTCTTGATTAGTCAATTAATCATGAAACAGTCTATGTGGCCTTGGTGGTAGGTCCAGCATCTAGCTGTAACTCATCATCGGCGCATGCCACGTCTGGGTCGACTAGGGTGACACGTGACGGGGTCGTGTCATGTAGCTTCCTAATTGTGTTGTTATTTGCTATAATAATGTGTCATATCCACGTGAATTGAAAAAATACAATAAACGATTGTTGTTGAGTAGCTTATTTCTGATTCATTTGAATAAATATTATTATGTAGTTGCTGATCAAGGTTCTTAACGATGAAAAATTCTCGGGCCTGAAATTGGAAGGTAGACACTTTCTTGATTATATTCTCATTGCATTCAAATTCCGGAGAATTGAATGTGAGAAATATATACTCGTGGCTGAAGGAGTTAAGGAAAAGAAGGACGCATTACACCAAAAATGAGCTTTTGCAGCGGCCAAAAAACACTGTAAAAGCGTTTTTGCAGCGTTTTTCCAAACGCTGCGAAGGTCAGTGTTGCCGTTGAGGGAAGACTTTTTGCAGCGTTTATTCACCGTTGCAATAAACTCTTTTGTAGCGTTTTTTAAACACTGCGTTTGACCATCTTTTGCAGCGTTTTTCGAACGTTGCGTTTGACCCCCTTTTCCAGCGTATTTCGAACGTTGCGTTTGACCTCCTTTTGCAGCGTTTTTCGAACGTTGCGGTAGACCCTCTTTTGCAGCGTTTTTCCCCCATTTTTCAACGTTTTTCGAACGTTGCGGTAGACGTCTTTTTGCAGCGTTTTTCGAACGTTGCGTTTGACCCCCTAATTTATTGAATGAACGTTTCTTTTGCAACATTTTTTGGACGTTGTGATTTTAATATTTTTTAAAAATTAATTCGCATTTTTAATATATGCATATTACGCTACCGAAAATCATATTCTTTATTCTGCACGTTGCAACCTAATTACAAAAATGTGCTTGTGGTAATAAATAAATACAAGAGACACAATACATCAAAAAATATAAAAAAAATCATAATTAAAATGGAAAAATATGCTCTTGCATTGAAACTAATTAAGCCATGCAGTATTCAACTCGCATATACATTGTGCAATATTCAAAATAATTTCATTATACATGTTTCCAGTTTAAAATATCGACTCAACATCAAAAACATCTTTTCCATCATTCCGAGGAGTACAAAAAGTGGAATAATTTCTACACTTGAGTTACTTATAAGCAAATTAGAAACTAGAGGCTTTGATACTATAAATGCTACAAATAATGTCTCTCAGGTCCTTACAAGGATAGATCTGCTCCTTCTCCATCATCATCAGAATCTTTGCCTCCATTTTCATGCTTGGCATTTATTCTCTCTTGCTTCCGTTTCCAATTCTCCATCCTCTCTTTCCAGGCTACACTACCATAGCCATACGCTGCTAAATCCTTTGAAGGGTCCAACGGTCTAGGCTGAAGTGCAGAAGAAGATTTGATGCAGACAAGATTTTTTTCTTCATGAACAGATGAGCAATAGCGTGATTTTCTAGAATTAATCTGGAGAAAGATTGATACCTGGAACTGGAAGGCAGTAATCAGTCGAAGAATGAGGATGAACTCTTTTACCAACACCACCATATCTAGGGACCAGAGCATGTTGTTCAGGTGGGATATCATCAACCTGGAACTACCCATTGTTTGGTGAATTCATATGCTTTCACAAAAAAATTCAAAAAAGAAAGGGGAGAAAGAGAGGGTACCGTGCTACCATCAGTGAGGAGGAGGACTTGAGAAGGCAAGGCATCATGCACAAGTCCTACAAGCACAAGTACGAAATCCTACTGCTTGAACTCATTCTCGAGGTCATCAATGTCATCCTCTTCTTCATCTCCATCGACCCTAGCACAGCCTTTGAGACGTTTGAACCTGGTTTTGCATTGAGGGCATACCTGGTTTCCTTCACGACGCTCGTACTCATAGCAAGTCCTACAAATGGGGAAGGCGCATTCATTGCAAGCCACAAACAGTTCTCTGTCCACTGTCAATCCAACTTCATCTCTACATATCTGGCATATTTCCGGATTAACTGCTCTGGCGGCTTTCGCTGTAGCATCAGAGTAAGGAAATCACATGTATCTTGGTTGAGTGAATTTAGATCTTCTAAGTCGAATCCAAGTAGTAATTATTTGAATACTTACCAAGAACTCTCCATCACGACGGATCATAACAAGTTCGTTCTGGTTGTGAGAACCAGCTATTAAGCCTGCACTAACCTCCATTGTACCCCCAAACTTTCTTTCCAGCAGAGTTTACAAATAGATACGAGTAAGACACTGTAACCACCATATATGATTTGGTGTTTTCACCATGCTTGAATTCGAAACTAAGTCTAAAGCATCATAGTTGGAGCAGCTGGCCAAGAGATTTGGTTCTTCCTAGCTACCATTAACGAATAAATTAATTGATTTTCATGCAGCTTTTGCTAATGCTTAGGCCGCCTGTTTGATTGAAAAATTGATGCATCAAAAAAAGATGTAAAGAAAAAACCGCCAGCTATCCCAAGAAAGCAAAATGATACATTATCCACCAAAACCCATTAACGAAACAAGATTTCTCAATCAATCAAAACCCACGAAAGACAATGAGCAACTCAAGCCTAATCCGTACAAATTGATTCATAAACACATAAGCAGTCTCGTGCTAGATATTTTCATTTTATCTTGAGAAAGTACAAATAAAAAATTACCATACATCAGATTAAGATACTAAGATATAATTCTTATCATGTACAATCAACATCAGCAATACATGATGTAAAGGAATGAGAAAAAATTACTTGACACTAAAATCATCAACTTTGCAATGGACTCAAACAGATTACTAGTAAAGCAACAGGTAGACACAAACCCAAAATATAGCACATTATAGGCAACCTATTTCATGAGGAATAATGTGACTGGAAATACTGAATATGGAAAAGAGTCTTCAAAGCATTTTCTCAAACACCTACTATGCATTCTCATATCTTAGCACATTATAGGCAACCTATTTCATTCATAATTCAACCCATAAATCAAAGAAAAAAGTAAGAAGTTTTAATTAGACTTGATTTCATCAACAACTAACTTGTTTTCAATAAAACTTTCATTTCGGTTTGCAACATATCACAAATTCGCATTCAACCAATATGAAATAAACAACTCTACTAGTAACATATATAGACCTGGAAGATCAAATTCATAATTCAAAGTATACCACATTTTTACATTAACAAATAATCCAACTTTCTCAACTGAATTAGAAATTCAATTAATTAATAAAAAACCTAATTAAATTCATAAGAAAAAATTGGGGAACCTTTTCATTGAGGGACTGAGACTTGGACTGGACAAATGTATCGACGTCAAAATTATCGGACTTGAACTTGAAGACATTTATATTCTCTTCGAACTTGGTGATGGCATCTTTGGAACTCCATTTCAGTGCACCTCTCGTGTGTAATGCTCATCTTGACCGAGACGACTTCAACGATGCCATAACCAAGAAAACGCGTTTCAGATCCAATTATTGTTCCTCCTGCGCAAGTTCAGGGCTAATTTTATTTGATTTAACGAATATATAACAAAAACTAATTGCGACTTAGGTTTTTAGAGGGCAAAAAAGGGGAACGGCAGCCTACTTTCAAAATTGGGAGAAAAAAAATAGTGAAGAAGATGAACCAGGCACAGGCGGTGCCGGCGTCAGTCGGAGCCCAGCAAAATCTGCTCGGCGTCAAACCCATCGAGAATCCACCTATGATTTCAAATCGTAGAAGAGGTAGAGGCGAGAGGAGAGGAGAGGCGGAGGCGGAGGCGGAGAGGAGTTAGGGTTAATGTTAAATCCATTTGATTTAAAGGAGGGGGGAGACTTTTAGCAATGTTCCTAAAACGGATGTTGTGGAAATATCACGAAAAAAAAAAAGCGAAAAACTTCTTTCGCAACATTTTTTAAACGCTGCGAAAGAAGCATCTTTCGCAACGTTTAAAAAACGTTGCAAAAGATGCATCTTTAGTAACGTTTAAAAAACGCTGCAAAAGACTCTTTTCGCAACGTTTTATAAACGCTGCGAAAAGCTTTGCCTACCGCAACGTTTTTTAAACGTTATGGAAAAAAAAAAATTCGCAACACTAAAAAAACGTTGCAAAAAGACAATATTAGCAACATTTACTTCAAAAATGTTGCTAAAACTCAATTTTGTTAAACAATGGCAACATTCACGTATTAAAATGTTGCGATAGATCCCTTTAGCAATATTTAACTACCAAATGTTGCCTTTTATGTGTTGCAAATGATTTTTTTGGCGTAGTGACGTCGATATGTTTCTCCGGATGGGGTGGGTTGTGCTATTTTTTTTTTATTTTTTTATTTTTTCATTTCTCAGCTTTTTGGTATGATTTTCTATAGTATTTTCTACAAATTGCTAATTAATTTTTCAGCATCTGGATATGATTTCTTGACCTAATTACACTGATCTTTGCACCACAAGACATAAGAAGGAAATAGATTCCCACTTTGCAAGAATTACGTATATTGTATTCCAAGAGCCCAATTTCAGTTGTAAATAAGACACGTAATTATAGCCTCAAGAATTAGGTCAAAACTCATGCCCTAATTGCTTTTCAAGCAAAAGTTGAGTTGAATAAAGAAACAAGATCAGACTACCTATATGTAATCATGTGATCGCACAGTGTAACATGTTCAATCACACATTTCAATGTTGTTGCTTACACTCGGAGGATTTTCACTTGTTGTGATCAAGGAAATTAAATGTTGCGATCACAACTCACAAATTTTAATTCTCGTCGATTTGATCCTTGAATTTCTCCTCCTGTGATCGAGTCCTTATTTGCACCATGAATCCTTCATCTTGAAATCTTTATCCTCCACAATCATCTAAATTGTTCCATTGCAAGTTTTGAAAGTTAGCAATTAAGTTTCTAAACTGTCCTGTTGTCGATTTAGCTCCAAAAACTTGTGAATTTATTTTGATTACTCTCTTGACTCTTCTATTGATAACATACAATTCAAATAATTTTCAATTGTTTCGAATCAACTCCAATTAAGCTCAAAATTGCATTTTTCATTCCAAATGTATCAAGTTCTAATTTTTCCTAAGTTTATATATTTACACTAAATTAGATAGATATAAGCTCAATTTAGCAATAAATAATCAAGTTTAGAAGTCCGAATAAGTGTGTAAAATACACTTATGAGTACCCATTTGAACAAATCCAACCAGTAGAGAAAATTTACTAGTATTTTACTCACATATGTCAGAGCTTGAACGTACCTATCAAGAATTTCCTAGTCTTGGTCCACTTACATAATAATTATTTCCCCTTGAGAAATCAAGAATTGCCTATGCTTGCAATAATTATTATACTCGATTCATTTTCAGGCATTATTTTTAAGACCTTTGTTTCTCTCTCTTCTTATTTTCTTAACATTTTTGCTTTGCAGATGGGGTTTTGGTGCTCTCTTGTGGAGGATCTCGATATGGAAGAGAAGAAATTTGAAGTGATTGCGAAGGCACCTCCAGAATATAGAAGAACTTTGTCACAAATGAGGTACATGATACATATTTGATTTTCCATAATTTGTTTGTCGACGGCTGGAAATTTTGGTGTGAGCCTTGCTTGTTTTCTGAAATTTAACACGACTCAGTAATTTATTTGATTTGATTAACCTTACACAGTGAAAACCGTAAGAGTGCCAACAACAACAAAAAGAAAAGGTAGCAACTTTTTAAATGTTAAAAGGCTTTGAAGCATTCACTTGATTTGCCTTTCATTCCTTTTCTTCATGATTTTTCTCAATTTATTTGGGAAATCTTTAGCTTAAGTTTCTTTTTGATTTGAAAGGAAGGCACATCGTTTTATGAGAGACAAAATAAGGAAATAAGAGACAAGCCTGTGTTCGTAGGTGAGCTTGTCGAATTATGTAAATTTGTGTCTTTCCTCTCCCCAGGACTTGTCTATGACCGCTGTCGCGCGCCTATTTCTTGTGTATCATGAGTATCAATCTTTCATTCTTAGTAATTATCTGAGACCATATATAATATACCTTCATTTTCAGACAATGGTACATTACATGTCCAAGAATATGATTTCGTTTCATCTTATGAGAGTTTTATGGATCAAATAAATTGACTGAAAACTGACTTTATCTAAATTACTGATGTTATTTTTGTGTGTTGTGTAGCATATTTTTGATATGTGCAATGGTGAAACTGGATTGCGAACCTTATTCTCTGAAAATTTGAACAGGTTACCTGTTGAAATACACACATAAGAACCTAATCTGAAATTCCTTTAAATTTTACTGCTGATTTTGCACAAATTTTTTTTCCCTCAGAAACCTGGAAGTTTTAGGCTCCTAACCAGTAGTGTAGTTGAGGTTTGGCATTGGTTTATTATTGAAGAATGCGTAAATTCATTTTGCTCAAGTTAGTAGTGAAATTAATACAGAAATACAACCACTTGTGATACAACATTGACTGGATCAATACTTGTGAGAGAGGGAAGAGTATCACGAATTTCTGGACAATATATGGAGGATAGAGAATCCTATCATCATCCTGACTTAACTCACTCTTCATCCATGGACAGCTTTGTTCAAGCTAAAGGAATCAACAATTTATTTATCTCATTCGATACACAATTGAAAGGAATTACAGCAATTGAGTCTATTTATAGACGGGAAGGAAAGAGGGAAAAACAAAACTAACAAACTTCATTTATTACAGAGGAGAACCTACAACTATTGTAAGATGATCAATAAGGTCCTTGAGGAAAAGATAATATATAATTCGGACATCCCCCCTTCAAGTTGGATTTTGATGGAAATCCATCAAACCCAACTTGGAAACCAAGAACTTGAACTGAGGAAAAGAGAGAGATTTTGTGAAAACATCCGCAACCTGAGCACTGGAGGAAACATGCTGTGGAAGAACGAGACCAGCCTTGTATTGATTACGAACCACATGGCAGTCAATATCAAGGTGTTTAGTACGTTCGTGGAACACATGATTTGCACTGATATGGAGGGCAGCACGATTGTCACATGAAAGAGGAATCGGAAGATGAAGTTCAATGCAAAAATCCTGAAGAAGATATGTAATCCATTGAATTTCACAAACAGTGGCAGCCATGCTTCGATATTCAGCCTCTGCAGAGCTTCGCGAGACTGTTTGCTGCTTCTTGGATTTCCAGGAGATAAGGGATTCACCCAAAAAAATGCAATAACCAGTTAAAGATTTCCTAGAATCCTGGCAAGAGGCCCAATCCGCATCACAGTAAGCTGTGAGCTTGAAACTGTTGGAGGAAGGGAAGAACAGACCTTTTGACAAGGTCCCTTTGATGTACCTTAGAACGTGCAAAGCTGATTCCCAGTGCGAGACAGTTGGTGAATTAACGAATTGACTTAATTGCTGGACAGCATAAGACAAGTCTGGCCTGGTAAGATTAAGGTAAAGTAGCCTCCCTATAAGCCTACGATACTGATCAGGGTGTTGATATGGAGGACCATCAGCAATAAATTTATGTCCCTTTGGCAGTGGAATATCCAAAGGTTTTGATCCCATCAAACCAACATCACCAATAATATCCATAGCATATTTTCTCTGGTTAAGGTACAAACCAGCTGAGCCACGAGCAATTTCTATCCCCAGAAAATACTTAGCATGACCCAAGTCCTTGATGGTGAAGGTAGTATCAAGAAACTTCTTAATCTTCTGAATTTCATTATCATCCGTGCCAGTGATGAGAACATCATCCACATATACAAGAAGAATGGTAATAGCCTGAGTAGAACGGAGAGTAAAAAGACAGTTATCATGGGCAGATTGAACAAACCCATATGTCTGTAAATGCTTGCAGAATTCTGAATTCCATTGGCGACTAGCTGTTTTAAACCATAGAGGGATCTCTTCAGCTTACACACGTCACCATCTCGAACCTTTTTATAACCTTCTGGAGGCCAAAGATATAGCTCCTCATCTAGAAACCCGTGCAGGAATGCATTATTTATATCCAACTGGTATATAGGCCAATGCTTTGCAGTGGAAATGGAAAAAAACAATCGGATTGTTACTGATCTAGCTACAGGGAAAAAACTATCCACATAATCAACCCCAGCCACCTGATTATACCCCTTCGCCACTAGCCTGGCTTTACATCTATCCAGAGTTCCATCAGGCTTTAATTTAGCTTTATAAACCCACTTTGATCCGATGGGTTTTTTACCTGGAGGCAAGGGAACAATCTCCCAAGTATTATTCTGTTCCAAAGCTGCAATTTCACTCTCCATAGCTTGAATCCATTCAGTCATAGTGCTAGCTTCTTTATAGGATTTTGGTTCTTGGATTGCAGAAATGTTAGCCATAAAGAGATAGTAACTGGGGTTAAAATTTCCAGATTTACAAAAAGGATATGTGTTTGGAGTGTGTGAAGAGGACTTTAATGTATCAGATTGAGGAGTGGAAGAGGAATGTGCCAAATTACTCACAAAATCCTGCATCCAAGTAGGTGCAGTTTTTGTTCTGTTACTTTTTCTAATATGAGCAATAGGCTGATGAAGATCAGTTTCATTTAATGTGGGTGGTGTAGGATCATCTGACTGACCTGTTTTGTTCTGACTGAGAGGAGAAACTGCCATAGGTTGGTTAATACTGGTAGAACCATTAGGTAAAAATTGAGAATTCATTTGAGTGTCAAGGTCAGCCATCACAGAAGGAACTTCCTCAGACGATAGATCAAATACAGGCATAGGTATATGAGGCTGGGAATAAGAATGTTCTTTATACGGAAATATCTCCTCATGGAAGACAACATCACGAGACACAAAAACTTCATTATTGATGAGATCAAACAATTTAAATCCCTTTTGCCCCGTGCTATATCCTAACAAAATACATTTAAAACTCCGTGGTGCAAATTTTTCTTTGAATGGTTTTGTATTGGTGGCATAACATAAGCATCCAAACACCTTCAAATTGTGATAAGTAGGCATTTTTTTATGCAAAATCTCATAAGGCGTATTCCAGTTTAGTATGACAGTAGGCAGTTTATTGACAATATGTGTAGCCATCAAAATAGATTCTCCCCAAAAACGTTTTGGTAAATTGGACTGAAACATGAGAGCTCTAGCTATTTGCAAGAGGTGCTTATGTTTCCTCTCAACAATGCCATTTTGTTGAGGCGTATAAGGACAACTTTTTTGGTGAAGAATCCCATTTTCAGCTAGAAAATTTTTCAGTTCAAAGTTTGTAAACTCGGTGCCATTATCAGTCCTTAAACATTTAATGTTTTTTTCAAACTGAGTTTTGATCATCTTGTGCAAATTTTTTAAGGTAGAGAGAACCTGAGTTTTTTGCTTGAGTAAAAATGTCCAAGTGCCCCTACTAAAATCATCTACCACGGTTAAAAAATAGTGTGCTCCACAAATTGATCTATACTTATATGGCCCCCATAAATCCACATGCAACATGTCAAATGTATCAGATGTTTGAATGTCACAATTATTGAAGGATAGTCTATGCTGTTTAGAAAAAGAACAAACATCACAAGGTGAAAGAATTTCTTTATTGAATGGACTCACCATTTTCATAAACTTCATAACATTTCCAGAAGCATGCCCTAACCTTTTATGCCAAAGAGTGATTGACTCAACCGTGGTTTTATTGTTTTCAACAAGAGAGGAGTTATTTGAGAAAAAAGGATTACAAGTAGTGGGAACAAAAAACTTAATGGTCGATTCACAGAAAGAGTTCTCATCAAGCACATAAAGGTTCTTTATCAGCCTTCCTACAGCTATTATCTCCTCAGTCAACAGGTCCTGCAAAAGGCAATGATCTCTCATGAAAATGAATTTCAGCTTTAAGGCCTTTGTTAACTTACTCACTGACAGTAGATTGAATCTGAAAGTAGGAATGTGGAGAGTGTCAGTGAGTATGAGGTTGTCATGTAAATGAACATTACCAAGATGTTTAACAAAATTAGTAGTACCATCAGGCAAGAAAACTGGAATTGATTTGTCAGTAGGTATAGGATTTTTCAAATATGAGATGTTATTGCACATGTGGTTAGAGGCTCCAGTGTCAACAATCCATGAGTTAGATCCTATTAAGCTGCAAGCACTAAGAGCAGAATTAAACTCAAGTTTAAGAGATGAACCTGCAAAATCATCTATATGAGCAAAATTGACATTGCTTCCGGTTCCAGTGTTGGTTCCCTTTCCATTCACCATCTTCCTGAGCTCATGTTTGACAATTTCAGAAATATTCATATTTTTATATTGTTCTTCAAATCCTCTGGTAGTTACTTCACTTCCTATCTCAAGTGGAGAGTCTGCCATATTTGCAGAAAACCTTCCTCCAGATTTCCTCTTTTGCTCATTAAGTTGCTTGTTGTCAGGGTATCCAATCATCTTAAAACAGCAGTCCCTACTATGTCCTGGAAGATTACAATTTGTGCAAAATTGATTCCTTTTCTCTTCCTTGCTCATATCGATTTTTCTGCCATATCATCTGCCTCCTCCAACTCTCTTATACCCCTGGGTTCTTACATTCATAGCACTGACTTCATTATGTTCTCCATAGGATATCTGAATTTCTCTCTGTTTTTCCACCCTTTGGATCATAGAATAGGCTTTATTTACAGGTGGTAAAGGATCCATAACTAAGATCTGACTACGAGTATGTTCAAATTCATCATTCAGCCCCATGAGAAATTGCATTAGTCTATTTAACGAAGTTATTTCTGATACTGACTTAGCTGAATCACAAGTGCATTCAGGTACAGGCATTAAGAAGGTCAATTCATCCCATAACTTCTTCAATTTTGTATAATATTCTGAAACAGTCATATTACCTTGGGATATAGAGCTAATTTCTCGATGTATTTGATACAGCATAGGGCCATTACAAGTTCCAAATCTCTCTTCAATCTCCATCCATAACTCTCTAGCAGTGTTGGTGTATAAAAAAGCTTCAACAATCTCCTTTGAAATTGAGTTCAATAACCATGAAGTAATCATATAATTCACTCTCAACCATTTTTCGTAATTCGGTGAAGTCTTCTCAGGTACTTCAACACTTCCATCGATGAGACCTAGCTTCATTTTAGCTCCAAGAGCAATCTTAATAGATCTGCTCCACGCCAAAAAATTCTTCCCAGTCAAGGGTGCTGTGACTAACATCATTCCTGGATGGTCAGAACTATGTAGGAACAACGGATCTGAAGCCTGTACTTCGATTTGTCTTCCATTTCCTTGATTCGTCTGATCGGCCCCTTGTTCGTATCTGAGTTCTGCGGGAAGCAGATCTACATTTTGATTTCCAGCCATTGAGCTCGACCTAAGGTCAAATACCTCCTCCTTCAATTAATTCGTAGTTTACAATTCTGAAATTCCAGAACCTGAGTGCTCTGATACCATGTTCAAGCTAAAGGAATCAACAATTTATTTATCTCATTCGATACACAATTGAAAGGAATTACAGCAATTGAGTCTATTTATAGACGGGAAGGAAAGAGGGAAAAACAAAACTAACAAACTTCATTTATTACAGAGGAGAACCTAAAACTATTGTAAGATGATCAATAAGGTCCTTGAGGAAAAGATAATATATAATTCGGACAAGCTTCGATTATATATTCCTGTTTGTTCTTGCTTTACTTCTTGTTAGTTTCTTAAAGGTGCAGTTATAATGATTATCGATGGCTTTTTTAATTTTATTTTTACATGTTCTTTTTCTTCATGATCAATACATTATTAGATGATTTTATACTTATACTTCAGTATTTTTGTTGTTTGGACACTTTCGTATTTTTTTAATTATTATTTTCTTTTAGCCTTGCTTGTTGATTTGATTTGATAATATTGCTTAAATGTAGTTTTGCCACCAACTGGTTCCTTATGTGCAGGTTAAATTTATTTTTTCATCAATGGTGCGACATGTAGACAAATTTTATAAATATGTGGCCACAATCTTGATTCACGACCTTAGCATGTAATATAATATTGAAATATTTAATCTAAAAGTTAAGTAACTAGAGATATGACTAATTTATTTTTCAAACCATCTCTCATGAGTAAGCCAAAACCAGACGCATATATAATTTTATTAATCGTTGGAGGCAAAATTTGAATCCAAGAGCTTAGCTTGCTTATATCATATTCAACTCCTTATTTCAAAAGTTTAAGCCAGTAGAGAATGAAAAATCATGTCAAGAACAAATCCTTACATGCAAAGGTGCGACTCTTAGGTATGTTTGTTTCTGCATCTAAGAGTGCATGTGCACATGTATCTGCTAGTGAAAACTTAAACTAAATATTTCAATGAAAATTTACCTTAACTTTGTTTTGTGACCCGATGATTTGTCTTAGGTCAACCATTAGGACATATCTGATAACTATGCAAAAAATAGTTTAGCAATTTTCCATGAAAATTGATTCTTATTTAGTTATTAATGAACCGGTCCTCTTCACAGCAATTATTTTCAGTACATACATCACAACTCAGTTATCTATGATATATTTCACAGTCTCATACACGACTAGCGTTAAAAGAGGTAATGATCACTTATAGTAAAATCTTATTTTAGTCACTATAAATAGTTTCCAAATCTTTCACTAACCTTATAATTCTCTTCAACATTATTCATTATCTCCATAACCATTAATAATTAAGGAAAATGGGTGAGGTGTTTGTTAATCTCTATTGACATGCTGATTTAAGACTTAATGTAGCAAATGTGTGACGTTGACCGAAATAAAAAAGAGCCAAAAAGTTGGTAAAATTCAAGGAAAAAGAAATAGAAGAACAATTTTTAATAATTGAAAAGGAAAAACCTCTATGTGATCTTTAAAATTGTGAAGATGCATTTTTTAATAATTAAATTTTTAAAATCTTACATTTAGTGGAAGGCTTTCAATTTTTATTTTTCTTCATCAACCTAAGATAATTAGTTAGGAACAGTTGGTAAGATGCAACTAATTTTTCAAAACTAAATTTGTTTATAAGAAATAGGATAGAGAGTAAATTTATAAATATGAAGTGGCTTGGAAAGCATACAGTCACTTCAATATTCAACAGACTCTTGCGACTGCGCTTGGCGCAGCACACAATAACCACCTCTATGCAAATGAACCCTACAAGACAAAAAAATTCATTTCACAAAATAAATACTGGAAAGATAAAATAAATTAAAAACAATTAAATAAAGCAAATAAAATAGCCTAACAAGGTTTTGTAACAAGGAGGCATCTGTTTCAATGCAAGAGGCTTGGATCGGGTAGTTTGGGTGGTGGAGAAACCACACAAGGTAGAAGTTAGTGAGACAGAATTTTGTTAGAGAGGAGAACAAAAAATAATTATAAATCTTCAGATGTTTATGTTTATCTATATAAAACTCTATGACGATATAACGACACAAAAGCCATTTTAAAAAATAAATACTAGAGAGATAAAATGAATTAGAAAATATTAAATAAATTAAATAAAATAGCCAAACAGTGTGTTTTACTGCATCAACAAGGGAGTTATTTGTTTCAATACAAGAGACTTGATAATTATCCCTATCAGCGAAGTAATTTACAACTATAGATATGATTTATATAAAAAATATATATATATAACAATAACTTTCATGAAACATGTAAAGATTGATAAAACATAATACAAAAAGCATCAGGAATAACTAAATATATTTAGTAACGAAGAAAATCAATGATATAGGAGGACACAGGACAAAAGGTTTAGACATTGGCTACTGGCAAACCATTATACAGTTTTCTTGTTCACATAGCTTGACACAATTCTTGGGTTCATTTCCCTTACAAGGAATCATCCCGCTTCCAACTAGCGTTATAATAAAAAATCCAAAGAAGAGAAGCATGCAACCCCACACGTAAAAAGATCGCCACATACTTGCATATCTGCTGGTAGATGTTTTACCCTTTAACAATTTTTCATCGTTTTCATCCAATATTTTCTTGTATTTCACTGCAATCGCAAACAAAGCAGACAAATTCAGAATGCCTGCTAATAAGGAGAGGGTTAATGGAACCCAACGAAATTGACATTTGTGTTTTGTTGGGGAATTATAAATTGCGGTAAAGATTACTCCTTGAAAGACAAAGTAATAATTTGTTAGTTGGAAAGCCTCCTTACGAAGATCAGGAATTTCCTCTTCTTTTTTCTTGAGTTCTTCTCTCTGCTGGGTTTCTCCAGCCATTTGTGAATGTCGAGAGAGAGAGAGAGAGAGAGAGAGAGAGATGAAGAGGGATGGAACCGGTAAAGACGTGCATGCTACTTATAATATGAAGGTCTAGTACGTAGTAATTTCTTGAAGAGCACTCGGTACTTCTCAATATGTGTCTTCGGCTATATTTAATTTGATGATTCTTTTCACATAGTATGGACTAATATTAAATTTTTAGAAATGGTACTGGTACATTTGAATCGGTAAGCACTATATATAGCTTCCTAATTGTGTTGTTATTTGCTGTAATAATGTGTCATATCCATGTGAATTGAAAAAATACAATAAACGATGGTTGTTGAGTAGCTTATTTCTGATTCATTTGAATAAATATTATTATGTAGTTGTCGAAAAGGTTTTTTTTTTTTTTTTTTCTCTCAAAAACATTACATTAAAAATCATCCCTATCAACCTAATTAGAATTTTAATTAATTTCATTAAAAGATGAGAAAGAAAATAGACAAAAATACAATGTGTCATATCAATAAGAAAGTCTTATTTATACTGAATGAGCATTCGTGCACATCTCCATTGAAATTTTCTAGAAGAAAATAAGGAAAATATATTTTTCTGTCAAGAGTTTTGATGGGCTGTGATGCCAAATTTAAATATGTTCAGTTCATTGGACTATGATGAAATTGGGCTAAGCCCACATGCCAGAATTAATTGGCAATTGCCCGATAACACAAAATTGGATCGTGCCCGAACCCGAGCCCAATGTGGATGACACGTGTGCTACTCTGGGCCGTTGATCAACTGCTGAGATCCATGGTGATGGAGGCTTGTATTTATACGACCTGAGTGGTTGCCCTAATTTGAGTTTTCATCTGGTTTCTGCGAGAAGCTTCTTAGGTTTTTTCTCTCTGTGAGTCTTCTCTCATTCTCTTCATTTCTTATTGTGGCAGTCCTAAAATTTCTGGTTTTGGGTGTAAATCTAAGTGATTGGAGTCTTTGTGATTTGTTTAAGGGTTTCAAGTTGAGATCAGTGTGTTGATCTTGTGCCCATTGTAGTAGTTGCGATTTGTCGATTCATCTTTTAGGGCTTTAGTTTTGTGGTTGTTTCATTTTGTACAGAAGGATACAATGTATTTTTTTAAGCCCAAAATCATATCAATCGCTGATGTTAGTGATATTTTGTTGATCTATTGAGTTCTTGTGTATTTTGGTTTCATTACAAGTTATTTCAATGGTATCAGAGCCTTTTGGGTGGCTTGGTCTTCCCTTAGTCGTGGTTTGGTTGTAGAAAATTATTTTTCACAACCAGATCTTAACAATTCTGATGTTTGGTGAAACCCTAGATCCCATTATTGACGAATCCTTTTTTTTTGTGGTGATTCCTTTGGAGATCTTGGTCCTCTGACGAAAATTGGTTTGAATCTTGGTAAAAAGGACTCAGATCGTGGGTTCTTTAATCTGGAAACACACGGGTTCTTTGGGTGCTACTCGAAACTCTTGGTTAAATTCTCTAACTCTAACTCTTCTGTTGTTGTTCATTAATACTGCTATTTTCCTTTGTTCCCTTCTCTGGTTTTTCCTTCTTATTTCGTGTGTTTAAGAATTGTGCCTTGACGTGGGGTTTTGAACCTCACGGAATCCTAGTGAATTCGAACGCATTGGAATTGGAGGGATTCCCTTGTTGTATGCATTAAACGTCACATATTCGTTTACTGTGATTATTAGTCCTTTTTTGAATTATTCTCTGATTTCATAAATGTTTTTTTGTTTGATAGTGTATATTGTATAACCTTTTATTTTTCTAGAATATTTGTTTTTCTGTTGAACATTGACTTCAAATATTTTCTTATGTTGATTAAAAACTTCAAATGACGACTACCACGTTTGAACGTGTGTTTTTAATGGAAAATGGATTTCCTCATTTGGCAGCAAAAATGAGGGAGTCCTTGTTCAACAGAAAGTTTCAAAAGCTATAACTGATGATTTTCCTGCAATTATGATTGCTTATCAAAGAACTGAATTAATGAATTTGCCTATACTTCTATCATTCTTTATTTGTCTAATCAAGTATTGAGAAAAGTAGAAAAACTTGATAATGCTAAAGCTTTGTAGGACAAATTAGAAGAACTTTACTTGGCTAAGTCATTACCTAATAAACTTTTCCTTCTAGAGAGGTTTTTTAACTTTAAGATTGATCTTTCTAGAGATTTAGATGATAATATTGACACTTTTAATAAGTTAGTACAAGATATCACTAATGTTGGTGACAAATTCTCTGATGAGTACAAAGCTGTTATTCTTTTGAATGTCATACTTGAGGCTTATAGAGATGTTAGGTCTGCCATTAAATATGGCAGAGATACATTGACCCCTGAAATTGTTATAAATTCTTTAAGGAGCAAAGAATTAGAACTTAAACCTGATAGAACAAAGAAGGAATTAGAGAGTTTGTTTGTGAGGGGTAGATCCATTACTAGGCAAATGAATGGTGAGAGCAGCCATCAAGGGAATAATAGTTTTAAGAAGAAAGTGAAAGGGAGGTTTAAGTCAAAGTATAGAAATGGAAATATGAAGTGTTATGGGTGTAGAAAAACTGGACATTACATAAAAGACTTTTATAAGAAAATGAATGAACAGAGAGAAATGAAAGTTGATGAGGGAAATGTTGTTGAATCCTTAGCTGATAGAACTATAGATGTTTATGTTGTGACAAAATCCATTCCTTATATGAATACTGCAAATTATGCAAATAACAATGATCAAAATAGTGAATGGATTCTCTAGAAGACTTTGGTTAGAAGACTATAAGGATCTTGATGGTGGAGAGATGGTTATGGGCAACAGTGTTTCCTGTAAATTAAGACAATTGGTAGTGTGACTTTGAAATTTGAAAATGAATACACCTTTATTCTAAAAAGGGTAAGGGATGTCCCTAATTTTATTAGAAATTTAATTTCAATGGGTAATCTAGATGACATAGGTCTACAGGCACGATTGGAAATGGTTTTTTAAAAGTAATTTAGGGTTCTTAGTTATTTACAAATGTACCAATGAAATGGAATATATGTCACTAGGGCCAGTATTGTTCTGAGTCACACTACTCAGTCCTCTAGTGCTGAGATTGATGTCACCCTGAAATGGCATAACATACTAGCACATGTTAGTGAAAAAAGCCAGCACATTTTGAAGAAGAATGGGGCATTTGGTAAAGATATTATTTCTAAGATTCCATTATGTGAGTACTGCACCTTAGGGAAGGAGCATATGCTTCATTTTAATACTGGGAAGCATAAAACTGCATTATTCTGGAATATATTCATTTAGACCTATGAGGCCTATCATTAACCACCACTCTAGGTAGAAATAGGTATTTTATTTATCTCTAAGTGATGATTTTTTAAGAAACATTGGGTATTTCTCTTGAAACAAAAATCTGATACTTTTGAAAATTTTAATTGAAAATCAAGTTGATAAAAAGATTAGAATTTTGAGGACAGACAATGATTTGGAATTTTGTAATACTGAATTTGATCAACTTTGTAAAGATGATAGGATCCTCAGGTATAAGAGTGTTCCATATACCCTTCAACAAAATGGTGTGACAGAGACGATGAATAAGACCATTTTAGATAAGGTGAGATGCATGATGATTACTTTATGTGTTCCTAAAGTTCTTTGAGCAGGGCTGTTATGACAGTTGTGTATATTGTGAATAGAACTCTCACTAGTTCTTTAAATGGAAAGACACCAGAGAAAGTATGGTTAGGAAAACTGGCTAATTATACTATCTTGAAGACTTTTGGATGTCCTGCCTATTCTCACCAAAGTTTAAGTAAAATTGGAGCTTAGGTCCCAGAAATGTGTATTCATGGGATACCCTGAAGGGGTGAAAGGGTACAAACTTTGGGTTAGAGAAAATAAGGGATTCAAGATGATAACCAGTAGAACTGTGAGCAAGCTGAAAATAAAATTGTTGAAGAAAGTGATGATATTTTAAAGGACCATGACACTCGACAACTGATTTCCACATCATCATCATTATATATATGACTGAACCACAAAAGTTCCACAAAAGTTTCCAATTTGGAAGATTACTATGGATTGAGAACCATAGATGTACCAGAGACACAATGATTGAAGACGAACTCTAAGATCAAAGAGCTGACCACCATCCTCATTTCAATTAAGACAACAATTTTCTAAATGCTAAAACTTTGAACCACCACCATTAGGATGCTTTAACAGATAGGGACAAAAGGAGGCATTTTACCATAAAAACAAAAAAACAAAAAAGTGTCTTTCGCACTACCACGACTTATTAGATCTAACTCTATGACTAATAAGGAAATTATAAGCACTAATTTAACACACATTAAGATTTAATCAAACTCCTAATCGTTATTGCACACATCTAACAGTTGCCAAATATTTTAAATGCCACTTTTCAAACGAAGCAAAATACATAGCCAAGCAAGAAATTATTAATCAATATCTCTAGACCTCCAGAAAACATACCTTAATCAAAAAACTCTAATACTCCTCTTTGCCCAAGCAATAGTACTTCACATGGCTTCATTAAGAGTTTGAAATTCATCTGTAGGTCTGTATAAGGTCACATTACCCATATACACTTTTCCAGCCCAAACCTTCCAACAGTCTTGACCGAGTGGCGGGTGATGCACCTTTGCACTTGGGTCTGTTTTTGCAATCTTCCCTTCTACTACAACTTTTTTTCTTCTCAAACATGTACCAATGCAGCAGCTAACATTTTGCATTTGTCATAGGTACAATACTTCCTTGGTGTGACTAGAAATTTATAGTAGGTAGAAAATATATTTTTTTTAAATTACAATGCTACAAACTGGATATATATTGAACAAACATTTAATAATATGACACAAAAACCTGAGGAGTAATAGCATTTGAATTTCTGTCCTCTACATTCTGTAAAATAATACAAAAATAACAAAAGTTATTCTACATGTAATTGGCTATATTATTATATTATATATAAAAGGTAACTACTTATAACTTGTTGAGATAACTTCAAAAGTGCTTCCACTTTTTCTTCTAGTGCCCCCATCCTTTATGCTTGAGTTTGTAATTGACTTTTAAGTTCTCTTACTCTCCCACTACTTTGTATTAATCCATCAACCTTTGATCGTACAACTCCAAATCCGAGTCCCTTAACTCTTTCGTGACGTTCGGGACCTAAAATTCGAACGACATCATCATCGCGGATGAAATCTTCGATGGGTGTATCAAAAATTGATACGGAACAATCTCCAATCCTTCTCAGTACTTATGGAACTCAGATTTTATACTGGCAAGTGATACAACTAATAAATCAAATTGTAGTGGTCAAACGTTGAAAATGCTACACATATCAAAGTATCGGCGACGACTTCATTTATTGGTTTTCCATCTTTCCTAAGATGTTCATGAGTTGATACTCTTATTCTTAACCCTTTTTAATTTGGATTTTTTTTCTCTGCGGTACAAATTTAGTTATTACATATATTGAAATTGGACAAGATATGTTTCTCAAATGTACCATTTCATGAGCTACATGTAGATAATCCTTTTGACCCATAGTATAGAGAAGCTTTTGATTAGTTCTCATGTTGCTGAACTTGGAAATATTTTCCTATTAAAAAAGAAAAAAAGTATAAAACACCAATAATTATAATAATTTAAGCTTCATATGCAAATTATACTTACATGAAAATCAGCAAAAAGAGTATCCTCTACAAATTTTACCCTAGCTTCTTCGGAGTTGACATTCTTTGGTTTCAGAAGGGTAATAGTGCGTGTTCTATTCACAGATGATTCAACTTGAGTTCTAATTTATTTTCCCAATCTAGATTTGAATGTCCTCCAGGACTTTCCTATACATTAAAGTGACATTCTTTGATAACAATCACTGACTTTGAATCTTTGTCGTATTTATGTACAAACATAAATTTAAGACTTACGGGAATGGTGTCATTAAGAAGGAAAAATGTACAAGGTAATAATCTTAAAAGGTAGTTAAGAAATAGCACCTGCATGAAAGCTCAAAGCTCAATTTTCTTATTTCCATCCACTGAATGCCAATCGTTAGTTACAACAGGCACATGTTCTCGAACTATGGCCCCAACTATACTAGCAAATTTATCTAAGTTCTGGCCAACAACTTGGTCGTATTCATTGAATTCGAGATCCATATTCTAATAATTATGTTCTAGAATCATCTTCACTTGTGTTGGACCTCTTTTATTCTTTGGAGCATTTGTAGTTATTGGCAACGTGGTTTGCTCATCATTAGTTGGGCTAGTTATACTATCTCCTTGTTCACTGAAATATATTAACCTCTTACTGGTCTCTCAGATTGCATTAGGAATTGCAGCTCTTCTTTTTTTAGAACTCTTGGAAGTTTGTTTAGTTGACTTTAAGAATACAACACGAAAACAAAAGATAAGAACAATTATTTTCAAAACTTAGCATATATTTCATATATTATAAGAAAACACAATTACTTGAGCCTTGTCAATCATACAAAATATATTTCTCACTGCAAAGAATCCCTAGAGCTAGAACAACAACCTACAACATCAAAATAAATTATAGTTAGAGATCTTAATAAATTCAAAGCATTCAACATTTCATCGCAATATGAATATATAGATAAATCACGCAATAAAAAATAGTACAACAAAATTGATTATTATGTAAAAGGTACATTATCTACAAATAAGTGAGTTGTCACACTACTCTACGTATCACAAAATACGCCTTCAACATCTATCTTTTCATAATTCTCATCATCATCATGGTTGTCTGTAATAGGCTGTGATATATTTAGTGGAATAGTTGCCTCATAATTATAATCTTCTTCCATACGTGATGCATCAAAGTCTCTTTGTGGCGCTTGCAAAACAACATGTCAACTAGATGTTTCATTTTCCTTAGAATAAAAGACTTGTTTTGCTTGTGCTGCCAAGATGAAAAGATCATTTTCAAATTGTATGTGTCCCTCGTTAAGGTTAACCAAGGTAAATCCATCTTCTTTTTTTATTCCGTTCACGATACTTACCCAATCAAACTTGAATATTGGAACATGAAATGTATTATAATCAAGCACTATTGAAATGTATTCTAATCAAACACTATAACATCACGCAAAACTCCATAATAAAGAATTTGTCCAACTATTTGCACATTATCTTTTGCACTAGATCTACATATGGTTGTTGTTTCAACTAAAACGCCATTGTTCTGGAGAGATTTTTCTGCATCTTTAGTGTGAAATCGAAGACCTTTTATGACAAATCTAGAATATGACATGGATTGTTATCTAGGACCACGTGCAAGCCACTTCAAATTGTTCGATACTTTGTCCATCAATAGCTGACCTTTAATCTGTTATTATTTTAAAAAATGTTAGAAATAAAAGAATAAATAGCACAACTAGACATTTATTTTTTGATATGTATTCCAACTTTATCATCCAATTAGGCAGCAAAAACATCAATGTGCTTCTTATGCAATAAAGTCTCATTTATTTCCATTCGTCTATCAACACTCTTGAGTTCATCCATAGGCATCCTAAGGTAAATACAATATATTAAAAAGTAAATATGGTTGAACTATTTAAAATTTTTGGAACTCGATATTTAATAAACGTACACTATGTATAGTTGAGCTTCTGTACTATTCAGAAACATGTAGCTATGAGCAGCTTTCAACATCTCATTAGATAGTATAATTGCCTTCTCTTTAGAAATTGTACGCCCTATAACTAAGAAATCGGTCTCATATTCTTCATTGTGTACATGGTTTGAGCCTATTTCAGATGTTTATTTTAAATATTTGCCACAAAACTTAGCATTTTCTTCAACATCATGTCGCTCAACTATGCACTCTTCAGGCCGTGTACAATTCATAACATACATATATCTCTCAAATGGGTACATCCAACGATATTGTACTGGTCTACATAGACGAACTTTTCTCCCAATATGGATTGTTAAACGAACCATTATATCAAAAAAGGAAGGCGGTAAATACCTTTCCAACATGCATAAAGTTTCAAAAATGTCTCCTCTAATTGTTCAACCTTATTTCTATCTACAACTCCTTGACATATTTCCTTGAAAAATGAACTCAATCTAAAAATGGAGTTCCTTGGTCCTTTAGGTAGAAGTCCTCTCAATGCAACTGATAATAATTGTTGTATTAAAATGTGACAATCATGAGACTTCAACTCAACTATCTTACATTCTTCCACTGATATGCAATTTTCAATATTAAATCTATAGCCATCGGGTAATCTCAAATTAACAAGCCTTCTGCAAAAAAATTGCTTTTCTGCTTTTGATAAGGTGTGAGGAACAGTTGGTAGGTAGAATTTATTTCCTCTACTATGAGGATGTAAATCATGCCTAATGTTCATTTCTTTCATGTCCTTATGAGAGTTGATGCCATTTTTAGATTTCCTTTGACATCCAAAAGTGTACTAATGATGCTATCACAAATATTCTTCTCCACGTGCATCACATCCAAATTATGATGTACAAGTAAAGTCTGTAAGTCAAACATCAATGGATTCATGAAAAACTACCCGCAATTAGAAGTATTAAATAAAAATGAACGAACTATTACAAAAATTGCCTTCGACTATGGTAGATCGAAAAATATTGACTTTTTCTTCCACGTTACATTAGATTGAGTTATATTCTTCTTCCTCTTTCGTTTATCACTTTTCCCAAATCATTTGTAATTTTATCAACTTCAATATAATCATCTTCGCTGTTTTTTTATCTTCGACCTAATACCATGTTCAATATGTCCATTAAACCAACCCTTTTTTCATACGAAATGGATGATCAAAAGCGAGAAATCTTCCATGTCCCATGTATGCAAACTTCCTACCATGCTTCAACCATAGTGAACATATATTTTCACGACAGAAAGGGCATGCAATTTTTCCTTTAACGAGCCACCCAAATAAATTTTCATATACAGAAAAGTCATGTATTATCCACATCAAAATAGCTTTTAAGTTGAATGTAGAATTTGTAACTGCATCATACATATCAACCACATCACTCCACAACAACAATAAGTTGTCTACAAGTGGTGTCAAATAAATATCTATGTCATTACCTGACTATTTCGGACCTGAGATCAATAAACTCAATATCAAACTTTCCTTTGACATGCAAATTGAGGAAAGCAAGTTATATATAGTTAAGATTACTGGCCAACAATTGTATTTAGAGCTAAGATCTTTGAAATGATTAAATCCATCAGTAGCAAGACATAATCTAATATTTTGAGGATTGAATGCAAAATGTGACCACCTTCTGTTAATCATTTCCCAACTTAATGAATTAACCGGATGCCTAATCTTACCATCTGAACTTTTATTACTTAAGTGTCATCTAAGTTGTGTTGACATCTCATATATTCCAAACATCCTCTCAAAACTTGGTATTATAGGAAAATAACACAAGATTTTTGCTGGGATATTTTTCTGATTTTTTTAGTCTGTTGGTTAATTTTCCATCTTGAGCAACCACATTTTGGATACAATTCATCATGCTCAAGCTCCTTTCTATATAGACAACAATCGATAAGGCAAGCATGTATCTTTTCATATCCAAGATCAAATGTATTGACAAGTTTGTTCATCTCATAAAATGAGTTTGGAAGTGTATTATTCTCTGCCAACATGTCTCGAACAAGATTTATAAGTTCATCAAAACCATGTCTGATACGCCATGTGAAGCTTTATGCTTAAACATAGCAACTGAAGCTGACATCTTTGTAAATGCCTTGCAACCAGGATATAAATGAGTTTCAACATCATTAACTAAACTTTCAATCTCTTTGTATCTTCCATCAGGATGGTTTTTAGGATCTACATCATGTTGTGCATAGAAATCTTTAAATATCCTACTCGGCTCAGGCATTTCTACATTGTCCAAATTTGATTCACTTGGTTGCTCTCTATGAAATACCAAAATAGTATATGTAGGATCCATAAATTTAATAACCAGATGTTCATGGGCTGTATCATAATGATGATGCATTAGATTCCTACAATTAATGCAAGGTCATGCTATCATTTCAGAATTGCAATTCTCACGAGCTCGTTCAACACAATTCTGTGCTCCATCTCTATATTGTTCTGAAAATTTACAAATTAAACTTTATGATTATTATACTTTAATTTTTTTTATTGGACAACTAGATTTATAAGATTAGTTTCAGATGATAACCTTGATAAGTACAATCACTCTTTATCCATTATAGACAGTGGCAGATCTTAGAGTGATAAACACTTTGAATTTCTGCAGCTCTAAATTTAAGAGATAAATCCATTACAGGTTGTCCAACATCTATAGCCAGATAAGCCAACATTTCTAATATTATAAACCAGCCAAACGACATTAGTAGATCACAAAATTTTTGATACTCGATCCTAGGAGTCTACACTTTATCCACTTCCAGAAGTTGCATATCATCTCTACCTTACAGCTAAAGTGTTCATTATTTTCCTTTACCTCTATTTCTTTGTTGAGGTGGAGTACAACACTCTTTCCATTTAAAATCTACCAGACTAATCTGCAAATAAAGCAAATATAAGATTCTTCAACAAGTTGATATGGTTGCTGGAGTCAATTTACTTCACTTACAACACATGAATAAAATGTTGGGTACTTAAACCTAATACTAAACTTTTCCATTTCAAGCAAAATTGTGGTGCTATCTACTTAAAAGTCAAAATTCACAGCCACAAAAAAAGATTTACGCATTTTATATTCATCAGTAATTTCATTCCCTTCAAACAATTCTTTGATGTGATAAATTAAAACTAGTATCAAAGAATACATTCGATTAAGATATATTTACAACTAAATAAATTTGACTGTGGCAAGCAGATAACACATTGTCCAATTGGATGCAAACTTGCGATGTATAAAGGCTGATATTTTTAGTTTACTACCATTTATTGAAGACTCTGCATTTATCAATCATAAAAAGAATTGACTTTGCAACATGCTAACACATTTTTTCATGAGAAAAGCACATCAAGTCCCCACTCCCCAGCAGCACGGCTTAAAACTGGTGATTGAAGTGATCAAAACCAGAAAATTTTATTATAACAAAATCGTGAGTTAGTCTTGAAGTAATAAATCCCACTAGAAACTTGGGAAAGTTAACACTGAAAAGTAAAACTTATATCATAAAACAAGAATTTCATTATTTCACACGTGTAACATGTTGCAAAAATAGAGACAAATTTACCTCACAGCTGCAGAAGCTACATGTATATCCCTATATGCTTCAACTTCATCAGGAAATGTCTATTCCAGTTCTTTGAGCAGATGCCTTCTCAAGCTCTGCATCATAAAAGAAATAACAATTATTTTACATTAGCTCATATCAAACACAGTTAGAACCTTTTTTTATTTATAAATGTCCATCGTAGAGAAGATGAATCGGTTACATATGCAATAAGCTATAATGGAAATTGATAGTAGCATACTAGCATTTATAA
The DNA here is from genome assembly GCA_019097785.1 of Fraxinus excelsior. Lineage (NCBI taxonomy): Eukaryota > Viridiplantae > Streptophyta > Magnoliopsida > Lamiales > Oleaceae > Fraxinus > Fraxinus excelsior. The sequence continues at coordinate 17,076,408 of CM032631.1, read as the reverse complement.
GACCATAAAAAGCCTAAGGAAATTACAGGGGTCTGTTAAGGATTTTCTATCATGGCAAGTTTTATTATTAATATGGCTCTTTCTTAGCAGTAAATCAATTCTTACCCGTCCTCACCCATAATGAGCACACATTCATACAGATAAACAACTAATAGTGCATAGTAAAAAAAGGAGATGTGGACCATGTGCACTAGTCCAATGTCATGAAATCCAGGGAAGCAATAATTTTATCACATTGTAAGCCAAAAGGGGAACAAACTTGTAAAATAGCAGCATAGAAGTTTCAGAAACCACTAATCTTCAAATAACTTTCGATGGGAAAACTTCACAGAAAGCAAGAGAAAGAAGATATTAGCAGAAAGTATGTATTCAGTGTGGGATTAATTTCCCAGTTAGCTCGAGTGGAGCCGCCATTGGATTTTGGACCTGGGTATTTCATCGACAACATTTAGGGTTCTAAAGGCAAGCTGAAAACCATAAATAATGACATAAGAAATTCTTGCGTAAGGAAGATTACCATTAAGAAAAAAATCATGTGCAAAATCAACAAATAAATCCCGAAAAACCTAAAGTAGGGGCGGACACGATTACCTTACAAGTTTGATAATGCGAGATGTAAAAATGAAACGATAAATGATTGAGGTATGAAGATTTCGACTGAGGTATGAAGAATCGACGAAGGAAGATGGCTGGAAGATTTCTACTCCTATCTGAAGATGGCTAGGTTGACGAGAATGACAAATGATGAATTGGGTATCCAAAGTTTGTAAACCTAAGATGTCGGGCGGGTTGGGTTAACCCAATCCACAATCAATTTAACCCGGTCTACAATTAAAAAAATTTGCCCAACCTAATTCGCCTAACCTTGTTTACTGTTCGCAATGTTTAATAAATGTTACGAAAATGATCTTTTGTAATGTTAAGTAAACGTTGCAAAAAGTGCATTTTGCAACATTTATCGAACGTTGCGAAAAGTTTTATTTTTGGCTTAATAGCACAAAACGTCTCTAAGTTTGATATTTAGTGTGCAAAATGTCCCTACATTTCAATTGTTTTTATTTTCACCCATATTTCAACGTTTCATTGTGAAAAACGTCATTTTCACCTATTCTTAGCATGAAATGATCAATATACTCTCCTATATAATAAAACTAAAAAGAAAAGAAAAGAAAAATAAAGAATAAATTGCAATCTTACTCCTAAACTTTTTAAAAAATATAAATGAGTCCAAATTTATGAAAATATTAAAAATAACAAAAAATCTCTATCTCTTCTCCTCCACCCCGCCGCCGCCCCCTATTGCATAATTTTTAAAAATTCGATGATTAAGTGGTGACCTTCGATTAAACTCAATAGTCTATTTCTTTTTCGTTTTTTGGTTTAAGCTCTCATCTTGTTCCTGTAGACAAGAAAAACCCTAAACCCTTCTGCAACCTAGCAGCACTTACCGACTCTTTCTCTTTACGATTTTCTCACGCTAAGCCAACCATGATAGAGATAAAGCTCTCGGAGATGTGGGATTTGAGATGAATCAAGAGAATCGGGGCCCTTCCCAATATTTAGGGCGGTTTGGATTCAGTTCTTGAGCCATGAATCTCCTTAGCGAGCATGGTGGTCGGGCCAGACTTCCGCCGAAAAGCTGCCAGAGTAATTGTCAAGATGTTTCAGGAGGGAAAAATAGCAGGACGAACTATTCTTCTTGCGGATCAGCTCGACACTGGAAAACCTACTATTGCAATGGGTATGGCGAAATACCTTGGGTAAGAGAACCCTTTAGCTATGCTGGCAGGGAGTGAGTTGTTCTCTCTCGAGATGTCCAAAACCGAGGCTGTAATGTAGGCGTTTAGGAAGGCCATTGGTGTTAGGATTTAGGAGGAAATAGAGGTTATTGAAGGGAAGGTGGTGGAGATACATTACTTTTTTTATGGTCACAAATATCAATTTATTAGTCACAAATTAATAATTTTTAGATCACAAATTAGTGATTTTTAGGTCACACAACTTGTACTCATCACATGTTATCAAATTCAATGGTCACAAATTGTTTATTGGTCACAATCCGATGAACTTATTGGTCACAAACATCACACCCTCCCACCACCACTATTACCACCCCAAAACCGCATCCTCCACAAAACCACCACTACTTCACCATTACTGCGACGGTAGCACCACGGCCGCCGCCGTACCCATACACACACCTAACAGATCTGCAACAACCACAACCATCCAATACATCAAACTTGAAAATAAAAAAAAATTACAGATCTGGGCATGCAAAAACGCAGTGAGGGAGAGAAGACAGAGAACGAAGGTGTCGAATTTTTTACAGAGCCGGTGCGTCTGTTAGGTTTAATTGGCTTCGGCGTCGCCACGGCCACAAAGGTGTCGAATTTTTCAGTTTTCACCACCGCTATGAGGAGGATTCCGATTGATTGATGGTTTTGATTGATTGGGCGACGACTTTTACGAACACAGAGGGGGATGAGAGAATGGGATGGAAGGGAAAAAGCCGACGGCCTTCGCGGTAGAGAGGGAGAAAAGAGCGACGGGAGGAGAGAATATTGGGACTGACCGTCGCGACGGAGAGAGAAGAGAGAGGGTCGATGCAGTAGCAATTATTTCTCCGGCGATGGGAAGAACTGTCGACTGTCGTGAAGATGGCGGCAATGTTTAAGCAGAGAGAGTGGAGAGGGGTTTGATATGGTATGGAGGTATATAAATTAATTTATATTTTATATAGATATAAAAATATAAAAATAAAAATAAATAAAAAAATATTAAATTATTAATTAAAACCTGATTTTTGTATTATGAAACTTGATTCTTGATTCGTGAAAATGGAAATCTAAAACTAGGGTTGTGTGTAATTTCCTCCCCCTTTTTTTTTTTTTTTTTTTTTAAGAATTTGTAACTATTTAAACCCTCCTGGTGAGCAGTCCATGTGATGACCTATCCATTATTTATTTATTTTTCTTTGTAGCCCAACCCATTAAGGGACTGCTAGCCCAGTAGATTATCTGTTCTTTTAGTATTTAAGACTCTAAAACATCTTGTAGGGTTTTTGGTTGTTCATGAAATAAGAAAAAGTGTTTGTTTTCTTAAGGTGCAATCCTTTTGTTAGTGCTTTTGTAGATTCGATATACATCAATAACAAAATAATTCATCGTCATTCGTCCCGTCAGTGTCCCCTCCTCAAATTTCTCTATTCCATCCCAATTTTTTTTTTTTTAATGTCAATATTGTTTTAAAAATTAAAACAATATTAAAATTAACTAACTAAAAGATATGAACAAATCTATTTTACCCTTGTTTTGCCTTTCATAAAATTTCGACGAGGAGAGAAATGGGAAGGACCATCACATGTTAGTCTTGATCTATTTTTTAGTAGTGGTCCCTTCAAAATTTAACCAAATTTATAGGTCGGGCACATATGTTGCTAGCTCGTTTTAATCTTTGATCCATTTGGGTCTCACATACTAGACATCCCTCGCGTAGCCTAGTTCATTCTTGAGTGCATGCAATATTACAGGCAGGGGCGAAGCCAACGCTTCAATGTAGGGGGTAAGTTGAAGGGCTGTGGGCTCACGGGAGTTCGGGGATAGCACCCCCAAAAAAATTTTTTGACACCTTATTTGTTAAAATAAGGGAAGTTGGTACTTTGTGATGGAGAAATAAAACAAAGGAACATAAATTAATGTACAAAGACTGAACAAAAAAACACATAAGGAGGAACTGAAACAACTATACAAACAACTGAAACAAGTAAGGAGGAACCAGAACGCATAAACTACACAACCATAATCAAACTCACTAGAGCCTGCAATAGCCTACAAGTCATTGCACAGCCAACTAGAAGTTTTCGCCTCTGTAAATTGTGAGGAAAAACACAAAATTTGAATGTTACAACTTACCTTCAAATCAAGCTGCTTATTCTTCTCAAAAAGCACTTATTTATCCCCCCACAAAGATTAAACCTTAAAAGGAAACTTACAATCGAAATAATAACACGGTCACACTGTAATACAATCTGGTTCCTAAGCTTCGAAGTTCGAAGCCTCCTCAAGATTTACTCTTGAGGCTGTGAAGAGGAGTAGACGGGTGCGAAGTGGGTTCGATTCAGGGGCAGGGGCGGGGGGGGGGGGGGATCCTGGGGAGAGCAGAGGCGGAAGGCTGGAGAAAATTGGAAGCAGGATGCTGTGAAGAGGAGAAGGGTGCGAAGGGGGGTTTTCATTTTTTGGATTGGGGTTTCAAAACAATAAGGGTGTAACATACCACTACGATAATTAAGGGTGTAAATATTCCTAAGCCTGTCTAACTCTTTTGTTGAAATGTAAATATATTAAGAAAATTTTTAATAGAATATAATGTATCGATTGTTTTTGAAAGCACAATTATCAACAAAGAAGTTAAATATATGGAATGACAATTTAGATTATTTTTAAGAATATTTTGTTCAATATAAATGGTGATCAAACAATTATTATCATATATAAAAATACACCAAACTACAAACTATTGTATCAAATCGATTCATTTTACTTTCACACTAATCACGTAGTAAAAAAGCAGCATACATTCTTTTAACGTAAATTCTTATTTTACGTTATATACACAATTAATTTGATGTTAATTAGTTATTTACTTTTCATTTATTTAATATTAGTTTATAGAAAATTGCAATTTTTTACTTTCATGAATATTCAACAATTATATATCAAATATAAATAACTAAATATTTAGAAATTGTTTTTTATTTATTAAATTAACATATAGATTGAAGAGATTAATGACAAAAACTGTGCACGTATTTTAAATTAAGGATGACATTGAATATATGTTTAAAGTTGGTGGAAGAAACTTGAAAAACACTAATTTTAACATGTTTACATCTAAACATTCTATCCTCATATCTAGTCCTTCCGACGGAGACGGGGTCTCTCTTGCACGAGAGCTTGTCGTATTACTATGACACCTTCATAACACCCTCTTCCGATCTCTTTTGTATTCCAATTTCTAATTGCCTTTGTGAGTCCATCTTTTCAAACGAACACATGTTATAATATTTTATGTGGATTAGTGTGAGTATGGTCGATTTACTCATAGGCTTATGTTAAAGTTTATTTTGGTCAATTTTTTTTATTATAATAATGTTCATGCATAGTTAACATGTTGGTTAATATTTTTATATTTAATCATGTGCGATTTATTACTTATATGTTCCGCAAGTTGTGTCTCGTTTAAGAATACTAACTTTGAAATCTGTGTGTTTGTCTTAGACTTCATTGGATCGAACTAATTTTTTGAATTTCATGAACTTGAATACCATATTCATCTTGAAGAGATCAATCTTGTAAAGAGGAAGTCGATATGGGATTATCCTTTAATAGATATTTCATACAACATTATAAAGTGAGTTTCTACATAATGATACATAATGATTGGGCTTGGTCTTTTAATATATATTTTTTTTCCCTTTCCCTTTTCCTTTTCCTATTCATTTGTTTCAGTTTTCTTTCGATATTGCATGTATAATATGCCCTTGTTTGGGCTTCACTAAAATCAAATTTTGAGGAAAAATGTACTTTGAAATAGTGATTTTTGAATAATGTGTGGTTAAAAAATAAGGAAAATTTTTAAATTTATACGTAATATTATTTTATTGAAAAATGTGCGTTTGAAAAGAAAAAACCAAAGAGAGAGAGAGAGAGAAGATAAAATGTATTTTGAATAAAATGGAACCCAAACAAGAACTATAAATTTAAATGCAGTTTTAGTTGAATCTGTGCAATATGTTAAATACCTAAGAAGATTCTTTAATAAATTATTGTTTCGCGCGGAAAGTCGGGCCTCGCTAACAATTAAGAGAGGGTTCAGACAATTGTGTAAGGAACAGACCCCTTGAGACAAAATCTTAAAAATGGGTGCTTTATTGATGAAGATTTACAGTCGGCAAGAAGCGAAATGCCTCCAAGAGGCGCAAGCACACGGAACAATTGAAATTTAAATACGATAAAAGTAAAGGAAATGAAAATTACATATTCTCTGTTCGAAAGTGTTTGATTTGGGGTCATTTCTTCTATACTTTCTCTTCTCTTTTATACTCCTCTAACAGTTGTTGTGGAACCATCTGAAACTGCTGGTCGTCCTATAACTACCCACGTTCTTCATCATGGCTGACTTGTCATGGAACTACCGTCTAACTGCTGTCGTTAGTTTTACCATTGAACTGCTTGTCCGATATTTCCTGTTTCATGGGACATGATGAGATTGCCCCTTAACTACCTTAATAACCGTCGCTTAAGATGACAATTTGCCTAGATCCTGGATGTTTCGCAGGCTTGGGCGATAATAGCACCGTCGCCCTGAATATTCATAAAGTGCTGTATTCGCCCAGAGCTTGAGCGTCTTGTATATTTAGGTGATGATGGGCCTCCACTACATAACTCTATTTTGGGCCTTTTACATGGTCCCACCTGGGTCTGTCATTCGAATTTCCTAACTAGGGCTTCACTCCCTAGGCCATTTAATTGGTCCTCATTTTTATGCATCAACAATTACCTCCCAATATGGCAAAAATTAATATCGATTATTAGTCTTATGCCATATTCATTCTTTGTATCTTCCCGCAATACTTGAAATCCTAAGAAAGGGGGAGAATCCCAATTATTACCTTGTTTGACGGTGACCTTATACATCCCAACAAGTGAAACATCACACCACTCTTATAAATCACAGAACACGCCACTTCTTCGCTCCATTATACCCACGTTGCGCCTCTAAAATTACTGTTCATCTTCTTGCTTCTCCATTCTGGCACTTACACTCCAATACCCTTGAGAAAATTGAAACTTGTGATAAATGGCGACTTCAGAGAACTCCTTTAGTTTTGATGACTATCAAGAATTTCTCACCAAACTGTACATATCTCTAGTTCTCCTTTCATCAGCCAACTCTGACCTCAACGAGTTTTACCCGGGCCCATCATTTATTGATGCTGATTCCGGGGGCAAGCCGCGGTGGGCTAGTTGTTTCCATGTACTTAAGATCCCCCTTTTCTAAATCATTTCCATTAAAGCCAATCCGGGAAAGAGGTATTAGCACTTGGCTCAAATCTGATGCTACTTTTCATTTTTGGAATGCACGTATGGTAAAACATGGCCCCACCAAGACAATTTTTGATTGCATTAGGATTTTTGATTTATTAGAAATCACTATCCATCCCCCAACTTATGACCCCGTGCTTTTTCCCATTCTTTTGAGTTTCTGGTCTTCTGAGTATAATACTTTTAACTTCCCTTTTGGTCCAATGTCCATTACTCTAGGGGGTGTTGGTGCCTTAGTTAACCTTCCTCCCCTGGGCGACACCATCTCCCCTAACCTTTTGTTCACTGGTGTTGCCCCAAAATTTGATAAGAAACTTACTGATTCCTATTCGGGCATGCAATAACTTTATAAGAACACTACCATTGAACCCAATCATGCTGAGCGTGTGGCCTTCCTTCAGGTTTGGCTTTGTAGATATATCCTTTGTGTGCCCAGCATGAAACCTTCCATGTCTTAGTTGCCCATAGCGCATGAGTTATCGCGTGGTAGGCCCCTAAACCTTTGTTCATTATTCCTGGCTGCATTTTATAGAGACATGGCTTCTCTTCAATCTCAGCTGCTTAATGATGCATCTCCTGGCAGTGGGCCTCTTTGGCTTGCTCAATTGTGGTTGAGAGCATATTTTCCACATATTGGTGCTTTTCCAATTCCGCCTAGATCAGTTAGTTGTTACAGGCTATTTATTAATCAACTGAGCCCTATGAAGTTGTCCAGTAGAGAGGTTTTCCCGTTCTTTTATACCTTAAATCCCATTCCTTCATTTTTCCTTTCTCTACTCATCAAATCTCGATTTATATGCAGCCTCCTTCTACAATGAATGATGTGAGCGCTATTTTGCCCATTTGAGTTCAATTTTTGATTGGAATGAACTGTTCCATGATATTTTTACTAGGACAAATGCCAAGGTCGGGGTTGAGATATATGTTCCCCAATTGTTTGCCCCTCAACTGGGTATTAGCCAAACTTGGCCTATTTCTCCATGTTTCTCCAAGAGCTTGACAGACCGCTTTCATACTACAACTAAAACAGAGGCACAGACCATTGATGCCCGCGATGTCCTTTTGACCCAAGGCTTCTCTATGGCTTCTTTCAACTCCACTTTTGTCACTCACCCAATTTTTGATCTACTCTGGCCGGCGATGAAGCGCATATTGTTTACAACTGATGTTAACCGCGCTTTCCACTTGATGGAGAGTCCAGGGGCTTCTTCTATTTCTCCCATTCTTGCTATTCTTCCAACCTTAAAAAGTCATGTTTTTCTTCAAGGTCCCCTCATGCTCACGTCAAACACTCTGTTGCAAATCCTGCTCTATCTGGCTCTTCCTCCTTAATAGATTTGACCACTATGTCATCTACATACACTTCGAAAAATTGGCCTCTTGACTGAGCATTTGGTTGAAAAATGTTGGACGATCTTCCCTTTCATCACCACATTTATCAAAGGATCTTGTGCTTGAGCATGCCCAGGTTTTGTAATTCCCATTACTTTTCCATCTAATTTCCTTGGAGATACTTCCTCTTCTAAGCAATCTACATGTTGACTTCTTGGCCAATGTTTTGCTCCAACTGGAACACTACTAATTTGTTCCTTAATGCCTCCAGTGCTGCTTCTTCTTTCGTCCCTTCCTTACATTCCTTATTGAAAGTCATTAATTTGGCTTTGAAGGTATGAATATCGACCATATTTTCTTGCCACTAACAATTCATTTGATTTCCTTGGTTCCCTTTTTGCCAATTACTAGCTCTTCAAAGGTCACTATATTTGGCCTCATTTGACTGAAGATCTCAGTAAGTGCGTCTACTAAAAATGGTTATTCGCTCTGCGCAACAATTTGAATTTCTTCCCCATCTTGAACTACTCTGACAGGTCCATAATTTCCTTCGTACATGAACCTTTTCACTGAATTTACCTCTACAACAAAAGGTCTATGGTCCACCTGCACTACTTCTACTTTGCCTTTGTAGTTCCAGGAAACCAGGCATTGGTAAAGTGATGAATGTATGCAACGACTTCCATGAATCCAATCTCTTCCCAGTAGCACATTGTAACTGGTTGGACCATAAATTACACAGAAGACTGTGGTCCTAGTAGTTGTTTTCACAGTTATATCTAGTGGCATAACCCCTTTAGCAGAAGTTGCTCCTCCATTGAAGCTCGTAAGAATAATTTCTGTTGGGATCATGTCGCTTTCTGCCTTTGCGAATTTCCTCATCATTCTAGATGGGGTGGTATTGATGGCCGCCCCATTGTCAATAAGGACTTTCGCCATAGGTATGACATTAACCAAGGCCTTCACGTACAATAGGCTCAATGTTAGCCCAAGAATAACTAACCAAGAGGGGGTGAATTGGTTTTTGAAACTTTTTCGACACTTAATCTCAAAACTATTCAATAAGCAAGATGTAAATGCAAAGTATAATATAACAAGTATATATGCAAATATGATAACTTAATTCAAGTATGGATATAGCACAATATAAATGGTAATGTAAAATAAAGTGCAATAATGTAAAGATAACAACCAATTTAATGGGGTTCGATACACAATGTGTTCTACGTCCTCGTTACCAAACTCTCTGTCATGAGCAATGCCAAATACACTATAGTGGTAACTTACAACAAGGAGTATCAATCTTTAAGTGACTTACAACAAGGAGCACTTATCCTTATGTGACTTACAACATGGAGCACCTATCCTTAAGTGCTTTACAACAAGGAGCACTTATCCTTAGGTGACTTACAACAAGGAACACATATCCTTACAATCGAGTTTTCACAAGGCTCTCGAAACCGTCAAAATGTAAGTGATAATTTTACAATTGAATGAACTCTCTTAACCAATGATATAATCAAGTTAAGTATTAGAGAGTTAGGTAAACACTTCAATAGATAGTAAATAGTAAAGCTCAAGTGTTTTTGTGGTAAACTTTGATGAATGATGGATGATGAAATAATTTGTATCTTTGTATCAAAGTTTTCAACGAATGATCTCTCTTAACGAATAATACAAGTTAAGTATGAAGAGAGATTTTCACTTAAATCAAAGTATTGACAAATGAAAACTTCTATCAAAAATTGAAAGAGATGAGATTGAGAGGTTTCTTTGTAAAATAGAATTCTTGATGAAATTGATGAAACTAGTTTTGATCTATGAAGAAATTCTATGTATCAAAGTTTTTCAACCAATGATCTCTCTTAACAAATAATACAAATTAAGTATGAAGAGAGATTTACACTTTAATAAAAATGTTGGCAAATAAAACTTTCCAACGGCTATATTACCGTTTCGGTTGACCGAAAGTTGAATTTTTTTTATTTTTTTTTTTGGAAAATGTTTTGAATGATGTTAAAAATATGATATAAGTTTAAACATCATTTTGGAAATCAATTTTACTTTTGATCAAAACATTTTATGCAAGTGATGATGAATTATGAAAATAATTTGAGATTTATGCATTTGCTAAATTTTGACAAGTTAATACATTTACATATAAATGTACAATGTTTAATCGTCTTGACTTATTGTTCTTTTGGCTTGTATCTTGATTTTCTTATTTTGCGAATTTTCAAGTTTCAATTTGATCGTCGAATAGAAATCGCTATCGTCTCGAATGCTAACTTTCACTTTGATCTTCATTTCGAGTCTGATCTATGATGTGTTCATTTTGGCACTTTTTGATCGTGTTTAACATTGAATTATCATCACTCAAAATCGAATGTTAGTAAATAAAATGACTTGTTTGTTATAATTAAAACATTAAGGTTATAATCAACCATAGGTCAACACTCAAATGCTTGGTTAACTTCATGGTTGGTCTCTTGAAGATAATTTTCTCGGCTGCATCTATTTCCACTTCTTGTTTATCCTCTATTGATTTGTTTTCGTACGACAAGTCTTCATGCAATACTTCATTCTGGGTCTCTACATCTTGAACTTCTTCTTTACTTTCTTCCAATGCTTCTTCTTCTGTTATCCAACCTATAAGAGGAGACAATATTCTTGGAGGTAACCCATATTTCTTAGCACGAGGCACCCTGACCTTTCTTTTTGGTATGCCATTTAGTACATAGAAATCACAAGGACGTCCAAATGGTTCGCCCAGTAGATCCACCTCGCGGACACCTCCCTGATGTAGCTAATTCAACATTGCATTGTGTAACACTCCTATTCTTTTCCTATCTATTTCTAAGTCAATTTCCTCTTTCATGTCAGTCATGTCATCATCCTCTTCTCCACTATGTACTGCCGAGATGTTTAACCTTCTTTACATTCCACCACACATGCTTTTTCTTCGCTTGCTTCCTTTTCCTCATCTTCATTCTGTTTGCTCTTGAACTCGTTGGCTAGTAAATAATTGTTAGCCATAATAGGAGGTAGGGTGCCAAATTGGATGGCGAGGGGTCGCTCTGAATCCTCTTCATCTTCGGGCTTCTTTTCACATTTGAACTTTGATCTTCCAGAGGTACTTTTTGGCAACCCCTCCACTGATTCGCCCATATTAGCCTCTTTATCACACTTGAGGACACCTTAGGACGTGATGATCCATACTGTTGCTTCATCATCCGTCCATAGTTCCGTTGGAAACGCCTTTGTTGGGTTCTGGTCATCTCGTTAAATGGTACAACTTTTCATGCATTGTATTGGAAGGAATGCCATATATTTAGTTGGAGAGGATGCGATCTGAATGTTTTCTCAGTGTTTATCAACCTATACTGCCCCTCAAAAGGTTGTTTTCCATAGAACAGTATGTTTTGTTATCCACCAGGTTGAAAACTTGGAGTAATGTTAGGAAAATGGGAATATTGCCGCATTGCTGGTTGGTCCACATTCTCCTTTATTTCTCTATTACATTTAACGCACAACACATCCTCATCTTTTCTAGATTCTTTCCTCTTGATTCGTTCAAAGACGCTGGAATGTGATCTCGAATCCTGTTCTCCATCATCTATGACTAATTAAAATTTTGGAAACTTACATTTGAATCATACGTCACCATATTCACCCCAAGTGGTTGTGAAAAAGGATTTTCATCCACTGCCATTTTCTTCTTAGCCTTGAACGTGATTCGTCCTGACTCAATGACATCATGTAATACACGACAAAAAACCAGACAATTATTAGTTATTTGTGACCATGCATTGTATCATTTACATTATTTTTTACCCTTAATTTCTTTAGGGTCTGGCAATTTATACTTATCGCCCAACTTTATCTGCGTATCCTTATACAGCTTGTCAAATATAAGGTCAACTTTTGTCACGTCAAATGATAACACCCTAACCTTTTTATTTTCATCTTTCATAGGCTTATTCTTCTCCAAAATTTTAGATTTGACCATTATAGGACAAGTATATGCGTCTCCTTTGACCAATTCGACCAGATATATTTCGGTCTGATCATAATGTTCGTCATTAACAGTATGAACATCAAAGTTTGGGTCTCTATAATAAGTCCTTCTACTAGAGTTTTTCATTTGTTCCTCTTATCTTACCAAACGTTCATACCTAATCACGTTAGCACTCAAATGAAAGAGATTAGAAAATTCTATGTTTTAGAATTTCTTTTTTAAATCAAAGCTTAAACAGCTTTGAACAATTCTAACGAATTCTTTTTTAGGAAAAGGCACAAAACACTTACTCCTAGCTATTTTAAACTTCTGGAGAAAGCTTTTAGCCCATTCATTTGGCAATTGACGTAAATTTATCAAATCAGCCAAAGTAACTTCAGATTCAGTTTTGTAAAACTGGGCGTGGAACAATTGTTGCAATGTTTGGATAGAATTTGCTGGTAGGTTAATGAACCATGAAAAGGCTACCCCTATTAGCGAACTAGGGAATAGTCTCATCTTATGGTAATCAGTTACTTCGCCGCATTGTTCCAAGGTAAAACTTCTCCTAGACCAGTAAATAATGAGAATTCTGGTACCTTATACCCTCTAGGCTACGGATACGCTTGATCTACCCAATCAGGATATGACTTAGTGTAAGTCGGCCTGGTAAATGGACGCATTCCAAAAGTCATTTGATCTTGTACTATTTCTGTAATTTGATTCCTCAACATAACATTGGGATCATATGGGACTCCTATGGGCTGATTCATTGGTGGGATCACTTGAGGCCTAATGTTTGGTACTTGGTTTGTGGCAGGGATGCTGTTATTTAGACCATTATTACCATTAACCTAAGTATTCCCGCCATCATTAACACACAAAGTGTTATGTCCATTGGTTTGGACATTGTCTCTTGTGTTTGGGTTACCTCCTCAAGTTTGATGCTCTGTTACCAATATTCAAGTTAGTCATTCCACCATCCCCTGGTTTGAAGTAGATGGTCCAAATTGTGGTTCTATTCCTTGATTTGGACTTAGGACTGGGGAATTGTGACTTGCAATCATTCTAGTTTGAAAGTAATTCCCTATACTTGGCATAACTGGTTGACAAATTTGGCATACTAACTTATTCATGATTTCATTCAAATTGTTTAGTTGTTTGGCCATGTTGTCATAATGTGCATTCCCATTTTGAATAAACTTTTCCATGTTATGAACATTTCGTAAGTTTACCTGCTCAACGATGTCTTGTGTGAGTTCACTTAGCAATGCGAGCATGGTCTGATGACTCAATTCTGTCATTGGCTCGTAACGACTTTGACTTTGTCCATTTGTTCCTAGAGTGTTCTGTTGCTCTTCATATCATTCAATCATAGACTAGACTAGTCCCTGGCTTGCAGCTCTTTATCAAAGTTTTTATGAGACATATTACTTTCACTTTTTGTATCTTCGAACACCAAACAGTCCTACTGGGCGTGTCAAATTGTTTCGCGTGGAAACTCGGGCATCGCTAACAATTAAGAGAGGGTTCAGATGATTGTGTAAGGAACAGACCTCTTGAGATAAAGTCCCAAAAATGGGTGCTTTATTGACGAAGATTTACAATCGACGAGAAGCAAAATGTTTCTAAGGGGCGCTGCGCAAGCACACAGAACAGTTGAAAGGTAAATGTGATAAAAGTAAATGAAATGAAAATTACATATTCTCTGTTCGAGAGTGTTTGATTTGAGGTCATTTCTTCTATACTTTCTCTTCTTTTTTATACTCCTCTGATAGTTGTTATTGTGGAACTGTCTGAAACTGCTGGTCGTCCTGTAACTGGTGGTCCCACGTTTTTCATCATGGCTCACTTCTCTTGGAACTACCGTTCTAACTGATGTCATTACTTTTACCATTGAACTGCTTGTAACCGAGATTCCCTAGATCACGGGACATGGTGAGATTGTCCCTTAACTACCTTAGTATCCATCGCTTAAGATGAAAATTTGCCCAGATTCTGGGTGTTTCGCAGGCTTGGGTGATAATAGCACCGTCGCCTTGAATATTCATAAAGTACTGTATTCGCCCAAAGCTTGAGCGTCTTGTATATTTGGGTGATGATGGGCCTCCGCTACATAACTCTGTCTTAGGCCTTTTATATGGTCTCACTTGGGCTTGTCCTTCGAATTTTCTAACTGGGGCTTCACTCCCTGGGCCATTTAATTGGGACTCATTTTTAAGCGTCAACAAGTATTCTTGTCTCTCTCACGTTCAACTATTTCTTACAATTCAAATTAATAATGTAATATTAGTAATTTAATTCAATAATATGTGTTAAAATATGTTAGTTTTGTAAACATTCTTCCTCTAAACCTCTGGAAAACAATTTCCATTAGTAATTCATTAGCAAATATAAAAAATAGTAGAATTGGAGAAATTAGGCCCCATACTTTAAAAAGTAACCCAATTAGATTAATACCCTAAATTAATTAAACATTACATAAATCCGTATTAACTATGTCCTAAATTAATACAAAACCCCAAAATCCCAAAATCTCCCAATTGAGGACAGAGACCACAAACACCGTGCACGCCACTACAACAGATGCGATGATGATGATGCAACAACGGTGATGACATGGCGTCGATCAGGTCCATCTTCCTGCTTTTGGTGTTTTGGCTGACGAGCTCAAAATGGATTGAGTTTTGGTCTACTAGGTATGCAGCGGTGGACAAACTATTGAACTGCTGCAGACGATTGAGGTACCAAGACTAGGGTGGTCGGGATCTGAGGTTGATTTAAGCTGCTTGCTGCAAATGTTTTCTCAAGCTATATGGAAAGATCTTATGAGTGCTGTCGAGAAAATGGATTTCTCGAAAAAAATCGGGCTTCAAACCACCTACAAGAAGTTGAGATAAAATAATGTAAAAAATACATACAGACGCCTTCGACAAAAGAACAATGAAAGTAATGAAATTGTTGAAGGGTTAATTATCAAATTATGAACTTTTTCTACGGGTTGAACATTTATAATTGTAGAGTCAGTCAGTTTTTGGTGGGTAAGGGAGAACGGAGGTAGAAATGGTTTTGGAGCCTTGGATATTGGAGTGGTTGTCGTGGAGAAGGTGAAGTGGTGGTTGTAGAGTGCTTGTAGTTGTATAAAATGATATAATTTAAGGTTTTACTAGTGCTTTGTCATTTTATTTTATTTTTTGTCACTTTTTTAGTGTTTGTCAATTTTTTTGAATATGGTCATGTTTAAGTTCGTTTTTCTTTTGTTTTATGTGTATCGTTTTTTGTGCTTAGGATTTGGTATGCTAGTAATAGTAGTGGTGGTGACGGAAAAGGGTAAATAGTTGAGTTGGTAGATGACGGTGGTAATGAATTGATTTAAACATACTTGATGTTTTGATTGGTGTTTTGTCACTTTTTTGAATTTTTGTTACTTTATAATTTTTATCACTTTTTAGTGTTTGTCACTTTTTTAAAATTTCTCACTTTTTTGAATGTTAGTCATTTTTTTCTATTTTCCTTGAAAATTATTTCACCTTTTTAGTGACAACTATCACTTTGTAATAAAAGTGACATTGTATTTCACTTTACTTTTTAATGAAAGTAATATTATATGTGATTTTTCTTTATTGAAAAGCGATATTAAAAGTGACATTACACTTAGTTTTTTTTATTAAAAAATGATACAATGTCATTTTTATTAAAAAGTGATACAATTCGCCCAAAAAAGTGATCGACGTTTCGTCACTTTTTTGAGCGTTGTCACTTTTTTGAGTTTTTATCATTTTTTTAAAATTTTGTCACTTTATTGAATTGTTCCAAAGTTTTGATTGGTGTTTATCACTTTTTTTTTAGTCGTCACTTTTTAAATTTCTGTCATTTTAGTAAACTGATTCTAAGGTTTTGATTAGTGTTTTGCCATTTTTTGAATGTTTATCAATTTTTGGAATTTTTGTGCATTTTATAATTTGTTACTTTTTTTCTATCACTTTCTAAAAATTTGTCACTATTTTTAGTAACGAACATCATTTTTTAATAAAAGCGAGATTGTATGTCTTTAAAAAGAAAAAAGTAATACTTAACTTTAAAAAGTGAAATCGTGTCACTTTGGTATTTTTTGCTTCCAGAATACTTTTCATATGATTTTTCAAAAGGCTCCTAATTTTAAGGATATTTTTGTAAGTTGTCATATTTTTTTTCTCATCAAACCCAACTACCATTGGCTCGTTGAAAGTAATAATTGTCTTCATATTTTTAATATGATTACCCACTACCAATATTGTTTTCATTGGTGACTAATTGTATTTCACGAGAGGAATACATATTTGCAGTGATCAACCTTTTTATCTATCAGTTGGTGCTCTCTCCAATCATTTGTTTATTTATTTTAAATTTAGGTTTTAACGTGTCCTTCAAGTTAATTTGTTTTTATTGAAAGTTGGTACGATTTTCTATAAGTATTTGGTAATAGAAATTCAATTCATGACTTTTGTTTATTCTAATCCTATTTTAAACATCTTAAAATTTTTAGAGAGAAAATAATTTTAATAAAATACTTAAACTGCTTATGATAAATGAAAGGGAAGTTTATATTTATGAGAATTCACAACTTTTTTTTTCTGGCATGTCTCTAACCATTATGTTATTGTCATGAAATAAGAGTCCGCATCTGGAGCCTGCAAAATCTATAAAATGACTCAATAACAAAGAGTTGGCTTACTCGTTTTAATTAATTGGTGCAATATAGATTCCGACTGCTGGATTTATGGATTTTAGTTATAAGTTGCAGTTTCACTTTCATCTTTGTTGTACTAATTCGATTTTTTTTTTTTTTAATTTTATTTATAGGCTTACTTAACATCTGTACTGATTTTTAAATGTCAAAAGGAAATGTTAAAAATGTGTGAAAAGGCTACAGGTCTACCGGTAGCAAGTGCTGACTAACCCAAATTGTAAGTATCTTCAACAAAATATGTAGGCTGCATTTTTCATGTTTAAACAGTATACGATTTCTTGTTAACATATTGCCAGATCATATGCTAGATATTTTCAAATTATAAATTAATTAGGTGAATTTAAGGATATATTAAAATAATAGCCTTTCCTTAATTATATTGTGTGATATACTACGTGTTTAATGACTACTGATTAGGTAAAAATTAATTTATATCTTTGATAATTGTTTTACTTATAGGTAAAATATTTAGACAAGATTGGAATTAAGCTTTTGAAAAATACATTTACATTATCCCTCTCATTTATTTTTTTCAAATGATTAAGAAAAGATAATTCGAGACGACTATTAGTGATGAGACAGATTTAGTTCCAACACATTTAGGCCACGTTCTCTTTACCGTACATATTCATGATAGGAATATCAAGCAACACAACACTAGAGTTACATTGTATGATATTCTAGGACTAATGGCATCATTGTATGATCTTGCGGCTTTTACCAGAATGGACCACTAGTCATGATACGAATTCAAATACTACTCTGGGGACATATTTATCAGTTGGAAGTGGTGAGAATGGGGTTCATTTGGTTAATACCGAAGAGGGTCAGATTTTTAGAGGGGACTCCGAACTCGCTGCACTTCTTATTCAGTATAGAATAATTGTCCATATGAATTCAGAGGAAGATACAAGTCCAAGTGAAAATTTTGCTCTGTCCATAACAGCAGCTTCATAATGTGATTGAAAGGAATTTTGCTTCGAAATTTTGCTCTGTCCAGAGATGACTATTTATCTCCACCATCATGAATGGAATTATCTCGAATAATGAAAGCTGTCTCCATCGTATTATAGAATTATGTAGAAGAAGAAGCTACAGACTATGTTATCTATAAATACAGGCTACTGCAATTGTAAAGTGTGCAAGGAGTGAGAATTAAGAGTGTGAGGATAGAGTAGTGTAAGAAAGAAAGAGTGCAACGAATTGTGGAAGGAATAGTTAGTGGTGTCAATAGTATTTTTAAATATTAAAATAGTGAGGTAGACTGGTAGTGGTGTGTAAGTGATTTTGAAATGATCAAATCACTTTATTTGTGAGTTTAAACTCAACAGTGATATGAAGATCTCGCTTGATTGCTGAAACTTTTTGTTATTGCAGCTTATGATATGAAGAGCTTGCTTCATTCTCTACTTTTGACAAAAGGCAATTGATTAACTTGTCAAGTTTTATTCCCAAGATTTTTTGAAAGTGGATCACTTCACATATGATGAACTTGATAATTATATTCTTGGCATTCTTTCCAATAAAGAGTTTGAAGAATTGAATAATCTCATCGCTCTCATTCAGAAGTTAGTTTTCACAAATAAGATCAAAACGTATCCGCTAGTTTACCTTTACTAATGTCGTCCGTACTGAAAAAAAAAATTGGGTCCGCCCATGCTGGCATATTCAATTTGTTCTAAAGGGGCAACTCATTGTTTGCATACGAGTCTTCTGTAATTTGTATGCTAAGGGTAAAATGACTATGAGAAGCCAACTCATTGATTTTTAGATATTGATAATATTTGTGATCTGCCTTTTTACTTGTAAGTAGTTTATCTATAATCAAGGAGTAATGTTATTTATTATCACTGATGATAGTCATCGTGTTTAGACTATCAAAATTTTATTTGGCAAGAATTGTGATAACTAACATGAACTCGATAAAATTAATTTCAAAATATTTATTAATATGTCAACATGAGATTAATGCTTCCATTTTTTGCAACTTGATTAGGTTTGATTGTGACTTGATGCTAATTAATTATTATCACAAGTTACATACAATGACAAAAATAAGGATTTGCTAAATTAAATTTAGGTTATGTTTTTTATATTTGGAAAAAAAAATATTTCAAGATTCACCAACTTCAAAATTTATATGTTATTTAATACTATATTAACATTAAACTATTAAAACTTATTGAATAATCAAATTTCTTGAATATAATATTATTTTAAAAAATTCTCAAAATTTCAAAATAAATGTGTTTTCCATTTTTATGTTTTTAGAAACAATTTTTCAGAATAGTAAAAAGAACGCATTTTCAAAAAAATTCAAAACAGACACTCAAAACACAAAATATAAAATGAATTCAAAACTCAAAACTGAAATAAAAAGAGAACAAGCCCTTATTGACTTCCTTTTGAAATAAAGCTAACATTTAATTTAATTGTCTTTTGTTTTTATATAGTACGAAAATTTACTAGAATTATGTTCATAAAAGAAACTCGACATGTTTATTATGTGAAAGAAAAATGTAATCATTTTTCTGCATTTATGATTTTAAGATAAAATTAAATAATAATACTTCTAAAGTAGGGTATCTAAATTTTGGGTGCACCTCAAAACAAAAAAGTACAAAAGAAAAATCAACCAAAAAGTTCATGCAAAACCACAAATGTCCGAAAATATTGAAATTTTCATAAATTATTCATTGTCTCGTAAATTATGGAACAACATAGTATAGTTGTAGATAATATTTCGTCTTTAACATAACTCTTGACATTATGTAAGATGAGGATCATGGACTGCATTTTATTAAAAATTGTCAACATAGAAATGACTAGCAAGACAAACTTAAGTCATACATTTGAAGTTGGATTCCTTAGACAAAAGCAAAGTAATTTGAACATGTAGTTGGAACCTCTGAAATCGTAATCAATGTAGAACACAAGTGAATTTTTATATGGAAGAGGAATGAAAAAAAACATTCAAAATACAAAGTCCGACTCCCAGTCCAATGTTTCTTAGAAAGACTCATGATCGATGATGAGGAAACATATTTACTTGTATGGACAACATCACATTTAAATTTTTATTTAATTTGACAGTATCTCAAAGTCTTTGACATATGCTTATGTAACTGCCTATATACCTAAAAATCCTTGAAGGACTTAAAGTGCTAGAAGCAAATGACACTATTCCGAAACTATTTTTCAAATTAATTGCGAAGTGCTGCTTCTGCAAGTTTTGATCGTTGTATCTTGGGAGACGATTTACCACATACCATACTGTAATCACCGTGTGACGGGGTAAAAACGTCTTAAGGACAGAGAGCCTAGTTCTCGCCTCGACCATCCTCACACCGGATTCTGCAATTGTTTTAATCTTTCTGTTTTGTTCGTTTAATGCTTTGTATTCTGCTTTTACTCGTTTAATGCTTCATGTTTTACTCATTTAAATTAATACATTCTGTTCTTATTGTTAAGCAAATCGATTTTGAAAATATTATTTACTGCAACAAATTATTTCCTATCCAACACCAACTATATGGTACAGTGATCTTAGTGAATATTTGTTTAAAGATGATTATAAATATGTCCATATATTTTCAAAAAGAAAACAAATATTGAAATAGAAATTGTAATAGTTTAAGTTGATGATTTAAATCTTATATGAACTCTTCAATACTCAACAAACTGCAGATTATTTGAAATGAAAGATTTAAAAAAAAAAAAAAAAAATCAAAATTTATCTTGGGTTGCAATTTGAACATTTTCAATAAATATTACATGTTCATCAATCTTCACTTATAGTTGTTCTATTAATTGATTTGAAAAATAATATCCATTTCGCTCGCTTGAAGACGGCTAAATGTTCTTGATCCTAAATCACAATATCTTAGTGAAATTGGATGATTACTCATCTTGAAATTGCACTTGATCTGTTTTTTCTCTAAATCTCCTTTCAAAATATAGCTACATACTAACTCAAAGACATTAGAGTGTTAAACATATTTTATTATCCAAGAGATACTATTGATATTTGATTGTTTTATTCACAAAAATTGGGATCTTCATACTAGATATGAGGTTATATCTCCTATCCATGAAAAGCCAAATAAAAAAGATGTGTGTTTATATGTGAAGGAACAACTATATTTTGTAAATTTGCGAAGCAAACCTTAATAGTAATATGTTCGAATCATTTTGATATTATTGTAATTCACGAAGCAAATTGAGAACATGTATGATTAAAGAATATGACTCATCATATCCAAGCATTATGTGGATTAGCTTCAACAAAGGATGAACAATATTTTGTATGAAAACAATGTAGCTTATATATATTAAAATTGAGCTGAGAAGGTTAGGAAATATGGCAGTACTTTTAAGATAGGAGTAAATTCACATGCATGTACACAAAATGAAGGTTGTAAGTGCTGTGATCCTAGTATTTCTGATCATTGCAAGAATGAGGAAACAATAGATCATACGTTAGAATTTTTGAACGAAGATTTAAAGTTTAGAGTTTAATACCCTTACTCATGAATCAAGGGACTTGTTGGACTAAATTGAAAGGTTAAAACCTCCCTTACTTGACTAAATTCCTCTTCTTCCAAAAGCTCATGAATAAGAGGAGCATAATTCTTTGATTATCTTTGTTAAAAACTCTCCATGTATTGAGACATTGAAGGAGTATTGGATATGTTTAAAATTTAGACTTGATTTTTAATCTGGTGTTCTTCTCTCTCCAAGTTTGATATTGTATGAACCTAATAATAGTGAGAATATTTCCGTTTATTGACTCCATATGGTGGACTAATATATAACCGATCAACCACTTTTTTTTTAAAGTCTACGAGAAGAATTTGTTGATCATATTGCATTATATAGAAGGATGCATTCCACGGCTAAATTTTGAGATAACCAACTGGTTGAGTCGTGATATGTAAGATATGTAACTTATAATACAATATTTTTTTAAAAATAAATATTATATGTTTTAACAACCTTTTGTTATTGTATGATAGAAAGAGATGAAGTTTCAACAATCATAAGCACAACTTGAGGACGATGCATTTATCATGGATGAAGCAACAACATGTACTCAATTTCTTGATAGGACTAGTGGAACTATTTATGGATTGGACATGCTCGGCGCAAGTCATATAGCAACACATGCACAACTCCTTCTAAGTTTATGTAAGGGTTGATAATTGTACGAACGAGTTTGTTAAGTTTTAATGTTCTTGGCAATTCTGTGAACAAAAGTATTGAAATTAATATTGTTGTAAAAGAGTTTTTAAAAGTCAAAGGGTCAAGTAGTAATTTAGAAGTCCTAAGATTCGAGTACGGAACAAAGGAGTAAACGTCGCCGCATTTTCACTAGCCTATCGCCCAAATGTTGTTCGAGTGGTAAAAACAGAAGTTGTGTCGTCCGCCTAACGTTTAGAGTTCGCTCGAGTGAGACATCGTCGTTCGCTTGTCATTGAGCTCTCACTTGAGCAATGGTATTATCTGGTAAAACCTAATTTGCATTTTTAAAACTTTGTACACGGCCCATTCTACCTAGTTGCCTTCAACTATAAATACCCCCACACCTTACACAAAATTCGATGGTTGTTCATTGTCCCTCTACTCTATAACATATCATATTATTCTTTGAAAATTCAAGAGCATGTTCACGTATTAATTCAATCCATTTACTCTTGAGATTATTCAACCGCAGATTGGGGGAAAATATCAAATCCATTGAACCCAAAACACCTAGTTCCTAAACACTCTTAGGAATGTACTTTCTTACTTAAACTTCAGAGATTATTGGAGGTTAAGGGAGGTTGGACTACAAGTGCAGGAAAATCACAAGAACATGGCATTCTTGGAATTTCACTTGGAAGAGACAATTGCAGAAGATCGGGAGCTGGTGGGTTCAGCTAATCTTGGAGGTTACAAGAATTAGATCGGGAAGTCTAGTGGAGTTGGTTAGACAACATCTTACTGTAAATCCATATTGTCTATAGTGGAGGTAACTAGCTTGGTCCTGGAGTTTTTACCAAATTGGGTTTCTCCGTCAACAATATTGGTGTTATTTATTATTTTTTCATATAAACTGCAACAATTCAACATAAGATAATTGAATTGATTTACTAATCATCTAAAAACAATTAAAAAGTGACTTGTTACTTGATAATTATATAATTCCGCACTTAAAGTCGAACTTAATAAACTTTCAATTGGTATCAGAGCCTAAATTCGAATCATGACCTTAGATTTCTAGATAAGTAATTCATTATCCGTTCTGCCATATTGTTTATGGCAATAATTATGCCTATTGGAAGGTTTGAATGAGAATTTTCTAGAATCTATGGATGAGTGTATTTGGCTAAGTGTTGTGAATGGTTGGGTTGCACCTAGTTCCACGGTTAATAATGAAGTAATCCTCACTCTCGTTGCTAATTAGACTAGAGCGAACTTAGATGAGTGTAACTGGAATAGTAAAGCCTTATATGCCCTATTTATGATAGTTTCCCTGAAAGAGTTTAGGCGAGTGTCAATGTGTGAGGTAGCCAAAGAGCTTTGAGATATTCTACATACCACACATGAGGGAACTCAAGCTGTTTAAAACTCTAAGTTAAATATATTGACCACTAGGTTTGAAGAGATTAGGATGAAAGAGAATAACATAGTTAATTCTAGTTTCAACCTAGGTGAAAAAATACCCGAGTCAAAAATTGTTAGAAAAACTCTTAAATGCTTACCTGAGCGATTTAGGCCTAAAATCACTGTTATTAAGGAGCCTGATGATATAGACTCTATTAAGGTAGAAGAGCTGGTTGGATCTCTCCAAACTTATAAGCTGACATTAGCTAAACCCACAAACGATAAGTCATTGGCCTTAAATACTGTGAAGAATAGCCATAGAGAGTCATCGGAATTAAATTCTCCTAATGAAGAAGAGTCAGCATACTTTACTAAAAAATTTCGAAAAATATTCAGGAATAAACAAAAACATCAAGAGAAGCATAGAAGTGGTCCTAATGGGTCTAGGAAAAGTTCTAAAATTGTGAGACATCATAATTGTAGAGATTTTGGACACTTAGGAGTGAACGCCCTAGTAGTAGGAGAAATTCGGGTAAGGTTATGAATGCTATTCTCACTAATGACGAGTCTAATTTGGACAATCAGAGTGAGAAATTCACTCATGAGGAAAGTGGAAAATATATTGTATTTACTGGTAGAATTAGGAATGGATCTAATAAGGGAATTGAGAAGACTGAAAGCATAACTAGTAGTGAGATTTCAAAAGAAGATTCTCACAGTGAGGAATATTTTGATAGTGTAGGAGTACTTAAAATTTACAGCTGCTATGCAAAATTTTGTGGTAGTTAATTGTGGGACATTGGCACAATATTTATAGTTAAAAAATAGTAATTGAGTTATAGTATAATTGTGATGAAAAATCGTGTTTATCACATTTGATAAAAATTGAATTTCTAATAAACCAACCACAAGGTGACATGTGTACAAAATACTTATCACAATAAAAAGATAGTTCTAATCATAATACGTGATAATGACTTGACTTTAAATAGAATAATAATAATACTTATTCCATCATCCATTCACACGTGACTATCCATAAAATTCAATAAAATAACTTAACTAATTTACAATTTAAGGTAAAATCTTCCGACTTCGATAACTTGGGTCTCGCTTATCCAAATTAACTTTTTCTTGAGCCTAATTTACATGATTAAAAACAAGCTATCCAACGAGACCCATATTGATATACTTTTAGTCGTTTTAACAATATCTAAAAAAATGTAGCCCAAAATCGAAATTAATACATATATCACTTTAGTCCTTCAACTTTTAAAAAATAAAGTATGGCATGCAAACTAATTAAATTATATTCTAAATTTTTTTTGAGGTGTCACACCAATCACGCAATCTTTTCTACAGTTTTAATTTGAGTTTGTTATTTTATTTAATATTGTGTTATTTTATTTATTAGAATCTCGCTTAGAAAACAAAATTTGCTTTGATTATTAGTTGTTTTTAATTTAAATTGAAGTTAGATTAATTTAAAAATTTATAGCAGATAGTAGTCTATGTGAGATGATATTCAGATTTGATAAATCCACTTTATTACTTGTGACACTCCGTACACTTACGAAATCTAATGAATGATAAGTTCTAAAGAATGAAACAATCAAACTATGGAAAATCCTTGTTTATTGATATATTGACTAGCAATTAGTGAAATTTACCTAAACTAGAGAGGTGAGGATAGTGTAAAATTCAACATTAGTTCACACACTTGAAAAGAGTGAAAAAAATAAGTTTGGGGGTGTGTGAATCTTACGAGTGATGAAAGAATATATTTGACCATTGAAGGTCAGGAATTGAAACAATTATAAATTCATAATGCGATGCTTAATTTTTCACACACACACACACGTCGATTTTACATTGAAAAAATAGATTTTAATTTCTGTATTGTGATTTTGAAGTTGTGATTAGATTTAATATAATGATTTCAATCTTGAGTTAAAAAATCAGGTTAACTAGCTAAATATTTTTTATTTGCTTAATTGACTGGCAACCAATTATGTAATTAGCATTGTGTGTTTGTGTTTTTAGTTTTGTTTGACAACAAACAAAAAGTCAAGTTTGGGGTGTGATAAGTGTAGTTTTTATACTTATTCGCGGCGCTAAATCATGATATTTTATTGTCTTTTGAATAAAATCATACATAATTTATGTTATATTGTACTTTTGTAGGTAAAACTTTATGTTTAATGAAGAATTGAAGAAAAAAAATACAAAATGACTGAAAAATGGCAAAACCTAAAATACGGGGACTTAATTATTGGAGGCAAAGTTTGGAGATTAGAGTTCGTACTTTGAAAAGTGAGGGACTTGATTTGAAGAAAATAATACATTAAATGGGCCTTAATTGGACTTTTATTGGATGAATTAAAAGAGAAAAATTTGGGGTAAATTAGGGTGTAATATATATATATATATATATATATATATATATATATATATATATAGACACACACACTTACACTTACACCTACAAGAATACACGGAGAGGAAGAGACATACAAAAAAAAAAAAGAGAGAAGGGTGCCGGCAGTTTTTGAGGGAAGAGAAAAGATACTGAAATTCAGAAAATATATTCACACACATATTGGAGGTAGCCAGTTGTAATATATATTATATATATACACACAAAAGTCAAGGGAGAAAAAGGAAAAAAAAAAAAAAAAGAAGAAGAAGAAGAAGAAGAAGAAAGGAAGACAGATTCTAGGAAGATTGGTGGCAGCCATTTTTGATTTATACACACATTCACGCATTGAAAAAGGTGACTGTGTCGGTGGAAATTATATATATGCACACAGGAGTAAACACGGGCAGAAAGTGGCTAGGATTGAGAAATATAACTTCACATTTCAACAATTGTTGGTGATGTCTTTCGTCTTTTGCGTGTTTAAATTCAACATTATGAGTGACAAATATTTTTATGTTAGGATTAATAATGTAGCTTAGGTTTTTATTATATGTTTAATTTCAAGTTTTTCATGTCATTTTAATACTTGTTAATTAAGTATTGTGTGTTTAAAGTTTTAATTGTCTGCGCAATTAATTGATTTATGAATAATACTGAGATCGAGAGATGTTGTATAATTCTAGGTTATGTAATAATTAACATAGATATTATAAGAGATCGAGATAATTATAAGTTATGCGATCTTTGTTAAATTCATATAGATTAATGTGTTCATATGTGTGTGAATTTACATAGAGATACAGTAAGTTCGGACATATGAATATGATTAGTATTGTTTGAGAGAAATCACTAAATACAATATGTTAATTCGATCGTTGGCACGTATAAAAAATAGCTGAATAAATTGAAATTAAATGTATGGTAAAGAACCTAAGTGAAATCGGAAATTCTAACTATCCAATCACAAAATCTTATTTACAATTTTATTTTGAGTTCGTTATTTTATTAAATAGTTCATTATTTTATTTATTAGAATTACGTTTAGAAAACAAAACTTGATTTGTTTATTAGTTACTATTTTAATTTAAATTGAAACTATGTTAGTTTAAATATTTATAGCAGATAGTAGTCTCCGTGGGACGATATTCGAACTTAAAAAAATTCACTTTATTACTTGTGACGATCGATACACTTGCAAAATTTCACGAACAAATTTTTGGCGCCGCTGTCGGGGACTAGTTTATTTACTTTAAATTTTTTATTAATTCTAGTTTTGATTTAGATTTATTTATGTTTTCGTTTGTTTTTATTTTTGTGTGTTTTTATTATTAATTTCATTGCTAGTGTCCTTGAATGCGAAGTTCAAGATTAGGTAGTTTAGTACCATTTGATCTAGAAATTGAACGTACTTTTAACTATAGAATTAGGCAACAACGAGAGAATATCATGACAGAACATCATAGTTGAAGATAATGCAATAACTTTTTGTAGTTGTGATTTCCAACTTAGCCCCTGTTTGTTACCCATTAAAATTTTCATTCTCATTCTTCTACTCATTTTCAACCACACATTTTTCAATAAAATAATATTTTTCATTACATCAATAACTTTTCCTTCATTTTCAATCACACACTATCCATCAATCTACTATTCTAAAATATGTTTTTTCAAAATAATGTGGCTCAAACACACCCTTATGCAAGAATTACACAAAATATACATATAAGAAGAAGTTGATTTCCTATTGTCTCTATCATCTGCATAGTTAGAATCAGTGTAACCCCTCAAGTTAACCTTTAGGTTGTTTCTTATATTGAATTCCCCAAGTCACAAGTTCGCTTAATGTATCTAAGAAGCTATTTCATAGCTTCTCAATGAGCTTCACCTAGATTTGACATGTATCTACTCAACACTTATTGAGAATGCCATATCAGGTCTAAAACAAACCATTAGATACATAACAGAATATGACACTCTTGCCATTCTTTTGACCTCATCTTCAGATTTGGGATATTGATCATTTGAAAGTTTAAAATGATTTGCTAAAGGTAAACTCACACTTTTAGCATCAAATATAGAAATTTTCCAACAATTTCAAAACATAAAATTTCTGACTGAGACTAAGCGTGCCTTCCTTTCTATTTCTTTTAATTTCAATACCTAAAATTTTTCTAACAGGACCTATGTCCTTCATTTCAAATTTGGATTTCAATTTGTTTTTTATTAACTATATTTCTTTTATGTCATGACTAGCTAAGAGTATATCATCAACATAAAGAAGAAGATAGAGTGAATTTTCACCACCACTTTCTTTGCAATAAAGAAAGTTATCAAAATTATCCATTTCAAAACCAAGTCCAAGAACAAAAGCATCAAACCTCTTGTACCATTGTCTTGAAGTTTGTTTTAAACCATATAATGACTTTTTAAGAAGGCATACTAAGTCTGAATTTTTGTTTATTTCAAAAACTTTTGATTGTTCCATGTACATAGTTTCATCAAGATCTCAATTTAAAAAGACAGTTTTAACATCCAATTGATCCAATTCTTAGTTAAATTGAGCTGCTAAGGCTAATATTACTCTAATAGTTGTAAATTTTACAAATGGAGAAAAGATTTCATTGAAATCTATTCCTTCCTTTTGAGTAAAGCTTTTAGCCACAAGTCTGGATTTGTATCTAATGTCATTCTCATTTTGTTCCCCCTTTTTTATCTTAAAAATCCATTTACAATCAACAACCCTTTTTCCCTCAGGTATTTTAGTCAAAATCATTGTTTTTTTTTTTAAGGGATTCCATTTCATCTTGCATTGATTCATGCCAATGCTTGGAATCTTTGCTACTCATAGCTTCCTTAAAAGAACCAGGTTCAATGAACCATTGAACAGTAAGCAAAGACACTTCATTATCAAACCTCATAGGTGGTCTCACTTGTCTTCTTTGCCTATTTCGAGCAAGTTGACAATCATCTAAAGATTGATTTGTTTTCAAATCATCTTTAGATTGTTCAAACTCTTCATTACTATGAGTTTCAACATCATCATAATCTCTAGTCTGAATATCATAAGGTTGATTGTCAACCTCAATTTCAATATCTCTCTCTACACTTTCAATTTGACTTAAAAGTTTAGTTCTATTATCCCTTTTCAAACATGGTAGATTAGTTTCATTAAACACAACATTTCTACTTAAAATGATCTGTATCCTTTGGTTTCCCTTACCCATAACCTATACCATTTTACTCCTTCACCATAACCCAAGAATACACACTTAAGTTCTCTTCGATCCAATTGCCCTTCAGATTGATGTGCAAATATCGCACACTCAAAGACTCTTAAATTACTAAAGTCAACAGATTTTCCATTCCTCATATCTTCAGAAGTTTTAAAATGTATAGCATTAGCAAGACTTCTATTAATAAGATAACCAACAATTTTTACAGCTTCCTCCCAAAATAGCTTGGGAAGACTAGAAGTTAAAAGCATGCATCTAAGTTCAAGTATAGTTCTATTCATTCTTTTAGCTAAGACATTTTGTTGTGGAGTGTGTGTTACTGTTCCGTGTCTCAATATACCATGCTGTTTGCACGACCATCAAACTCATAATTGCAAAATTCAAGACTATTATCAGTTCTTAACACTTTAATCCTTTTATTAGTTTGGTTTTCAATCAAAGTTCTCCAATATTTAAAAGCAACAAAAGTATCAGACATATATTTTAAAAGAAAAATCCAATTTGTTCTAGAAAAATCATCAATGACCAACAAGAAATATTTAAAACTAGTATGAGTAGGCAAAAAATTTGGTTCCCAAAGATCAACATGCAAGTATTCAAGCATTGACACATATTTATGCATTCCAGACAAAAATGTTAATCTATTATGCTTTTCTAGAATATAATCACAAAAACTGAGTTTTTCAATGTTATCTTTTTCAAAAGCACCTTTTTGCTTTTCAAAATTTGCAACCCATTGTCACTAATATGACATAATCTCTTGTGCCATATTTGTGACTTATCATTTTGAACAGAGTTACTGCTGAAGTGGAGTAAAAAAAGTTTTGTTTTTGCAAAATGTAGATTCCACGTCTCTTGGGAGCTTCAACAATCAAGTGAGAGTCTATCAAGATTTTAATGTATCCCTTATTAATCATAATGTCATAGTTTAGGTCATCTAAAATATCTAAAGAGATCAGATTTCTTTGAAGGTCAGAACATAGGTAGTCTTCTCTAAGACTAGTTGATTATTATTTACTCTTAAAGTGATAGTTCATATTCTCTTAACTTGACATGTCATATGATTACCCATTAAAACTTGACCCCCATTTACATTTTCAAAATCAGTAAACCACTCTTTGTTAGGGCATGTGTGAAAATTACAACCTGAGTCAAGAATCCATTATTGACTATGTTGATACCTTACAACAACGTAAATCTCGTCAACATTAGCCTCATTATTGCAAGCTAAAGCTGCATCACCGTTAATGTTAGACTTGTTTCTATTATTACTAAATCTTTTAGGATAATCTTTGATAAAATGTCATTCCTCTTGGCAGTAAAAAAACTTTTTTACTTTTAATTTTCATTTTATCTTTCCGATTTCCTTTCTTCTTCTGTCATACAGAATCATACAGAATTGGCATGTCTTTAGTTCTGAAATTACGTACTTTAGTCATCAAACTTTTGATAAGTTGAATGTCACTCCTGAAACTTGTAATTTTCTTCCGATTACTTTCTTAATACTTCTTATCAATCATCTGCAATCCGGTTAGTCTCTTATTATTCTGAACCGACACTAAATTAGCTCAAAATTATCCCTTTTTGCTCCAATTGCATTCAAGTTTCGATTTTACCTACAGCTAACATAATTACATTAATTTGGGTAAAAATTCACTGAAATAACAATTACTTTTCATGATTAATAGCATAAATAAGCGTGTAAAACACCTTATCACTTCCCATATGGAGATAGAAAAGGATTCTAGTGTCATGAATTGTAAAGAAATGAATTGGTAGAATCATTTGTCAACAAAAATTAGGTCAATACTTTCTAAATATTCAATTAGATTTTTCTTCTTTGTTTTGGGCACGTGATTTGAGGCTTTTACAAGGAAAAATTACAAGTCTAGCGTTCTGATCTTCTTGTTCTCCTTTTGAATTGTTTAAAGAGTAAAAATTAGTGCGTACGATAAAGTTTAGAATATAATTTTTCCTACAATATTTAGGGTTTGATAGTCCGTATATTTTTAGTCTTACTTTTCTTTTTTTTTTTTCTTTTTTTTTTTTCTATATGCTATTTTTTTCGAACAAATATCCTGTGCAAATTTAAGGGTTTGGTCCGTCCCCATTCCCAACAACAATATTAGTTACATGTCATAAATATTTAAGTAACATTTGATAAGTTTTTAGCAAGTGGGGGTAATTTTCAGCAACTGACCTTAAAGAGAGCAAAAATTCGATATTCAACACACCAATTTAAAGTTATGGATTTCATTTAATGCAAACATGCAAGCTACCAAAAAACTAATAACAATCTCTCCAAGATACAATTATGACCAAATCAAATAAAGTTTTCGCAGCAACACACGAATAAAACAAACTATCAATAAAGAAAACAAGAAGAGAAAAAAATGTTCATAGCTTTGCATGTATGGAGACCGTGAAGAGTGAGGCTGACGATCATATTTGGTTTTCTCCCTTAGTCGCAGCAAGGAAAAGTCTAAATCTCTACTCTTTGTTTCAATTGGTTGGACTAGATTTGAATCAATCTTGCTCGTCCCAACTAAATTATTTTTCGGACCAAATGATCCTTCCAAGGTTGTATCACTAGTGGTTGTCTTTCTGCATTGTGGCAGCATATTTGCATCATAACTTTCTCTCTTCGAAGTTTCTTCTAGCACTCTCATCTTAACTAAATCCCCGTGACACTTTTTCATCGCCCTCATTTCCTAGCAACTCCTTTCTTGACTTACTTCGAGATGCAATAGCAAGATGATAAAGAGTTACTCTAACAAAATATGCAACGATTTTTTGATGTGATAAGAATAATTGTAAACAAATATGAAAGGATATAGTGTATATTAAAAGGAAACGTTTTAAGGAAATATTCAATTTGAAGGCATTGTAGAATTCAAAATCAAAATGGGGATTTGTTAAAAGTTATCTTCATAAAAAATGTATTGAATTTATTTGTTCTATGAGTGAGCTTCTTGTTTCTTAAATAGAAGAGGAATATGTGGTCAATTTCTTTTATGCACATATAAATAAGGATCCCTCTTTTGCATTTTCTTAATTCTATATTGTGAATTAATCAAGGACTATTTTTGTCGAGACTTAGGAATCATTTGTAGTCTC
Source organism: Fraxinus excelsior (assembly GCA_019097785.1). Classification (NCBI taxonomy): domain Eukaryota; kingdom Viridiplantae; phylum Streptophyta; class Magnoliopsida; order Lamiales; family Oleaceae; genus Fraxinus; species Fraxinus excelsior. The sequence continues at coordinate 17,043,890 of CM032631.1, read as the reverse complement.
AACCGGCATACATATTTGGGAGGGTGTACTTTGGTTTGAGGATAAGAGATACTTTTTAATTGTAACAATTTGATAGCGCCTAGTTTTTCTCAAGCTTTAGGGGTGCATTTGATTTGCTGTTTTCAAGTCGTTTTTCAGTTTTGTAAAGTATTGAAAGCTTGTTTTGTGTGATATTTCTGAAAATGCATTTTCGAAAATAATGATCAATTTATAACATAAAATTCAAAACGTATTTTTGACATTTTGAGTATTTTTAGTTAAAATTCTGAACACACTCAAAACATGGAAAAAAACGTTTAAATAAATTTTATTTACATATTAAAAAATAAAAATAGTTCCAGATAATGATTATTTACATATTAAAAAATAAAAATAAAATAAAATGAACACAGACAAAATCATTTTAAGTCCACGTCATTAATTCTTATTTTATTTTCTATATTCTAAAATTAATTTTTAATAGAAAAAATATTATAAGATTCACTAATTTTAAAACGTATGTAATAGTTGATAATATATTAGAATAAAATTGTTCTATTTTTAATGGAATGAGATATCATAAAACAACTTTTCAAAATTTCACATCAAACGTGTTTTCTGTTTTGAAAAATAATTTTTTAAAATTACAAACCAAACGCGTTATTAAAATTATTAAAACAAACGCTCAAAACATAAAATGAACTCAAAGTTTAAAATTGAAGGACGATCGTATTTTTGTTGCCACTAAATTTTCACCAACCATTTATTTGACCATGAAAATTCATTGCTGTCGAACAATTAGACTATTATGTTATCTCCATCTCTGACAAATTAGCATATTTAATAAGCGAACATGAAGATACAGGCAAAAAAACTAAAGGAAAAGATCCAGTTATGAGCCAAATTGAGACTAATCGAAGTGTATGAGTTTAACAGTGTATAATATAAATAAAGCAGTATCCTCCTTTGCTTTCAGTTTTGCCCTCCTATGAGATGAGCCGAACAGCCGCTGGCGGTCGTCAACTTTTTATACTGTAAATGACATATTTTACTCATTATGGTAATCCAGCTCCATCTAGCTCACGAGCCAACTTTTTATACTTAAAATGACATATTCCATTTATTATGATAATTCGGGAGCCAACTTGTGCGACACTGGGCCGCTCACTTAATAACCCTATCAACCTTTCTGTCAAGCATGATTTTTAAAGTCAATCATTTAGCCTAATTTTAGAAAAAAACAGATTTTATAATAATGATTTTTGGAGAGCGTATAGTTAAAAAGTAAAAAAAAAAAAAAAAAAATTAGTTTACGTGCCAAAATAATTTATTGAGAGAATATGTGATTAAAAACAAAAATGAGTTTGAGGGTAAATTAATTTGTAAAGAATGGAACTACGCTTTTACTAAAACAAATTTTAATTTTGTTACAAGTTTTAATCCACTATCCAGAAAAAGTATCTATGTTAAGCTCATATGAATCCCTTATTGAGGAGTCTCTTTTCTAAGGGCATGAAAACATACCTATTTGCCGATGACCGAAAGAACTTCCAAATTCGCTCCAGCGGCTCCTGGGAAAGCTTTTGCCCTTCCCGTTTTGATTTTTGTGATTTTTAAGAATTCAATCCGATGGCCTGTCTTTCTGTTCCCATGGCATGGAAATTGCTTAACATCAGCAATGAAAAGCACGATGGCATGGATTTGTAGGATTTTGGCTCTGTCGTGCATTGCACTTAAAAACAATGGATGGGACACTGAGTCCAAATAATGGATTTTTTTATTTTTATTTTCTTATTATTTTTTATTTTTATAATGTCCAGGAACTACTGAATGGGTATATTCACTGGACATTATCTTGGCACTTGGTGCCAAGTCCACAACGTCGGCTATATTTGCATTGTTTATTGAAATTATTGGCTTATGATTAAGCTCAATTTGCATTGTTTATCTTGGCAGTTGGTGTCAAGTCCACAAAGTCGGCCATTTACATTGTTTATAGAAATTATTGGCATATGATTAAGCAACATTTGCATTGTTTATCTTGGCAATTGGTGTCAAGTCCACAAAGTCGGCCATAATTTATAGAAATTATTGGCATATGACTAAGCATCATTTTTTTTTATAAATTAATAAATAATCCTTATTAATTTTTCTTTAGCATTTGAATTTATAATATTACTTGTCACTTCAAGGTAGGTATTTTACATATACAAGCACCCTAGAAATATGTTATGCCATAGTATTCAACTTTTCCCTTGCAGTTTCAGTGCGATCTAGATAATTGTCAAACATGTCAAGAGCTTGCGATGAACACGAATTTGCTTATAAGCAGCTACGAATCTTGGTAACTTAAAATCAAGCTCTTTGTGTGTTTGAAACTTCACTTCTAGAGATCCCTCTCGCATCTTATCGTACTATTTCTTTTGTAGAGGATATCAGTCGTGAATCTCGGTCTAACTTTGTTAACTTATCCAGGAAAATAAGCTCTAATTGCGTGATCAAGTTCAAAGTTTTACATAACAGGTTAACAGATTAAAAAAAAACAAAAAAAACTGTCTTTTTGGTATTTTAAAATATAATAATAATAATAATAATCATTTCATTAAAAGTTTAAACATTTAGGGTTAAATCTTGAACTCAACATGACAGTTCAAGTCATTGTTTTTACTAAATGTTTTAACATATTCACAATATCAAATACGGGTGACGTCGTGGAGGTGAGATTTGAGTTTAATTCTTTTCGTAACTCTGAGACCATTTTAATCATTTCATTTAAAAGTTTAAGCTATTGAAGAGCGTCATGTGCATTCATCTGAATCTTATCTTCTGAAAGAGGATACTTGAAAATTACGGTAAGTTTTTCCGAAGATTAAGCAGCATCCAAACTTGTTTCTTTATAAATTACAACTCAGTCAATTAATCTTCCTTTTACGCAAGGTATAATATAAGTAGATCCTCCCCAGATACTTTGCACATATGACAAATTCCTCAACAGAAAAGTTGAGTGTACTTTTCTCAATATTAATATAGAAAAATGAATTTAAAGTTATCGCATAGAAAAATGTACATAATATAGATACACTAAGGTCTGTTTGATTGCACTTCAATTACATAGAAGATGGAAATTAAATTCTATTTTTCACTTTGTCACATATTTGGTTGCCCAAAGATCTAAAATCTCAATATTTTTCAAGTGGAAAATTATACTAATCAAACACAATTAATTGGCAATTCCCAATAAAATAAGTTCTAGACAATTTAATTCCCAGAAATTCATTTTCTTTCCACCCAAATTTCATTCTTCCAATCAAACGAACCCTAATGCTACTCAAACATGGCCACAATTCAAATCAAGGGCTGAGGTGCATCCACCTCAGCACATGTTTAATTTCCATGTCAATAGCCGATGTTTGAGTAGCAGAACTCATAGATATTATAAAAATCACATTTAGCTCGTCAAGTTTAGCCTCTTTTGTTTCTCATAATTCCAAAATTCTTTTTCTTTTTCTACATATTCATTTTCAAACATACATTTACACAGTAAAATATATTACACGTAAAATAAAAAAAATTATGTACTCTTTAATCCTACATTCTTTAAAAATTCACTATTCAAAACAATTTTTATTTTTTTTCACAAAAAATGGCCACCAAAAGGGGATTAGTTAAAAATCAAATTTCTAGTCAATTTTGATAAAAGCTGATTCACTGTGTAGTTGAAAAGTTGATAAAATATTTGGTCCTATAAAATGTGTTATTAAACTTAGCCCTTATTTGACACACATTCTTTCAAAATTCATTTTCAACCACACATTTTTCAATAAAATAATATTTTACATCATATCAATAATTTTTCCTTACTTTTTAACCACATATTTATCATCATATCACTATTTAAAATATATTATTTCCACAATAATATCCATCAAATGCACCTTTAATTATTGACTTTTAATTCAGATCTTTATCAACTTTCTTAACTAAGTCGACTTAATATCTTTTGTATCTTTCGTGTAGATTTATTTATGGGATTTGGTTTATTTGAATTCTTATCGAGCTTATTCAGTTGACCGAATTGAGTGTCTATATCAAGATGAGATACATAGAACACAACGTGGATCAAGCGTATTCCGTGCTATCCTTACCTTCATTTATATATGTTATCCGGCCCAATTGCAGGTCACCTACAAGACGTAAGACACTGGAAGATAAATTAGTTGTCGTAATAGTAGATCATCAGTGATTGAGAAATGCAAAACTCACACATATTATAATGTTCCTGAGTATTGATTTATTTACCACTTGTCTGGAAATAAATTATAAATAGATAGTATACTACCAAAAAAATTTAAAAAAAGTTTCCAGCTACCAAACATATTGGTCGGTAAAAACTATTATTTGGTTGCTAAGACTTATAGCGATCAAAAAGCTTCGGTCGTGAAGTTATCGACTAACTCACAACTGGTTGCTAAATCTTTAACATTCAGCAACCATACTTTTGTTTTGAATTAGTCGTTAAATCTGGTTGGTATGAGTTCATTGCTAACCATCAGCAATCAATAATGTTGTACAAAGACAATGCATCTTTAGCGATCAATGACCAACTAAGGTCGGCAGCAAAATCTTTACATTCAAAGATCAATATTTGATTGGTAAAAAGTTTCACCATTAACTACCAACATGTGGTCGGTGAAAATTGGTATACCTTTCAGGGACCAATCCTTTGTTGCTAAAGTTACACCTTACAAGACCAAGCGTTGGTAGTAGATTCATAGCTCTAGCTACCAAAGTTTGGTTGTTGAAGGGTTCCCTTCATGTTGATGTAGCTAGGTGCAAAGACGAAAAATTTGTTTGTAAACGTCACCAATTTTTATTTTTTTCCCCTTCTTCCAGCAGCCTTGTTTCTGGATGTTGTTTTAAGTCCGTAAAAAGCCTGTAACAACCAATATTTTTGTCCATGCTAATATTTTGTCCAATGTTTCAAGTAAACTTTCTATAATCATAAAGTTTGTTAGGTTTTGTTCGATTTTGTAATTGGCCAATTCTGTTAACAAAAGAACTTAAATTGATAGAGTGTAATAGTTCAAGGACTCGAGCTACAAAAGCAGAAACATCGTCGCTAGACCATTGTCCCTCCTTCGCTCGAGCGACACATTGTCGCTCAACTATCGCTGAACCTTCGATTGAGCAACAACTTTATACGGGAAATTTTTATTTCGCATTTTAAATGATTTTCTCTCGGTCCATTATTTTTTCGATCTATCTATATATACTAGAACATGTACAGAACAGCTTTCTTAACGTTGCTAATTGAGAGAGCTTCATCATTGAGAGATTTATTCATTTCATCATTCAACATTCATCTTGTGTGAGTGTTTTGGTCAGAAAAACATCAGTTTCAATATTTAAATACCAAAAATCATACTTCCTATATATCTATCAGAGGTGCTGAAGATCAATAAAGGCGACTGGAGTTCCAGTCTGTGAAGAACGGGTTGTTTTTCGTGATCCAAGGGAGATAGACGATTCTACCAAGCTAGAGGCTGCTACAAGATAGCGGAATTTCAGGAGAGCGTTGGTTATTGCATCTGAAATTGATGCAGAGGATCACGGAATTCAAGAGAGCTTTCATAATTGCAATCAGTAGATCAGATAGTTCGTGTCATCATCTAGTTTGGTAGACTGTAAGTACACAATCATTCATAATGGATTGACTAGTAAAGTGCCCGGATTTTTTCCCTATTGGGTTTCTCCGTGAACAATTCCTGTGTTCTTTACTGCTTTATTATTCATTATTTATGATATGTAAACTGCGTAATTCAACATAGGATAATTTGACTTGCATGTTTAATCATCTAGATAAGAATTAAAAGTAACTTGTTGCTTTTTAATTAGTAATTGTTTTTAGTTCCACATTAAATACCTATTAACCACCCTATAGGTATTGTTAGGGTCGAACTTACATTTTTCAATTAGTATCAGAGCTTAATTTGGATTTCTAACCCTTATTTGATTTGATCTAGATGAGTAGTTCTTTGTCTGTACCACCATATTTTGATAGTAGTAATTATGCCTATTGAAAAGTTCGAACGAGAGCTTTTTTTAAGGATTTGGATTAACATATTTGGATTTGTGTGCAAAATGGGTGGACTCCACCTACAACAATTGTTGATGGTGTAGTTACACCTACTGATATTTCTTTGTGGACCAAAACAAATTTGGATGAATGTAATTGAAAAAGTAAAGGGTTGCACGCCTTGTTTATAGTTGTGTCTCCTGAGTAATTTAGAATAGTGTCTATGTGTAAGACATCTAAGGATGTTTGGGATATTTTGGAAACAACCCATGAGGGTACTAAAATTGTGAAAAACTCTAAACTGCAAATGTTGACTATTAGGTTTGAAGAGATACGGATGGTGATGATGAGATGTTTGATAGTTTTTATGCTAAACTGAATGACATAGTCAATTCGAGTTTCAATTTAGGTAAGAGGATCCCCGAGACCAAAGTTGTGAGAAAAGTCCTTAGATTCTTGTCTGAGAGGTTTAGACCTTAGGTCACTGCTATAGAAGAGAGTAAGGACTTGGAGAGGCTAAAATTGAAAAACTCATAGGATCCCTTCAAACGTATGAACTCACTGTCTCATAGTTCAAAAAGGCTAAATCCATTGTCATGAACACAGTTAGAGAAGTTGAGAGTGAGTCCATTGACACTGAGACACTTAGAGATGACGAAATTGTCTATTTCGTTAAAAAATTCCAGAAGGTGATGAGGAATAGAAGAAAGTCTCAGGCTTAGGGTAGTAAAGTCCCTAATAAACTCTCGAGAGGTAGACATGAGAAGAATACCTCTAAGACTCCCATTGGTAAAACTCAATATGTCCAATGCCATGAGTGCAAGGGTTACGGTCACATTAGGAGGAATGTTCTAATTTGATGAAGAGTTCGGGTAAAGAAAGGTATAAGGCTTTAGCTGTGACCATGAGTGATGGGGAGTCAGATTCTAGTTCTCGTGATGAGACGTCTGGTGGTGAGGATGAACGAGAGTATATGGCCTTCACCACGATTGCTGAAATCAAATCTGACCGTGAGATTAAGAAAGGAGAAATGGAGGGTGAGACTGAACGATCAAGAGAATTGTTGAATTGTCATGTTGCTAACATAAAAATATTTTTTCCCTCATAATGTAGAATTTAAACATGCAAAAGATGAAGATATCACCAAAAATTAACGAAATGTAAAGTTATATTTCTCAATCCTGGCCACTTTCTGCTCGTGTTTACTCTTGTATTTTTTTTTTTTTTTTTTTTTGAAAATATCCTAGCTTGAAAATCCAAGCCGTGGGATATGAATTTATTAATGAAAAGTCAATTATAGTACGAGGAAGAGGGACGTATGTGCCTTACCTCCAAAAAAAAATTACAATTGAACTCTATGAAGTCTACTGATGGATTACAAATCATGCAACAAAGTTAAAGTGGAAAACATGCAAGATCTAATTAAAAAACTAGTCTAATAGTCTACATGCCAATTTTATCAAGATTCACAATACCTTTGATTCTACCAATGAATTCATTAGCTTCAACAAATTTAAACTTTCTCTCACTGTGTCCTTTGGAACGAAACCAATCAGCAGCTTGGTTTCCTTCTCTCCAAATGTGAGTAATTTTATTCTCCATCTTCTCCAAAAACCAGCGAATGGATTGCAAAATATATTGAACACCCCATGGTCCATTATTTTGTTTAATCATGTTCAGTGCCGCCTTTGAATCTGTCTCTACCCAGACCTTCCTAATTCCATGAGTCCAGCACAGTTGCAGCCCTGTCTCTATAGCACTTAGTTCAGCTTCCATGATAGATAGTAATAATAGAATCCCCATGTGACATTACCCAAGTTATTCCTCAGAATTCCCCCGCCTACCACCATAGAATTAGATGTCAAAGCCTCGTCCGTGTTGAGTTTATACCAACCTGTATCAGGTTAAACCCACTTGACTGCCATAGGTTTGTTGCACTTGTTACTCCCGGTTTGTTTGATCTTCCCTGCCCTAAGGAGAGCATTAATCAGGATATAGATTTGCTTGATAATCTTATTAGCCTTCATTGGATGGTGTTTGTATTTAGCATTATTTATGGCCATCCACAGAAACTAAATGGTAATCAGCTGAATAATTTATCTGATCTTCCCTGGTTTAGCCTTCTTCTGCGAAAACCAGTGCATCAACATGGCTCTTGGTTGATCACACTTAATATCTTGAACATCCATAGCCCTACAGAAATGAGACCAAACCACCTTAGCAATTTGTCCATCCAGGAACACATGATTGATACTTTTAGAGTTACAGCAACATTGACATTTGGAGGCTAACTAGATGCCAAATTTATTCTGGATGATTTCCTAACCTGGTAACCAATTATGCCAAAGTGTTCATCCTAAAAAAGCAATTTTTTGAGGAATACTCTTATCCCAAATACGTTTATACGCCATTTGTCTGGTCTTACTTTGCCTGAAGAGATTAATATAAGAAGAGATGGTAAAGTCCCCAGATGGATTGGGTTTCTAGAACATTTTATCAAGGTAATTGGTAACCGGCATTTTCAGAATTTCATTCATAACATCAACAGGTAGAATGTTATTCAGTGTGGTAGTATCCCATTCATTGTTTTTTCTTAAATCATTAACAAACTTGTTTTGAGATATATCATGTTTCAGCCTCCCTTGGATAACACCAGATTTAAGTCAGGCATCATGCTTAAAATTAACTTTGCCTTCTCCAATTCTCCAAACAATTTGAGATTCAACTAAGTTTATGGCATTGATCATTCTTCTCCAAAGGCCAGAATCTTGGGTACTGTGGTTGATAACACTAGTATGCCTGATCCTGCAATATTTAGCTTGCAACACCTGGCTCTAAAGAGATTTTTGTTCCCTAAACTTCCACCATAATTTGCAATCATATGCAAAATTCAAGTCAGAAAGAGAGATATAGCCAATACCCCATTCTTCAACAGGATAGCAAACGTTTTCCCAATTAGTCCAATGGATTTTCTTGCTCTGGCTAGATTCTTCCCAGATGAACCCATTAAACATTCTGGAAATTTTGTTGATGATGCATTTAGGCGGGTCAAAGATTTGTAATAAGTGTATTGGCATAGAGTTTAACACATGCTTAATAAGAACAAGTTTGCTACTTGCGGACATCCATCTATGCTCCCATCCAAGAAGTCTTCTTTTAATTTTGTTGATCAATTCCTCAAACAAAGCAGCCTTCTTATGCCCTTTATAAAAGGGTACTCCAATGTAAAGCAGAGGCAGAGGCTGGTATTGAAAGCCAGTATTGTCTGTAATTACTTTTCTGTGGGTTTTCTTTTTTCGTGATAAATGAACTCTTATTACAATTGATAGCATGTCCAAAGTTCGCAGTATAGAGCTTGATGAACCTCAAGATTTTATTCAAAAGAAAGTTTTTGGCCGTTGGTAAAAATTACAATGTCATCTGCAAATGCCAAATGGGATATTGGGATAACACCACCATATCTGAAGTGTAGGTCGTCATTTCTAGAGAAAAGGTTATCCAGCCCCCTAGACAAACAATCAGCTAAGATGATAAATAATGAGGGTGAAATGGGGTATCTTGTCTCAGCCCTCTAGTAGGTTTAAAATAGCCCTTTAGCTGTCCATTAATCAAAATTGAAAAGCTACAGTTATTAATACTCCTCTTGATTTTGTCAATCCATTGTTGGTTAAAACCAAACTTCTCCATCACCTTATAGAGGAACTCCCAATCGACCCTATCATACACCTTAGCCATGTCTAATTTCAGGACCACATTACCTCCTCTAGTCTTCCTGTCTATGTTCTGAATAAGCCCATGGGCCAGAAGAATGTTATCCCCAATATATCTCCCTGAAGTGAAGCCACTTTGGGAAGTGGAAATAATATTTGGCAGAACTTTGTTGAGTCTAGATGAGAGAACCTTAGTAAGGATTTTATTGACCACATTACACACACTAATGGGTCTAAAGTCTTTCCACTCCACAGCCTCAGCTTTTTAAGGTATAAGAGTAATAGTGGTGGAGGTAATTCTCGTAAGAATAACCTTGCCCTTAAAGAAATCCAGTACAACATCTAAAAGGTCATGTTTGATAATTTCCAGCTATGTTGGTAGAAGATACTAGAAAATCCATCCTGACCAGCAGCACTATCTTTGTTAATACTATAAACAGCCTCTTTTATTTCCTCAATATCAGGTGGCTTGTTAAGTAGGTCATTTTCAGATTGAGACACTAGCTGTGGGATGCTATCCAGTAATCTGTCACAGCTTTCGGTAGGTTCTCTGGTAAGAATCTTTTCAAAGTATTCCACAATAGATATTTGTATATCCCTAGGCTCCTTCATTTCAACTCCATTATTGGATATCAAATTAATACTATTTTTAGCCCATTTCTTTCTGACACAAGCATGAAAAAACTTAAAGTTCTTATCTCCTTCATTAAGCCATTTAATCTTAGCCTTTTATTTCCAAAATTCTTCTTCCTTAGAAAGCAATTGGTTGAGCTTTGCATAAGCCTCATTTACTTCCATTCTGTCATTGGGAGATTTGGATATGTCATACACAATTTCTTTATTAAGAGCCTCTTCTTCAGACTTAGCAATATCAACAAAGATATTACCAAAAATGTCTTTATTCCACTTTTTAAGATGGACTTGATGTTTTCAGTTTGAAATAGGAACCAAATAAGCCTCTAGAATAAGGATAAAGTGGAGCTTCCCAGCATCTTTTAACAATATCTAGCAAACTGTCATTTTGACACCACATTGCTTGGAATCTGAATGAGGTCTTCACACAAATTTGTTGAGCATTGCACTTCATTAAAAAAGGACAATGGCCTGATGTGTCCCTGTTTAGCATTTCAGCCTCGAAGCCGTTATATTCATTTAATCATTGAGCGTTAACCAGAATTCTGTCTAATTTCTCCCAGATCCTGCCATTAGTCCAGGTATAATTACTTCCTCTAATAATATGATCATCCACACCACAATTAATAAACATATTACTGAAGTCTTCTATAGACCTTCTATTAGGAGAATTACCTCCATTATTTTCCCCTCTAGTTAATATGGAATTAAAATCTCCTCCAATAAGCCAGGTAGAATCGAAATTCTTAGAGAACATAGTAAGGTCATTCCATATATTTCTCCTAAGAAGGACAGAGCATTTAGCATACACCGCAGTGATATAATTCTCTTTGTTTTGCCTTTTGACCTTAAGGGTAAGATGTTGTTCCTTGTCTTCAATAACATGGCGTTCAATTTCTTATTTCCACAATCCCTAAATCTTACCATTCGAGTTAGCATACCAATTATCGAATCCCAGTTTTTTGCAATATTCTTGCACTTGAGCTTTCTCTACAATAGGTTCTAAAATGAATAAAATAGAAATGTGATGAATTTGAATCAGATTTCTGAGTCTCTTCACAGAATTGTAAATTCCTCTTATATTCCAAATTAATACATTGAACTGCATGGTTAACGTTTGGATGGTCTCCCCTTCTCTTCTTATTGCTTTTGAGTTTCTTATGACTTTCCTTCATGTCTTTTCCATCTGTGGCGCTATGGACCTCAACTGGACATGTCTTATCCTCTTCTCTTTGTAATATTCCAAATGACTCTTGCTTTTTCAACTTACTGCAATTGGGATCATAAGTTACCTCATTGACATTCACTTCATCTAGATCAATGAAGTTCTGGGCTAAATTGCTCTTATTTTTCCACACCAATTTGTTCTACTTCTTCACAATTTTGTAAACAATCAAAATATCCTGATTTTATATGTATATTATGATTCTCATTATCTATAATGGGTTCACTTTCAGCCTTGCTCTCTTCTTCACTTACTTCCTCAAAATTTTCCTTCTGAATATCATCTTTACACTACAGATCCTCATTGACAACTTCCCCTTCTTCACAGTTGTTGAGTTTGGAACTTTCCCCTTTCAGAAACTCAGTTTGTATAGGTAATTTTCCCCATTTTTGTATGGCTATCCATTCATCCTTCCCCTTGTCCTTCTTTTGTGCTTCTCTAGGAACAAATTCATTTTGTTTATCTTTAACTTTGGTCCTCGTTATTTTCTTCCAATAACATTGCCCAATTTCATGTCCCACGTGTTTACTGAAGGAACAATATAAAGGTTGTTCTTCGTATACGATCTTCTGCCAAACTCCAAACGTCTCATTTCCAATTCTAATTCTATCCAATTTCGGGGCATTAACATCCATTTCCACATAGATTCTAGCCAGATTAGTTATGGTTTTCTTGACAGTCTGCTCATCAATTTTTAATGTAGTTCCCAAAACAGAAGCTATTGAGTACAAAATTTCCTTGTCATGGTATAATGCAATCCAAATTGGAACTATAGGCGATTCCTTTTGTGGATCAAAATCAAAAGTATACTTCAAGATTCTCATGGATGTGCCAAGAATATATCAAACCGGTTCCGAGAAAATACGACAGTAATCTTCTTCTCTTTCAAAATTCAGTAGAACATGTTTTCCATCTAGATTCCCCACATTCACTTCCCTTCCAAGTTCGAATGAATTTAGAGCTTGAACAATCAAATTAAGTGCAGGTTTTTTGTGAGAAAATTTACCCACTAATCTGTGTTTGAACCAATGTGATAATTTCTGTATTTCTTCCTAGGAGACTTGAATAAACGGCTCATTCTTGAAAATAGAAGCATCTCTGACCACCACAACTTCAGATTTGAGATCTCTGGCAACATCTTCAAACGATCTTCCCTTCGCAGAAGCTAGATTCTTTTTTCCTCATGTAATGTCAACAGATGTCTTCCGAGGTGGAAGATCCCCTTCTTGGGTCATCTCCTCTTAATTTCCAGCTGAATCAGTCGAAATTACTGTGAGAAATACCCTACGCTGTGTGTGTTCTTCGCAGAAACAGAATATCCCGCCAAAAAGCTCTGAAGCTCTTTAGGATTTTGGTTTATTTGATATGGACAAAGTCTCAAAAGATAGCTGAGGTTGTTTACTCTTGTGTGTATATATATAATTTCCACCAACACACCCACCTTTTTCAATGTGTGAATGTGTGTGTAAATCAAAAGTGGCGGCCTCCAATTTGTGCGTGAACATATTTTCTGAATTTCAGCATCTTTTCTCTTCCCTCAAAAACTGTCGGCACCCTTCTCTCTTTTTTTTTTTTGTACGTCTCTTTTTCTCCGTGTATCTCTCTCTCTGTATATATATACACCCTAATTTACCGCAAATTCTTCTCTTTTAATTCATCTAATAAAAGTCCAATTAAGGCCCATTTAATGAATTATTTTCTTCAAAGCAAGTCCTTCACTTTTCAAAGTACGAACTTTAATCTCCAAACTTTGCCTTCAATAATTAAATCTTCATACTTTGGATTTTGTCATTTTTCCGCTATTTTGCATTCTTTTATTCAATTCTTCAATAAACATAAAATTTTATCTACAAAATACAATTTAACATAAATTAGATATGATTTTATTCAAAAGACAATAAAATATCATGATTTAGCGTCGTGAATAAGTATAAAAATTACACTTATCAATAATTCTGAACGGTTTCTTGGTTCCGGTTAATATAGTGATTTCTTCTTGTTGGCGGAAGATCAAAAGGGGATTAGGAACTCCGATTTTGAACCTCTTGCCTTAGGGCGAAAATCTCGTGTTCTTTTACTTGTTTTTATGTCGATTTTGTGCATTATTATTTCTGGTTTTGTTGTTGAAAGTGACTTATAAATTGAACTTAACCATTACAAAACAGGATGTTGATTTAACGTCCGGTATGTGTTTTTTTCATTTTATTTATTTATTTGAATTTCTTTTCTTCCTTTTTTATTGAATGCTGCAATTTAATTATCTAATTTAACGTCGAGTATGTGTTTCCTGGATCATGGTTGGAATCAATAACTCTTGATTTATACAAGGTATCTAGAAATTAACTAAAGGTCTTGAGATATGCTTTATTTTTTTATTTTACTATTGTTGTTTTAGTTCTGTTGTATGCAGGGTTAGATGCAATCTTGGGGATGAAGCTCTGGATTGGATACCAAGAACAAGTGAAAACTTGCTAGTGCTTTGACTTTCTTTGTGGAATTATTTCAACCAAGATCTTGCAAATGTGGTCTTGAAATTTCTTCTTGTAATGTTGGGTCTGTTAGATTAAGGCGTGTTTATGTCAATGATGCTTGGTGAAGCTTCAATTTTCGCTCTAATTGCTGTAAACAAACCATTTCGGGTATTTGACAAGATTCGTACCTATTGATTGTGAGAACTTGGTCCCTATCTTTTCAATTGATTGGGAAAAAGAACCCAGGCAGAGTACCATCGCAAGTTCTAGATGAGGTCACAATTACGACAAACTGTAAACTGAAATGTGTAAACATTAGTAAACAGTTTATCTAAAAAATGCTACTTCACAGTTCATGATCATCAAGCACTTCCTATCAATACTATTCCCTAACATGTTTTTTTGACATCTAAATACAACATGTGACAACTCCAACTAACCGAGAAAAAACAAATTCTAACATAGCGCATCAACACCTACATCTATATCCATCAATGTAGGAAGTCAAAAAGCGCAAAAGACAACTCAAACTAATTTAGGCATTTTGAGCTGATGTTGCTGAACGTGTGCTTGTTCTCTTCTTGTGGCCTGCTTCTCCACATTTCTTGTACTTCATCTTTAATCTACACCTACTTGTATTACTTGTATGTAGCTTACCCTTTTATTTTTTGTTGTTCAACGGTCCCTTTATCCTAAGTTTCTTTGATCTTTCAGCCTTGGCCTTGGTTTGGAAGGGTGATGTGAACTTGGCCGGGATTACTCCACAACTCAGGGCTTCTCATGGGAGAGAGGGTATATGAATATGCTGTATTGTAAGCTGTTTTTTGTAGTAGTTGTCCATCAGTTACGCCTCCATTTTCCGAGAACGCAAACTCTCTATCACATGAGAACATGGTATTCCACTTACCTACCAACTCCAACGTGAGCAAGTTCTTGCTCTCAAGTCCACTGCATGTATGATCCTTTGAAGATTACTCGCCTGAAAATTATAATTCCCACAGACATCATGCCACTGGTTTCCCCACAACTGTCAATGTTTCTCCAAAATTTTCGTTACCTTGGTCCCACCTCACTATTCCATTTATCAACCCACTCTCTTTTCTTCACAATTCTTTTCATTATTTAACATCTAATCTGCTCAAGCATAGTTAGCATGGGCTTCTCTTGTATCAAGTATAGTGAAATTAAAAGCCACACACAAGTTGTTCAAAGCATATCACAACAGTGTCCTTCCTTAAAATGAGCCCTGCTCCGTCCTACCATTGTTGTTGCCCAAGCTTCATTCCACGAGATGCTCTTATAACCCATTCTTCAAACCTCAAAACTTGTAAATTACCAAACTGACCAGTCCAGTTCAGTTTTCCTTGGCATTTAGGAAATTTGTCAAACTGGACCAGTCCACTTTACTTGTAAATAACCCATTGCTCTATTAGAGAGAATCGATTCAAGAAATTTATCAGGTCAGCAATGGATGAGAGGATGCCCAAGAACCTTTTCTAAACCATTCTTCAAACTGGGCATCCTCGCTGACCAAGTCCATTTCAGTTTTCTTCCAGGGCATCCTCACAACCATGCTAATTCCTAATGCGAGTAGCTACTGACCCGACGCACAAAAGAATTTGTATCAAAATCATTGTTCTAAAAAGCGTAAAACATGGCTAGGCGTTTGAGTGAAGTTTCAAGCTTTCCAAACTTAAAAGAGGGCGGCTAGGGGTAAAAAAACGTTTTGTTATTTTTAATATTATTTTAAAAGTTAATCATTTTAATAATTAAATTAATATCATCTAAAAATATAAAATACCATATTTACTTGATAATTTCTACAATTAGTCAATTATACAATTTTCAAGTTTTTGAAATGTTAAAACTAGATTATTTTTCATAATTTCAATTTTGAGCTAGACAAGTCATACTTAATAGATTTATAGAAACTTCATACATGATTTCAAAGTTTTCAACAAAACAATGAATCTCAAGATCATAATTACATAATGTAGATAGCACTATAACCTAAATCTTATTGAACTCTTTATCAGATAAAGTCATTCTTTTAATTTTTGTATAGATAAAGTCTTTTGAAAACTCAAAATTAAAGTCAAATGAAAAGGATTTTAAAAATTAAAATAAAATAAAATAAAGTCAAATAAAAGACTTAAAAAAGGGAAAAAAAATTAATAAAGTGCATCTAGCGAAGACGAAAGAGAGAGGAAAAAAATTAGACGTTAAGAATTAAAAAAAAAACACCTAGGCACCAAGCAGGGCATTTTTCCGTGCTTCGAGCCTAAGCGAACTTTTTAGAATACTGATCAAAATTACCTTCATTCTCTACCTCTATGTGCATGTCTTCTCTAATCCAAACAAAAAAATTATTGCTCGTTCAACATATTTGCGGGGAAGATGGAGGTTTGAAATGGATTTGGGGGTTAGGGTTTAGGGCGTGATTTTGGGCTTGGGGGATTTCATCTTTCACGATTTCAGGTTTTGCCCCAAAGTTGAAGTGGTTTTGATTTCACTGATACAAACACGATTTTTAAATTTAATGGGTAAGTCATGTTCGACTAAACTGGACAATTACTGTGTGCATTTTGGGTTTGGGGGATTTCCTTTTCCTTGTTTCTTGGGAATTCATTTTCCCACCGGTTCTCGCCTTTTTTTCCGGTAATTGACGCAAAACATCCCTACCTATGACGAGTTTTGTGAAAAATGTCCTTACGTTTGATTTTTTGGTGCAGAACGTCCCTACCTTTGCATTTTCTTGCGCAAAACGTCATTTTCATCAATTTTTAACATAAAATGACCATTATGCCCTCCTATATAAATAAAATAAAAAAGAAAAGAAAAGAAAAATAAAGAATAAATTGTAATTTGCTCTAAAACATTTTAAAAACGAAAGATGGGGTGGAGAAGAGGGATGGGGTGAATGATGGTGGTGGGTTTTGGTGGGACATGGAGGTGGGAGACCTTGAGATGTTCAAGGCAGCGTTGGAGGAAGAGTTGAAGAATTTGAAAACGAAAGCAGAATCTTCTTCTTCTTCGTTAATAACGGGAGAGGGAGAGGAGAGAGAAAGTTTTTATTTTTATTTTTGATTATTATTAATATTTTAATAATTTATTCGGACTGATTTGCACTTTTTAAAATGTTTTGGAGCAGATTGCAATTTATTCTTTATTTTTCTTTATTTTTCTTTTTTGTTTTATTTATATAGGAGGATACAATGGTCATTTTATGTTAAAAATTAGTGAAAATGACGTTTTGCGCAAGAAAATGCAAATGTAAGGACGTTTTGTACCAAAAAATCAAATGTAAGGACGTTTTCCACAAAGATCATCATAGGTAGGACGTTTTATGCCAATTACCATTTCTTTTGTCATGGAAATAAATTTCATAACCAATTGTATAAAAAGAAAAAAAAAATTCACTTTAATGAACAATTTTCATGTAAAACGTCAAACGAATACTAAACTTTGATGAAAAAATGGTAAAAAAAATAGTTTTCGAGCAAACTTTTTTTTTTTTTTTTACTTTTTGGCAATGGTAACAAATTTCATAATCAATTGTAAAAAAAATTCACTGTAATGAACGATTTTCATGTAAAGTAAAGTCAAACATGAACAAAAAGATCCAAAATTTTAAAATTTTCCTGGTGAAAAATTATATCAATCAAACACACTTAATTAAAAATTCCTTGGAAAACAAGTTTTAGGTAATTATTTTCTCTGGAATTCATTTTCTTTCCATCCACTTTCCACAATTGTAATCAAACGGACCCGTAATTGTTGCTTATTCTGATTTACATAGAGATATGAGTTGACTCGATTAGCTAGGCTCGATTTGAACTCTAAATACGTTTATCCATTTAAATTGTGAATTTGATTAAGTGTAACTTTAAGAATCGAACAATTAAATGGGATAAGCAACGCTAAAATTGATCCTAAATTGATTCTTTCACACTTTTTTACTTGCTTTCATTGACTAATAAATTTAGTGCTATAATTTAAATCATTCTTAATTGTTTTTATTTGAATTGAAGATATGAATAGTTTAACCAATAGTTAGATAACTTCTCGTGGAGACGATAATTTAGACTCTTTGATCAACTTCATTACTTGTTAAATGACATTGTACACTTGCTATACAAATAACACAACAGCAGGTAATGGATAGCAATTATCATAATTTCAATTCAATATCCTATTTGCAACTGAATTCATCTTAAGTTGGAACTTTTGAGGCAATGATTCCTACAATCTCCACAATGTGGAAAAACAAGTCAAAGCCCTACCGTCTATTTTACAGCTTTTCATCACGGTACTTGAAAAAGAACGGTAAGCCTCGACTAACTTTGGTAATCTCAACTCTCAAAACCGATTATCCACCATATGAGTATAATAACTTATAATAAATAACAAACTATAAGAAAAATTGTCGTGCAACTTCCTCGCTTGACTTTTCAGAGAGCCCGTCAGCCATATATCGAAGACAATTTTACCATATACCCTCCATTAATGTCAAGTCAATGTCCATGTACAAAATTGTAGATCCGTTAGTAGTCACACATCCTTTAACATGGCAACTATAGACACATGCCATGATGAGGATGTGAATATATTACACAAGCGAATTTTTCATCGTCTCCCAAAAAGAGAGACGTACCATACAACTTCGAACAGTCAGCATTTTGGATAGTCTTTCTCACGTGATTAGATCATCCACGGTTCGAACAAAATACTTTCATTTTCATGTAGTTATTCTTCTTCCACTTTTCAGCAACCAGTAATGAATTTTCAGATAAAATATTACTTTCACCAAATCTTTCTTCATAAATCAATTTCCTTGTAACTTCTGTAAAATTAACATTTTAAAGAAAATAGATTGATGTGCCCATAAGAAGACTATATGAACCATAACCTTTTATCCTCTTCATTAATTTTCACTTCAAGAGCCTCCAGTTCAGAAGCGATCCCATTGATAATACTTAGATAATCTGTTATTTTCTTATAAACATCCATTCGCAAAGAATGGAATTGTTCCTTCAAATAGAACCAACTTGAAAGCCGCTTTATTTGCTACAACTCTTCAAGTTTTTCTCAAATCTTATTTGCAGTAGATATCCATGAATATTTGCAACGACAATTTTGGCCAGACAGATGTATTGTGCTTACAACTTTCAAATCAATATTTTCCCAATTCTCGTTGCTTATCCCGTAAATAGCTGCTTCTAGGTTTTTCTTTTTTCTTTGATAAGAGGGAAAACAGACATTAAAAGAGTAAATAAGCGTATCAGTGAAAAGGTCATATTACCCTTTCTCTTGTCCAGATGAAAATCAATAGTGAAGGATGGATAGGGGCAAGATGAGGGGGGAAAGAGTTGACTATAGGAGGAGTTGACACGTGTCCAATTACCCTCTTTTATATTGTATGTATTAGCATAGTTGTTTGACTCGACCCGAAAAATGCAGCGGATCAATGAATTAATAGTTCAACCGGCGGGTCATTGCATAAAAACCTATAAAAATAATAGAAGTATAAATTTTGTTAGGGACAAAATTAAAATTTTTAATTTATTTTTCACTAATTATTTATGTTTATAAAATAAAGTAAAATGCTGGATCAAAGTTTTTTAAAAGAATATTTTTATAAAATCTATAAATGATTCATTAGTTAGATATAAGTTATAACACACAAGTAATATTAAAGTACTTTATGTTCAAATGGTAAGGAACTCTTTATTTTTTTTAGAAGTCCAATGTTCAATTCCCTTGGACCCAAATTTCAAAACCCAATCAAACCGGTCAACTAAGCTGGGTAAATCACCGATTAACTCGATCAAAGCCCGATTTTGACCGAGCCAAGTGCATTTCTATCTATTTAATCTGCTTGGGCCGCAGTTTTCCAGGCCGACCGGCCTAGCCGGGCTGATTTTTATAACTATGTGTATTAGTGGTGATAAGGTTAACAATTTAACCACTTATTTTTCAATAAAATAAATATTATATATAAATTCAAAATTTTTCTTTCTTTTTTAACCACACATCTTCGTCAAATTACTATTCAAAAATATATTTTTGGCAAAAAAAAATAAAAATAATGGACTCTAACAAACACATAGTATAAACAAATAATTATATTACAGTGAAAATTTGATTACTTTTGGCAAATTTAAAATTAGAAACATTACATGTTGAAATATATAATGCAAACTTATGAATCACAATAGTACAAATATTACACAGACGTACACTATATTTATTTTGATATTTAAAAAGTTTAATATTTAATAAAATATGACAAATGTATTCCACATTCATTATTTAGTTCATGCGATGTATAGGTGTATTATTATCACAGTCTAGTTGTGCTTCATTATCTCTATTTTTTTATTAAAAAAATTATGTTTCGTATTTTCAACCACACAATATCTAGTAAAATAATATTATACGTAAACTCATAGTATTTTCTTGTTTTTTAATCACACATTCTTAACAAAAAAAAAAAATCAATATTTTGAAATAGATTTTTCCCCAAAATCTATTTTTACCGTCGCCCAAACGAGGGATAAGTTTGGTCACAAGATACGTGAAAATTTAACAAATGAAGATTTCAAAGTGCATTCTCACTCAACCTCTGTTTGGATATAAATTTATAATATGTACATTAAATTTGACATCATTGTGAGATGACATATTTTTATATACTGATTTTAACAATATTCTAACAATTAATGACACAAATTTCACCATATTTTCGAGTCTCAAATTTGATGTACATTAACTCATAAATTTATATATATATTATTTATTCAGTTAAAGTCAAAATAATAATAATAATAATAATCTAAGGCTTGACGCTTTAGAGTATTGGACTTGAAGATGTTAAAATATGGTCCAAGAAGGAAAAAAGACGGATTGACGGTATTGGACGGTCGCTTGACTCCCGCTCGAATGAGAGAAGCAAAATTGGAACAGCGAATCCGTCGTTAGTCTGTTCCTGACCCGTCGCTCGAGCGACGGGCCAACATATTTATTTCCATATTTTTCGATTTTACACGATTTTTGATCTAGTTTCCATATTTTAGACTTATTCGAGGGTTTGGGCGTTTCTCATATAAATAGTAGACTCATCATTCAGTTTATTAGACCTTATGTAAGCAGAATATTGCATAAATTGTATTCTCACTCCATTGGTTGTTAATAAAGTAATCGGTTCTTCTGCCAACTCATCTTTTTACTTATTTTCTTTTTTAATCTTGTTTTTTCTTTGTGCTATCTATACTTCATATCATATCATATCAGCTTCTCAAATTCCTAACAAGTGGTATCAAAGCTAAGGTTCAGCAGTTCCGCAAAGCAAGGATTTGATTCGTTCGAAGTTTTTTGATCGATGGTTTCTATGAAGTATGACATTTTGTTATTGGATTGCAATACAAGGTTTTCCTTGTGGTAAGTGAAGATGAGAGCTATATTGGCGCAGATGGATTTGGATAATGATTTGTTCAGATTTAACAAGATGCCTACAACTTGGACAACATAAGAGAATTAACAGAAGGATCGCAAGGCAGTTTCGCAGATTCGTCTTCATCTATCTAACAATATTTTTCAGGAAGTCTTGAACGAGAAGACAACAGCTGCATTGTAGTTGAAATTTGAGCAATTGTGCATGACCAAAAGTGTAACCAACAAATTACATTTGAAGTAGAGACTTTATTCTATCGCATGGCAGAAGGCCATTCACTGGAAGATCTTCTGGCCGTGTTTAAGGAGATTGTCGATGATTTGGAGACGTTAGAGCTAAAATACGATGAAGAGGCTGTTGTGCTCACTGTCTGGTTCATTTTCGTTATTTAGGGACACGATTCTGTATAGTCGTGACATACTCACCATTGAAGAAGCATATGATACTTTGTTCTCAAATGAGAAGCTGAAGCATCTAGTTGGAGCTGGTTCCAAAGATGATGAATCTTTTGTGGTTTGTAGTGATCGGCAAAGGGCAAGTCTATAGTGGATTTCAATAATATGGTCTGCTTTTACTGCAAGAAAAAAGGACACATCAAGAGGGATTGTGAGAAGTTGTAGGGTAAGGGTAATTCAGCTTCAAATCATGGAAGACAATTAGAGACTTCAGGTGAAGCTGACATCGTAGAGAACTATGTAAATTAGGGAGATCTTTTGACGATTTCTGACGTAGAATCCAAGTCTGATGAGGAGTGAATTTTGGATATAGCTTGTGCATTTCATATGAGTCTTAATCCGGATCTGTTTGAATCATATAAAACGGTGACGCAACGTACCGTTGTCATGTGAAACAACGAATCTTGTCGAGTAGCTGGTATTGGGAGAGTTAGATTGAAGTTGGTGGATGGAACAATCAGAACACTT
Source organism: Fraxinus excelsior (assembly GCA_019097785.1). Classification (NCBI taxonomy): domain Eukaryota; kingdom Viridiplantae; phylum Streptophyta; class Magnoliopsida; order Lamiales; family Oleaceae; genus Fraxinus; species Fraxinus excelsior. Next base: position 17,021,420 of record CM032631.1, on the reverse strand, counting down.
GGCCAGGTTTGACATGTTCCAGACTTGAAGAAGAACATCATCTTACTAAGTACCCTGGATTTAAGAAGGTACACGTTCCCTGGTGCAGGTGGAGTCCTGAAGGTTCGAAAAGCTGTCAGTGTTGTATTGGATGGGCGGAAAAAGTCCCATTTATACATCTTGCAAGATTGTGCAGAATCAGTGAAGAAATATCAGCATATGTTTGGTACCGTGGTGGAAATATAGTTTGGTACAGTACCGTTGAGAAGTGGCTCTAGTTTATTTTGAAGAATACTACTTTGTCGAGTTTGGGAGATATGAGTAATTCCGCTATGCAACCATAGTCTGCGATTCCATTGTATTCAACAGCTAAGGAGAGACCTATTGGAAATAGGTACGAGGATGCTAATTTGGATGTCCATGCTTTTGAAACTGTTGAAAGTGACGAGTCTAGCCGGGGCTTCAGTTAAAGCATTTAGTGAAGATTCCACTACATGGTGTGTTTCGACCTTATTTTGCTTGAATTCATTATAAATTTTAGAATTCCGGGGGTTGGGTTCATTTGTATCCGTGTTTGGATATGGTGGAAGAGAAATAATACTTTTAAGTGTTGGAGATGTTTGGTTCAGTTTAAAGAGTTCAGTGTGTTTCGGTGCAGTCATACTTATTTTTTCAGGTGGAAAAATTTTGAAGCTTTATTCGTTGCATCGGAATTTGTATCAATGTGGAGATTGTTGATTTTTGTGACCTAAATCTGGTCCATTTTTGATTTAGGGCTTCGAGTTTTAGAGTATTGGGCTTGAAGATGTAAAAATAGGGTCCAAGAAGGAAAAATGACGAATTGATAGCGCTGGACAGTAGCTCGACTCCCACTGGAGCGAGAGGAGCAAAATTGGAACATCGAATTCATCGTTATCCTGTCGCAGCTCTCGCCCAGAAGCTCGAGCGACGGGCCACGAATTTATTTCCTTATTTTTCGGTTTTGCGCGATTTTTAATCTAGTTTCCATATTTTAGACTTATTATAGGGTTTGGACGTTTCTCCTATAAAGAGTAGACTCTTCATTCAGTTTATTGTAAGCAAAATATTGCATATATTGTATTTTCTCTCTATTGGTTGTTAATAATGTATTCTGTTCCTCTGCCAATTCATTTTCTAGCTTGTTTTTTTTTTCAATCTTATTTTTTTTTTGTGCGATCTATATTTCATATCGCGCCTTATCACCTCCTCAAAATTCTAACAATTATTATTATTATTATGTGGAATTCACTATTATTCATCTTACTATTATAATTATAAATCATTTATAAATTTCCTAAATGAAGGCTTAGTGAGATAATTAGTTCATGCGAATTAGAATCCACTAAACTTTCTAGCAAAATGGACATGTCAACGAGACTCGAACAACACTATGTTTCGGATACGAATGATTGGCAATTTCCTTGCAAGACCCATATAGATAAAAGAATTCTAGAGATTGTTTGGAAGTATGGTATTTTGTGTTAATTTGAGATCCATAGATGGTTAGAAAAATGTCACATAAATAAAGTGAGGACTTTTGAAATTACACGGTTCTTAGCTAGAACACTTTTTAGGATCACAAAATTAAGGTTTTAAAATGTCTAGGGCAGCTCAAAATATTTTATTGTTCGTTAATAATAAGATGCAAATCAAGGATGGCGTAAAATAGACTCCAAGTTCTTTTCATATTAGTTGTTGTTGATCTCACTGAATGGCACCTAAAATATGAATTTTATAAGAAACAATTAACATTTTCTTGTTCAAACTTCAGAAAATTATAAACAAAGCTTTGTGAGTTGTCAAACACGAAGGAATAGAATGTTAGGGCATCTCCGATGGAGATTCCGAATCACCATTTTGCACCAAATGGTCCAAAGTCAATTTTGCTCTTCTCTTTCATTTTTCAAACATATTGATTAAGAGTTTTTGTGTCATTTATGTTATATATATTTTTTAATACGACAATTAATAATAATTATTATTATATCAATTTAACATAATACATAAAACAAGTGAATAATTTAGTAATCAATAATAATTCAATATTTTGGTTAATTAAACGTACTTATTTATTTATTAATTTATGTGGTTGTAAAATAAACATATAAATAATTTTTGAAATAATTAAATTATTAAAAATCAAAAAATTAAAGAAAGTGATTAAACACTATTCATTTGGTGTAATGGGTTAGAGATAATTTTTAGTTTTGTACAAAAAATAGTGCAAAATTGTGCAAAACTTACCTTAAATTTTGATGCGGCACTGGAGATTACCTTAAAATAAAGCTTAAAAGTGAATTTTACTTATAAATGACTTTTTGTTTCGAACTATGTGTAAAAGTATTATTTTTTACTTATAATTAAATTTTTATTTAAATGGTACGTAATTGCTTTGCAAAATATGTAAACTTATTTTGAATTTCCCAAATAAAAACATTTTAAAAATTTTGTTTACTTGTAAGTAAAGTTTTCAAGCTTAGCCACATGTGATTCGGCACCAGTCGCCAACTTTGAAATGGGGAAAATGGAAAATGCCAAGGCGGGTCAGGGTGTCGTCATTGATTTGAAGTGTGAACACGTGGGACCCAAATGCTCCTTGTACACAGGCAACAACAGCAATGGGAGAGGGGTCTACGGAACCCCTACCGACCACTCACAAATAGGATGGCGGGGGTAGTGGTGGCAATGGGCCGAGCCGAGCCGGCTCGGCCCATGCCCAGACGAGCTCGGCTCGTGCTCGCACGAGCCGAGCTCGTGGCTCGTTACCCACGAGCCGAGCTTCGGCTCGGCTCGTGGGATTTTGGGCGAGCTCGGCTCGTGCCCGAGCTCGCCCAAACGAGCCGAGCGGCGAGCCGAGCGCTCGGCTCGGCTCGTTTTTTAATTTTTTTTTTTTTTTTTTTTTGTTCTTGGACGAGCCACGAGCCGAGCCACGAGCCGCTCGGCTCGTGGCTCGTCCAATTTTAAATTTTTTTTTTTTTTTTTTTTTTTTTAAATAACAGTGACGAGCCGAGCCTGCTCGGCTCGTCTCCCGTTTGGACGAGCTCGGCTCGTGCTCGGGCTCGTTTTTTTACGAGCCCGAGCGGCTCGTGGGCGTGAACAGTACGAGCCGAGCGGGCGAGCCGACGAGCCGCTCGGCTCAATTGCCACCTCTAGGCGGGGGTGGATATTTCTTTTACCTTTTTATTGAAGTACAGGCAACAACAGCAATGTAAGAGGGAACCCCACTCACAAACAGCGAATGTGGTGGGTATTTTTTAACTTTTTTATTGAGGTGAGTCCTGCGTGGATCCACCTCATGTGAGACATCTGTAGCGTTCTGCGAACCCCCACATCTGTACAAAGGGCATTGGCCTTATTTATTTATTTTGGTCAAATTTTTCATGTATTGATACGTGTCCATTGAGTCTGTCGTTGAGGTGGTCTCCATTGGCGGACCTGAAAGGGTCCTTGGGGGGAGGGGGCATGTGTCCCTCCAACTTTGGAGAATTTTTTTTAATAAAATTATGTTTGGTATCTGATTGAAATCTAAATTTTAATAAAAATCAAAGTTAACAATTCATTTTAATAACATATTTCATGTAATTCATAACTATTTAACTTTTTATCAAAATTTAATAAAAATTTGATTTTAATCTCCACCAAATATGGACAAAATCAAAATAAACTTTAATTTTGATAACATGCTAAATTTAAAAAATCTCTGACGATCATAGGCTAATCGAATCTACAAATTATTTATGTCATCTCAAAACTTATTTCGAAAACTACATTATGGACATATCGAACTCGTAAGAACTCTTAGACTCCATAATGATGTTTACCAGATTATGGTACATTTCCTTATAAAGTACGGGGCCCATCTTCTTTGGAAATTTGTTCAATATGTACCGTAAACATAATCTATGTAGTGTGTAAAGGAATACTTGGCCGATCGTTCTCGAAATGACACTATCTTGATCAGTGATAATCATGACAAGACGCTGTTGTGTTGACATGGGTTCTACAAACTTTGAGAACAACCAAATAAAAGAATTAGTTTTTTCATCGCTCAGTAAGCCACATCCAAATACAATAGTTTGACGATGGTGGTTGACACCAATAAATGATGCGAACACCATCGAGTATTTGTTGGTATTATAGGTCGTGTCAAACACGACAGCATCTCCGAAGTAGACGTATGAGCTCTTGGAATCGGAATCAGCCTAAAAACACCGAGCAAGCACTCCATCCTCATCAGTCTCGTATGCATAGTAGAAGCTCGAGTTCTTTCTTTTCTCCTGCTCGAAGTATTCTATCAATGTTTCTGCATCATGTCCAATGTGTTCCCTTCGAAGGTCTCTTTGGTGGTTCATAATATCCTGCTCAGAGCAACCAATCGAAGATGGACCACCAGCATCTATCTCCATAAGTCTGATTTGTTGGCAAGTAGGAATGTTTGCTAGTGAAAATTGCTTTGCAAGAGTTTTTTTCGTAGCTGAAACTTCACATTGCGATCATAGCAGGTAGACCTTGCTCGGTGTGGAAAGTGAGTGATTATGTGCCTCGAAAAAATAGCTTACAGCCCAAGAATCTTGTGTCTGTTTTTTACAACTGTTAGCTTGGCGGTGCAGCCACAACGGGAGTCTCCACGATTTCTTTTTCCTGAACGGGCCACCAAATTTTTAAATTTCATTTGGTAGGTTTCATCTTTCTAGCCTTGTTTGAAACAAACATATGATTTCCACACAGCTTCGTTCGTTTGTGCGTTCTTTCGCCTACTATCGATGCGTGCACTGAACCCAGCTAATTTTGCTTACTCATTGTAAAAGTTGTATACATTGTCTAATGTTTCAAACTTTTGCCCAATTTGTGGTATGAATACATTATCATCTCCTTCCATTCCTACAACATTAAAAAAATAATTAAATGCGTACAAAATCACATTTCATTACGAATATGACAAAAAACAAATTATTATACTCACTTTAAAAATAGATAATACACCATGATAAATCCAAGGCAAGTAAATATCTCACTAAAATAAACTAATTGCTGAAAAAAAAAATTGGGCCTAAACTTATAGTGACTGAAATATGCTCTTGTTGAGAAGATGAGACTAGAATGAATTGTTTGCTCAATGGTTTTGAGAAGTGGATTTATAGCCAATTCAGTAAAAAATAAATAAATGCAAAATCTGATGGACATGACAAATGAGTAGGAAAAAATGAAAAAGTTTCAATTTGGTGACAAAAGAAAAAAAAAAAAAGAAATAACGTTAAACAAAAAATTAAAGTTGGCCAAAGTGTTAGTCAAATGCTGATAGAAAAACTGTGAAACAGAAATGTGAAAAAAAATTATGGCTCCTACTTTGTCACTTAGGTTTTCTATGTTGACAATATAAATATAAAAAATAAATAAATAAATTGAAGCTTAAGGGATGTTTGCGTTGACAGCCCTTAAGTTTTAAAAAGAATAATAATAAAAAAAGTTTTTTGTCAAAAAACAAAAAAAAAAAAGTTTTGATCTGTGTGTTTCAATCGAAGAGAAAAAAAAATTATTTTTGGTCTCCTGCACGTAGGAGTCCAAAATTGTTTCTCCTAGTTTCATTACAAGTTGGATTGTGTTCGAAGCCAGGGCCGGACCCACATGGGGTTAGATGACCTCACAATTTTTTTTAATCTAAATATTTTTGAAATATTATTTTTGACCCCACAAAAAAATTTGTTTCCGTCCACCCTCCACCCCAAAATTGTTTCTCCTAATTTGATTGCAAGTTGGACATCTTACCCCACAATTTTTTTTTTTAATCTAAATATTTTTAAAATATTATTTTTGACCCCGCAAAAAAATTTGTTTCCGTCCACCCGTCCACCCCAAAATTGTTTCTCCTAATTTGATTGTAAGTTGGACATCTGATCCCACAATTTATTTTTTTAATCTAAATATTTTTAAAATCTTATTTTTAACCCCCACAAAAAAATTTGTTTCCATCAACCCGTCCACCCCAAAATTGTTTCTCCTAATTTGGTTGCAAGTTGGATTGTGTCCTTTAAAGTTGTGCGTCCGCCGGAAGGTCTTTGTTGCATAAATTTGCTTCGAGTGTTCCTCAACAAAACCAGTTTTCTTTGCTTAATTTTCTACTCTCCTCCATCTCCCTTGCTCATTGCTCTGTTTCAAGGTCACCCTTCTTCTTTACTGCCCTCTCCTTCTCTTCCTTTCCATTCCTTTCCGTTCTTCCCTTCATTTTCCTTGTCGAATCTCATTAAGAATGTTTAATTCTGTCTGGGTTTCGTAAGAACCATTTCTTATGTGGTGAAAATGATGCTGTACAATTGTTCTGGAGTTTTTGCAAACATCTTTTTTGATAAAATTCCAGAATAGTTAATGGAATCAGCTCTTCCTCTTGTCACGCTACTTCGGAATGAGACTGTTCATTCCATTGATTTTTCAGTTGAAGAAGGCCGTTGCCCAATTCCAAGCGTGGGGCCCGGCGGACGGCGGCTGGTTTATTTGTCTCAGATCGTCAACAATTGTCGCCGTCGCCAATCAACAAGCTGGTTGATTAAGGTTCTGATCAACCAGAAGTTGACAGGGATGACACTGGACCCTGGAATCTTCTTCGAACATGTGCAGATTTTGTTCAAATTTCGGATAAATGAAAAAGGAGAACTTATACTCATCGCTGAAGGAATTAAGGAAAAGAATATTGACATAATTCTCCGTCTCAGGTTCTTTTTATGAGTCCTGGGTTCTATGAGTTGAATCTGTTGATTATTGTTTTGACCATAATTATTTAGTTCACTTATCATCGGTTTTTACCCTAATTATAATAATAAAAATTATTATTATTAATTTTTTTTTTTTTATTTTTCCGATTTACAGTTGGAATATTGGATTGTTGTCGGGAAGAAATATCATTTGGAGTAGAAGAAAATATGCTCTGATTGCAGATGCACTTGTGGAATCTCCAATGACTATGCAGCAAATGAGGTACCTGATATATATTTAATTTTCTCTATATTGTGTTTGTCAACAATTGGGTAGTTTTTTTTCCCCCTTGATACTTACGAGCTAAGCTCGAAAATTTATCGAGTAGACAAGAGAACAGCAAAGCAGAGAAAGCTCCAGAACCCCAGCAGATAGAAGCTAAAGACAGCTTTAATAAATGGTATTTTTGGCTAAACTTATAAGTTGAACGTAGTTTTAAGTGATTTTTTATTCAAAAGATGCTCAAATATGTTAACTTTTCTTATTGAAAAATGTTATTATTTTAGCCTTGAGATGGGATTACTTTCAAGATGTTCAAAGTTTTGAAATATTAGTGTTGATACTTTGTTATTATTTCTGTGGTCTTGCATCTCTATGATGCTATTGATGTCTGCCTTCTATATAGGATGCGTAACATGTGCGGTGATGCCTCCGTGGTCCCTGTGGCCATAGTTAATTCAAATAAGAGGTCACCACTGAGGTATAAACGCTTCTCCAATCTTCCACATGTGATCATTTACGTTTTGGGAAAAAACTTGTGGGAGTTGTCAAACTTTGTGTCAAGTTCTTAGCCCAACAAACTGGAAACGCTGATGCGTCAATTAATGATTTGTGTTCAGAATTAGTTAACAGAGTCGGAATGACTGAGTTGATTGAAACAAAAGCATAAATTACAAGAGGATGCAGATTTTTGGTGTAATGAAGTATCCAAGCTTGTAGATGTTACAAGCTATATGAGTTTAATGAATCATTTTTTTGACAAATCATTTATTTATTTATGGACCATATTATGATTTTCTTTCATTTCCTGCTGCATAGGGCTCCGCCATTGCCTCCCTCTTATAACTAATGAATTCTTGTCAAAATACTTCGTGTAAACTGTAGGGAGGAAAATGGTATGCACCTGGATAACGATACAGATGCTTTTATTCAGAGCAAAAAAGTGGTGTCACCAGAGAGGTAACATTTTTCACTTTCAATAGTGAAATAAAAAAAGAAGAATATTTCTATGTTTTATGATTTCCATTGTTGACAAATTTGGACTCCACAAATGTACTCTGGAAAATTTTAACGAATCGAAATTGGGAAGAGTAAGAAAATGGAAACATCAATTGCCAATTTTCTCATATAGTTCTTGAGAGTGTCATCCTTAGCAATTGTTTGAGACCAAATCATAACTTCATTTGCCCACTAAAACCTTTTGTATGTAAGTAGAATAATGGTATAACATCTTTGTTCAAGGATTTTTTATTTCCTTTCACTGGATTTTCATTACACACAGTTGTAGGTCGAACAAAGTGGTGAAAAACGATTATTTGACCCAATCTCAAATTTTCGAGAACAAGGCTTATTTGAGTTTTTTGTCCATGAAATTTTTCTTCGTTCTGTATCACCGTCCTGAGGCAGAAAAAAACACAATCGAAAATATACGAATGATAGGTTTGCCCTTTGCACTGCGATAAGGTACTCATCCGTACTACTATCTGTCCATGGCAGCCTATTCATGTCTGACAAAAATGTGCTTGCGCGTGCAGAAGCGCAAAGCACAGCAAGAGGCATCAGTTATGTTTTTGTCTTGGAGTATATGCTTGAAATACATCTCGCTTTTATAAATCTATTTGCATAATTTTTAGTGCTTTTCATTGGAACGACTGCTTTTGCTTCAGTCTGTTATATATGGCTGCTGAAATTGGATTACTTTCTAAAATACTAGTAAAATCTTAATCTGAAATTCCTCTGAGGTGCCACTGGTATAATCTGAAATTCCCTATGGTATGCAGAGTTGCACTTCAGTACTGCATACTAGTCATCCCCTTAGTTAATGCTCATTTTACTCAACCTAGTGGTGTATAACGCAGGATGACAACCGCCACTTATACACCATTGGATAGATCCAAACATGATACATTCGAGACCAAAATGTCAAATTCAAGTCAAATGGAACCCCTCGAGAGAGAGGGAAATGGTCCAGATTTTCACCACCACCACCACCAGTTTACAGAGCACGTGGAATATGAGAATGATCATCTGCCTCACTCATCCCACATTCCAAACAAGGACACCACCGACCACATCTTTCTAATCGTGTGCGCTATACTTGTGGTCGGTTTTGTTCATATCCTGCTACTAGGATTTAAATTTTCTCATTAATGGTGTGCTATGTACTGTTATGGAATTGTTGTTACATTCTTGTATAATTCTATATTTTGTTGTAAACTTGTAATACAGTGTTGCCACATCCCTTACTGGGACTCTTGTATGGTAAACTATACTTGTATTGTATGTGGGTATTGTTAGTGGTGGCCGCTCGGCTCATGGGCGGATTTGACGAGCACGAGCCGAGCAGGTCGGCTCGCCTGCCTGGCCTCGGCTCGCCCACGAGCTCGCCAGAAGGTCACTGAACTATGAAAGTCGCCGTTTTGGCCACTTTATTTATTTTTTTCCGTCTTTTTTTACTCTATAATTACCTTAATCCATTTCTAATTTTTTTAATAAATTTCATTTCTATCTTCAATTTCAATTATTCAATATCAATTATCACACTATAAATTTACAATTAAAATTTTACACATCAACTTTCTTTCAATTCTTGATTTCTTTCCATACTCTTTATTTACGTAGTTACATATTATACATCACAATTCACAAATGGATACGTACTCATTTGTTTAGGGCTTGTTCACTATTAGAGGCGAATCACTTATGACACCACAAAGTGAATTTCGGAATGAATTTTTCAATTTGAACGAAGTTCCCATTCCCAAAAATATTCTAAATTTGGATATTCATGGAAGTAGTAATTCAATTGATTTGGATGACGTTGATATTCCAAAAGTGGAACAGGAATTAGATATCCTCGATACACAAGGGAAGCAAAAGAGGAAAATAGACAAAATGTTGAGATCACTTTAAATTGATTCCAATGGGTCGTGAGGTCGATGAAGTCCCAGAGCCTAAAATAGTATGTAAATATTGTCAACAACTATTGGCATGGCAAAAAGGCATTGGTTGCGGCCAAATATAGGCTTCTTGCTGCTAGTCAAACACAAGTGCAATTTGATAGTCCAGGTACCGGTTCTACTTCTTCGCCACTTTCCACGTATGCCTAAAAATATTATTGCTTTTAAAATTATTGAATTTCCTCACAATACTAACATTATATATAATTTAACCATATGTCGAAATTGCATATCGTCAGGTAAGTGATATTTAATTTAACCATATCGTCAAAATTTCTTATTTTATAAATTATACTATTTTTAAGCCGGTTAGAAGCCTGAATAAAGGATGATGGTTTAATTAATAAAAAAAAAAAGGAAATTTAATGAACTTGCATGCTCCGACAAGCCACGAGGAGCCGAGCTCGTGGGCATTATGCTCGGCTCGTTATAGACAAACCATGATGAGTGTAGCTCATGGTCATTAGGACTGAGCCGATCCGACTGCCACCCCTAGGTATTGTATAAATACAACTCTACAATAATGAAATAAAGCTAAATACCGTATCTCCAAGTTCTTTATTGGCAATTTGGCATGTTTAGTTGCATTCTCGATAGGACTGTGAATTTTTCTTAAGATGTTTTAACATTTTGCAGCATTAAAATATAAATAAATCTAATATTATTAGTAATTAATATTTTTATTTATTTCACTCATATCAAACTTGAAAGGTTTATTGGCGTAGAACCCCTTGATCTTTGACCATAGTGCGTAATACACATCAATCCTTTCAGATTGGCAAAAAAATCCCCTATTTGACCTTTAAGGTGTGAAATACCTCCTACCGTCCAATTCCGTTAGTTTAGGCTAAAATTAGTATAAATGACCAAAATTAAAAGAAACAAAAAAAATTGTAGCAGCGATTCCCAACTTTTCATTTTTATAAATTATACCAAAACTTTTTATTTATGTCGTCCACAATTCCAAACCTATAAAACTTCATATTCTTTACCAATTTTTAAATGATAAAATGGTAATTTTGTATAGAAAAATCGCCCCCTCGCCCACCCCCCAAAAAAAAAAATAAAAAAATTAAAATTTGTGAAAGCCAATCAGATTCAACCAAAAAACTAAAACCCAAACAATCAAGACAAGGAAAAGAAGAAGAATTAAGAGGGACTTATAAACCAAATATATATACAGAAAATTATTAGTTTTACATCCAAAATCGTGCTAAGAATTGTGAACCAAGAACCATCGAGATTTCCTTTTGTCACTCTTTGGCGGAGATTAAAATTAAATTTTCAGTAGATTTTAATAAAAGTTTTTTAAATGTATGGTTGAAAAGTTGTGGGACCCATAAAATATGTGATTAAAAATAATTATTGACTTTGACTTAAAATAAAATTTGAAATTTTAATCAGTACCAGGGTATCTTTGAATCAATTTAAGCCAACCAGATTCAATCAAGAGAATTAAAGTCACAATAATTTATTCAAAACTGAACCCAAAAGTGAAAAGAAAGAAAAAACAAAAACAATTTTGTGAGCCAAGGAGATGAAAGTATCAAATGGGCACAGAGGGGCATCAACTCTTGTAGAGGAAGTGCAAATTATTTTTCAAAATAAATGGAAAGTATTAAGTTAGATGTTGATATTAGGGCTGGACAAAGCTCCCTAATTGAATCGGATTGAACCCGAACCCAAACCAAAACTGAACTGAATCGAACCGAACAGAACCGAACCGAACGGTTCTTCATAAGTTAAATATCTGAACGGATATCTGAATCGAGAACTGATGAGTTTGGGTCGGTTCTAGACAAGGAATCGAATAAGAACCGAATCTAAATAATTTTTTTTATTTTTTTATATTGAATTAATTAATTAATTCTAATTTTTTCTAAACATATTAGCAAATTAATTAAACAAAACCAGCCAAGTCCAGTCAAATTAATTTTTTGTTTGCCCAACATTTGGGCCTTATCCTTTCCCTTTTCTATTCCAATTTCATTTGAAAATTTTGGATCAATTCGATTCTGTAGAGAATCGAATCGAATCGACCCATGTCCAGCTCTAGTTGAGATTTGGACCGGCAATGGGAGTAAAAAAATTGGAAGCTCTACTTTTACAATTAAAATGTGCTAAAACTCTTGATGAATCTTGGGCTGCTGATTTGGATGCAACTAAGAAAACTGATCAAATTGAAATTGCATTTTTTTTTTTTTTTTCAGATAGTGTCATTATAGAGGTTGGTAAACCCAAGACTGCAAAAGAAGTATATATCAAACTAAAACACTCCCAAATAAATGTTACTCACGTAAACAGTTTTTCAATTTCAAATTTAATTCCAATGTTGATTTTGAGACAAAATTGGACAGATTTAACAAATTGTCCTTTAATTTCACCAATAGTGGGGAAACTATTTCAAGTGATCCGCCTTATTGAGTTCTTTTGTCTAAAAATATGAGAGTTTGAAATATGCTCTTGAATATGGATTGTTTCACATTAGAATGAATTTGTTAGTTTCAAAGGGAGTAACGTTACAATATCAATGGAAGGGAAGCAGTACTAGATAACAGTGAGTACCCACTTTTTTTATCATTCGCTTCTATTTGTTTATGTTTATAAACCCTTATTATAATATGATTTGGTCAATGACATAATAAAAACTCTATTTTCACTTGTAGTAGAAGTGTTGCAGGAGGCTCTGTGTTTTGATGACGTTGAGGGTGAGAATGATGTAACGAAATGGCCTTCGATTCCATTCAAGGAAAGATGAAGACATGAAAATGACACGAAAATTGAAGGCAAATATTGTGTTGAATGTATATATGGATTTGTGATTGGAGTTCACAAGTTATGAGTGGATTAGTTATGAGCATTTATGAGTGGATTAGTTATGAGTGATTTTAGTCGCAGTTTTTAAAACAGTCCAATTCATGCTTGAGAGTTTATTATCTATCAGTTCTAAAAGTGTTTTAAAAAAGTAAAGTTACATATATGTCCTTCAGTGAAATATGTTTGTTGGAATAATTATTTTATAAACGGTAAAATTAAAAGAGAATTAAGAAACGAGAAAAACCCAACAACTTGATGAGTTGAGAGAACTGGTAAACTGTTTTTGGGTGATTTTTAAACTATCCAAAATCGGTATCTAAAAATTCTAGCAAGCACCGATTCTTTCAACTTCTCATAAATGATACCAAACTAACCGCTCAAAACCAGTGAAAATAAAACTTCCAAGCAGGCCATAAAAATTGTTTACTTCGACCTATTTTTCCTTCTTTTTTGGGATGGGAATAATTTATCTTTTTTATGTTCCTTTTCCAGCTTGTGTAGTCTTTTAGGACAAATAAAAATTACAAATGGTACATGAACTTTCAAGTGCGCCTTTTGTAGGTATCCGAACTCCGAACTTTTAACTTTTTTTTTTTTTTTTTTTTCCTGATACATACTTAAACTTTAAAATATATTTCTCTTCCATATCTAATTTAACTAGACTTATCATATAGGCATCCAAACTTCTAATTTTCCATAATCAACACCCGACTTCTAAATATGTTCTCCATTCATACCAAATAGGCAAATATAGTCGTTCACTTGAATCCTATGTGAAAATTTATGGCGTGAACCCTATGGCAACAAAATGAATAAAATTATATGAATTCTACAAATCACGCTCTTTGTACCGCAATTCCATTCCCACCCTAACTGGCTTGTATTAATAATTTTCGCAAAATCATTCTTCTTCCCAATATCAATTCCACTAATTCGCTCTAAAATGTCAATTGTATTTCTCATACATTCTCACATCCTCTTTCAACCCCATTTAGTGTTGATAAATGAGTGCATAAATTATATTTTGTCCATAAAAAAATACATGCATGCATGCAAATATTAGAGTAACGACTTACCGAGTCATAGTACATGCATAATGATGAGTAAATCACTACTTACTCAAATGTCGAAAATGCAAAAATCGAAGGAGATAAAATGAAGTGAGACATGGAAATGCAAATCTCGTTAAAACGGATTTCGGCCCCTTCATTGGTGTTAACATGATCAAATGGATGTTCACCTTCCAAGTCAACACGCTTCTTGCAAAATTATTATAGCACACCATTAATTTTGCCAATCGATCCAAAGTATAGACAATATTCTTCTTCAATGGAATAGACACGAATTAAAAATTCGAACGAGATTTTATTTCTAAAAATAATTCGAACAAAATTTCGTTTCAGTAAAATAAAAGGAATGGGATTTTTGAAGAGGCGGGAGAATTAGAAATCAATAATAATTTGAATTGATTTGGTGTAGGAAAAAATGGAACTAAAGGTCTCTATTTACAGATTTTCAAGTAATTTGTTGAAATGTTGTATCTCTTAACATAGACCACCCATTTCCATATTAAATGATGTAATATACACCATACACCTTTTAAATAGTTACATCCATTCTAACCAACATGACATTTTACAATTGAAGAGACACCTATTGGAGACATTTTCCAATTCACACAATAAATAATTCCAATTATTCCAACAATCCTCCTCATAAATGGAAGAAGTCGACTAGATCCAAGGAAGATGAATGAGAGTATTATTGAGAAATAATGCATCAGGATATGTAGCTTTTGCTTTGAACCTTTCCTAGTAAAAAGCTATCGAACTCACTTGGCTAATACAACATTCTACTTGTACTATTTACAAGATATAGTCATCATTAAAAGCATAGTTTATTCTAGCCAACTTTTGGTAGGAAACATTTATTCGCATAATAGAAATGGCTGGAAGTTAAAATTCCAAAGTGCTTTTCATCGAGTCAATCATAACTAGTTTTATTATTGAATGTAGTTCGTGGGATCTCCGGTCAACATGTTAGGTTTCCATTAAACTAGCCCATTACTTTTGGTTTTACACCCATTTTCTTCTATTAGCAATTTATTCACTCTCTAGATAACCCCTCCGTAAATGGATCCACTATGCTATCATTCGTTACAATGATCACAACTATTTGAGAGCAACTGCCAAATTGTATTAACTCTACAACATAAATTCAAGACTTACCATTATATGTGACATTCTGTGCCATATCATTTGTAGCTAGGTATCTCGACCAAATGATATAACATGTACAAATTGTCACCAATTAGAAAATCCTTCCAAAATACTTGAAGCCATCATGCTTATTTCTAACTTCATTGAAACACTAATTTCTTTCAATTCTCAAGTTGTATAGAGAATTTTTACGAAATAACTGCACTCTCAATAGTAAAATATATTTACTAATAAATTTTGAATCCTTGTATTGTATATCCAATTTTTAACACTGTGCACATTTGAATTTTAACAATGTATTCACTGCAGTGCAATTTATCATTTAGAATATTCTTCTTTGAAGTAAATAACGCCACTCCCACAATCTTGGAATACATTGAACTTAAATTGAGAATGTTATGCAAACAACCATCATACCCCCACAATTCTAGATAGGGCTTAGTTTAACTACATAATATTCATCTAATTATGTATAAAGTTTGATCATATGTTTATTTACTGAATAAACAATATTTACCTTTAGTCAAAAGATAAATGACTAAGAATGTCATCTCTTATGAATGTCCATGCATTTTCATATTTAGGACAGTCAATACTAACCACTTTTAGTTTAGGGTCCTTTATAGTATATAACATTATTGTATATAAAAAAGCTTTCAACATTTCCACCTTTTGAAATTGATCTCTTTACATGATTAGACACTCCCATTGAAAAATAATCATACCCAAAGTTATGATCTTTCATATGAAAAGACAAAGATTTCCATCCAAATATTTTTAGAATATTCTGTAATATTCTCCAGCATTATTTAGTTTTAAGCTAATTATCAATCAATCTCTTTTCATTTATTTTTTTTTAATCCACACAAACCATCCTTACCGGAGGCATAACATGTGCCCCAAATTAAATTCCACCAGAAATAAATAAGCCGTGGACACCATGCCATTTAATAATGGTATCCTCTACTTGGCAATATAGGTCAATATTAGAAATCACTACAAAAAATAACTGATTTTGCAACAAAAAAATGTGGTCGCAAAAATTGAAATTTTGTTGCAAAAGAAATTTAGCGACGACAAGATGTTTGTTGCGGGCATTGTCGCGCTGAGTCACAAAATATATTTTGCGACAACTTTTGCTTATTCATCACAGTAATAAACTCGCAACATTATTTGTTTGACGCAAAAAGTTCGAAATAACAAAAAGATATTTGTCGCTAAAATGTCGTCGCAACACATATTTGTTGCGAAAAATTAAAAGGGCGACAAGTCGGTTTGTCTCAACGATTATTCCAATAAAATTTTTGCGAGGAAAATATTTGTTGCGAATATTATTTTAAAGGTATAAATTTTATTACCTATTCTATTTTGCAACAACACAAGATCGTAGCGGTATATCTCTAATAATAAGTCATGTTTGTCGCAAAATATGATTTACAATACGTTTGATATGTTGTAAAATAAATTATTGCCTAATTTATTTTATCTTTATTTATGTATGCCATGGATTCTAATTTAAACATATAATTTTCAATTTCTTGCATCGCAATAAAATTGTAACTATGATACACATTATGAAAATGTCACACACTTTATTAAAAACAGCTCATGACGGAATACTTCAATGTACAATTATTAAAATCTAAATGATTTCAAAATATAGAAAAATCTCATATTATTTTCAACCAAATAGAGCAAGACCAAAGTACTATTTACAAACTTGGTTACTTCCGAAACCAAAACCAAAACAAATACAAATAAATTATATACTAGTAATTTCATGGTCGAACTACTTAGTGTGGTTCACCATACCTATAAAGAAGAAGAAAAACTAGAAAGACCGAAGAAATAAATAATTCACGGGACAACCAAATAACCATCTTGACTTCAATACATACTTTTAGCTCACTCTCAATCTATTATTTGGTTTAATGAGGATTCCTGTAAAGAAAAACTCTACAACTTTAATCAAAGACAACATATAAGAAGTAGTAAAATATTAGCTACAAGAAAAATATATCAAATACCTCATATTAACAAGGTAGATGATGCAAAACATTGAGGTTCACTTCCCACAAGTTGTATATGACTACAAATTTAAGGCAGAAAAATTAGTAGTCAATTAAATTTGAAAGGGATAAATTGTGTCTTACTCTCTACAAGCACACAAGCTACATTGTATGTATAGAACACATTAACATTTACAAGAACAATGAATATTGGAAACCATCAAAAGCACGTGCCAAGAAAATCATGCAATTTGAAAGATAAAACAGTAACTGAATAGTCCACTATTCCTCTTTTTGAAATTAGCTCTGAAATAGTAGAGTTCCTCAGAAAATGACAAGTTTTGCATTTTGGAAATATGCATTTCAATAAAACAACGCTTTAAAAAGAATATACAGCATAATAAAGAATCCAGTATAAGCCCCAAGTGCTATGCACAAGAATTCTGTAGCTATACATGCAAATCATGAGATGTTTCCTTTAGAAAGAAATTAGAAAAGTCAAATATCCCCAACCTTTATGTGAGCTCTCCTCTAAAATGAACAGTAATTGATCGAGGAATGCGACCTTTCGAAACACTTTCAGCTAGCTCTTGAATTTTGACCTGAAAATGAATGTTAAATTCACGTAAACGGAACTTCTATGCTTAAAGGGTATTTCTTCTTAAATCGTTATAAAGAATTTAAGAAAAAACCTCCAAAGTTCCAAAATTTAGATGCTTTGAGTTGGAGATTAAGGTTTCCTTTCACTAGATTTGTTTTGCAGCGATTGGATGGGCACTAAAATAGAAGCATAAACACTCAAGCAGTGACCTCCTATTTATCAAAAAATTAAAATTATAACTAATTACATGGGAGTAGAACACTAAGTTTTTGAGCCTAAATATCATGATGAAAAACACTTGAAGAATAATAAAATGATCCAAATTATTGCCTTCTACCAAGTTGCCGATGAAGAGCATATGAAATGGTCAATTTGAAAAAGATATAGCTTTATACCCTCAAGAAATTGTTAATTTACAATGTTTCCTTCAATAAACAATTTTCATATAACATTGCAATCCTAAGGCCCATAGAACTATCCCTAAAAAGGACCATTCGTCAGCCATGAAAAAAGAAAATATCATGCATCAAACAATTGATTATAAGTTGTAAATACAAAGCACCTACAACTTTGTACATAATCATGACTGAAAGCAGTAGAAAAGGAAATAATTTCTGGCTGATTCGATTGGTCTAGTAACCCTTTAGTTACTAAAATAAACAATTACAGGTACCAACAAAAAATCTAAAAAAATTCAAATAAAGTAGGTTAAATATCTTATCTATCATCAGTGAGAAACCAAATGCAAGTAAGTTGAGAACAAATGTGCATTGCTTTTATGTACACGTACCGATGTCCATAGAAAAAAATGACTTATTTACAGTGACTACAACAGGAGAAAAGCATGCACCCTCTAAGCTTATTCTTGTAGTATTCAAACCTTGTGGCTGTTTCAAAACATTATGTTATTCTTGACTTATTTTCATACAAATTGATATAGACCATCATTGTGAATGAGAAATTGGATAAAGAACCCCATAGTCAGGAACTCTTACACTAACACAAATACACAATTATTCCCATCCATTAACTGCTACACAACAAATACAGTAACTTGAAAAGAAATTAAACCCAATTGGAGAACAACTAAACAATCAAAGAAAAAATCTCCTTTTCTAAAAACAATAATACACAAACAACAGAAATTTCTATTTCCCAATTAAATCACTGCAAAAGAATAATAGATGACTTACAGAAAGAATTCAAACCCTCCTACAATTTGTCCAGTACGAGATGAGAAATCTGTTCACTCTTCTTGCAATCTTAGGAAGAAGGGAATAAGAATTGCATAAATAGTAAGGAATTGGGCATACCTTAAAGATGACAGGACCCAAAATCTGCTAAATTTTGTGCAAGCGTTACAAAAGGCTCAAAATAAGAGGAAGTTGAAGAGTTTTAGTAGAGAGAGGCAACCATGAGAAGAGGCGTGAGGATGGACTCGATGGAGATCCAACCATGACAATAACTTCATCTTCTCTGAAAGGTGAGAGTATGAGAAGAGGGATTTGAGATTGGGAAAGATTTAGGGTATTATAATGGGCATTTTAAAAGTGGTGGGTTAAATGGATTTTTTAATGGGGAAAAATTCATAACTCAGACTTTATCTATCCCAAAATAAAAAATCAGGTCCCAAATTTTAGAATTGCAAATCTGTTGGTCACAGATCATATTTATGAGTCACAATTGACTTTAATGATCACTAATAAAAGAAACTATAGGTCACATATTTTGAATTGGTCACAAGTTAAAAAAAATTATAGATAACAAAAGTCACATATTTCCAAATTAGTTGGTCACATTTATCAAATTTTAAGGTCACGGTTTAATAGTTAGTCATAAAGAACCGTATATTTGGTCACATACACCCAAACACCAGTCCCCCAATCCCAGCACCCCTCCAATACTTAATCATAGGTCACATATCGACAAAATAGTTGGTCACATACATTCTGTCAGGAAGAAAAAGAAAAAGAAAAAGAGATAATTATGCTAACAGATTTTGTGAACACTGAATCCAGCTACTCTCTATCATGATATGAGCATAAGAAAAAATATAGAAAAAGATTAACTATAATAGAATCATTACCATGGTTTTTAATCAGCACTAAAAAGTGTAATTAAAGCATATCCTCCAACCATGGCCCAAATATTTAAACATCCAAAACCCAATCCTCAACATTTGAGCTATTTACTTGAAATATTTACAGATTTTGATTTATGAACTAAAACAAAAATGAAAGAACGGCATCATGTTCCACTCCAACTTCATTACACGAACTAGGTCTTCTTAGAGAGAGAGAGAGAGGCGGCAGAAGGGAGTGGAGAGATAAATTAGGTTTAGGGTTTTAATATAGTACCTGATTTTTGACTAAATAAACTTTAGACCTGATTTTTAAAAACCAATCTTTAAATACCTGGTTTTATGTAATTACCACTTTTTTAATGGGGCTAATGGGTTTTCACAATATTTAAGGGATGTTGCACAAAGTTAAGGGTGCGCTTGGTTTGTATTTTATTTTCAAATTTTGAGTTCTTTATTTTGAGAGTCTGATTTAAAATTTCTAAAAATGCGTTTGGTTTGTCGTTTTCAAAAATTATTTCTCAAAATGGAAATAAGAAAACACATTTTATTTGAAATTTCGAAAAATTATTTTATTATTTAGTAAAATATAATAAAAGCAACGGACGAAAAAATGTTGCAAAAACTTAACAACTTGCATTTGTGGCCTTTTGTAGTGTACATTGTACGTTGTCGTATCATTATACTCTATGACAACATCAAAGTTCACGACATATATGTGAAGTTGTAAAAGATCTGTGGTAGCATTTTTTGTCAATTGTAAAAAATAATTTTTCTTGTAGCAAATTTTCCTCCATCTATAGAATTTTTAGTAACACAATGTACCTTGTCGCAAAAAGAATATTCTATTGCATCACAAACACTTTGTTGTAAGAAATAAAATTTTGTCACCATAGTTTCCCACCAAAAAGTATTTTGGCGCCTTGATGCCCTCATGTTTCAGGAAACAATCTTTATTATTTGTCGTGACTTCTCATACTTCACAACAATTTTTATGTCGCCTTATATTTTTTTTCACCACAGTTTTTGCAAAAAACTAAAAAAATGTGTCGCACTAAATCACTTATTGCGACAAATTTTTTTATGACGCAAAAAATCTTGTAGTGAATCTTGATTGCTTAATAATCAGCAATATGATAATATAATTGGATAATAGTATTGTTTCTTTATTTAATAGGACCAGTACATCCCAACAGAATGACATTTCACAAACAAGAAACGCGACATTGTTAGATATGGTTAGGTCAATGAAGAGTTTCACCCCTCTACCTTTTGGGATATACACCGAAAATAGTTGGATATATTCTTAACTTATTTCCTTCTAAATCCTTTCTCAAGACTCTCTTGAAATTTTGGCATGGATTCAAGTCCTGCTTGCATCACATCCAAAATTGGGGGTCCAGGTCATGTGCTGAAAGGGAAGGTAGAAAAGTTAGTCTAGGTCAAAGATGTGCCTGTTTGTAGGATACCTTAAAAATACCAAGAAATATTTTTTTATAGTCATCTAGATATGAAGGTTTTGTTAGCACAAATGCAATTGGAGGATAAGTATATTAATGATTATCAGACCAAAAATAAGATTGTACTGGAAGAAATAAGAGGGAGTGATTCCACCCTATTAATTCCTGGAACACAACCTAGGGCAAACATCCCATGGTGTCAGATATATCTAGACAATGTGATCTGAGTGCAAGAGATAAGTTATCATCCAATAAATCAATAGAATGTTGAAGGTAATGATGAGGTAATGGTGTAATCTAATGGTAATGTCAGCATTGATCGATGTAAATATTACGTTCCAAATGATGCCACAATCCGATAAATTGCGCCATAGACAAAGATGGATGATTATCAGTTCACTTTCAAGGTACTTGTTGAGTAGAGAGTCAAGTTTGGTACAAGTTGATGATTTGACTTAACATGGAGGCTATAGATAATGTGGATACAACTATCTATTTATGGAATGAAGCATCGAGATATTGGAATAAGGGATTCGATAAAGTGATTAAGACACATTGTTTTAATCAGAACTTTGATGTACCCTATGTCTATAAGAAGATATAAGATAAAATTATATTTTTCCTGGAACTTGTGTAGATGATATTCTACTCATTAGAAATAATGTAGGTACGTTATCGTCTATGAAAACGTGGTAGGACCAACAATTTCATAAGAATCACTTAGTCATTTTAATAGTTCTTTGATTCACTAATGAGTGAAATCAATTTGATTGATCAAATATCTCGGTGAATTGAGAAATTGAGAATAAGCAAAATAGAGAGCATGAATTCGTGTTGGGAACCATTGTCCTGAAAAATGAGTAGAGTGACTACTTCAGTATTTTTCCTTGAATGGTTAAAATCTAAGTTCAGTGTTAGCGACGGCTAAACTTCGACATCTGTAATTAGATTACATGATCGCTACAGAAAATGGTACTTAGATTTGTGAGAATAATTAGAGGGGAAAACGGTTATTTATGCTCGTACCTAATTATCGAATCTCAAATGAGAATAAAAGACATCCACGATAGGTCCGAGTAAAGTATTACAGATTTATGGGCTTCTGTGATCTTATATATTCTAATAGTGCAGTCATTTGCTTTTAATAAAAAAAAACTAATAATTAGATTGGGTGGTTTAGAGTCTACTAGACTAGATCAAATTATTGGAGTTTGAATAATATATGTTCGATCAAGTCCCTTGGCAGCTCTATAAAGTATTTGAACTTAATTATAATTATAATAAAAGTTTTGTGCTTAACTTAGTTGTACTTATATAAAAGTTGTAAATTTAAGTATAATTGAAATTGAGATTTTAGGACTATACATGTAATTAAATTAATCTAATTGGATGTAAACTTTAATGAAAACTCTTATTTGAATTTTAATTAAGACTTCTATTTGCGATTTGAATTATTATTGTACATAGATTGGAAAATCTTTATCTCTATAAATAGACACTATATAGAATCTAGACATCCAATCGAAAAGAACAATCATAATACATAGCCCCCATTAAAATTATAATTCATTTTTCTCTATTTTCTTATCAACCATACATTCTCCAATAAAATAATATTATACATAATCCCAAATTTCTTCACTAACCACACATTTAAAAAAAAAAAAAAATCTATTCCTAACATTAAGTTTTCAAATAATAGGGGCCAAACGAGACATAATTACATAGTGTTCAAATTGGAAAAAGAAAAAGTGAGAAAAGTTATTTTTCTTATTGTCTAGTTCAATAATTAGTTTCTTGATTTAATTAAAAGAAGGTCGACACTCGTCTTTGAAGATTACCATAGAAGATTTGGAAGTTCGGAGCATCAAGTTCTTGGAATTAAAAATGTTGGAAGTTCATGATCCAAAAAAGTTAGAAGTTTGTGATTCAAATTTAGTTCAAGAATTAATTACCGAGTTTAGGTAAAAATTCGAATCATATGTTTTTTATATAACATACACATGAATATCTAGACGATTTTGTTATTGAATTAAAGAAAATTTTCATTTCCCAGTCTTCCGCGTTCCAACTGCTGAGGCATTGAGTTTTGAGAAAAATTGCATCCAATGCATTTGATGGCGCACCATGATCATGGCGTCGGGCACCCTACTACCCTTCAAGAGTCCCAAATTGATTCAAATTTTAGTGGGTATTGGAATCTAAATTGGAGTGATCTTGAAGAGATCAAAATTATGAACCAAAAAAAAAAATCGACCCATTTTCGTTAGCTTGGTGCTAACTGGACGCTCATGCGAGCCCATTAGAAAACAAACTTGAGACTTGATCGCTCGCCTAGCACTGCGAGACAGCGATAGGGCTGTCGCCCGCCTGTCGCTCGAGCGATATACTTGTCCGGCCCAAACCCATTTTTCATTTTTGATGCAGTTTTGGACTCCTATTCTTTTACAACTTGTTCTCTAGGGTTTATGTTTATATATATGACATGACTTGTATAGAAAAAATAGAACATAACTGTTGCGTTTTTTATATCGCAAGTATACGATATCGAACAAGTAATATAGTGGACCTAAGAGTCCGGATTATCGTTCCCATGAAGACTATACTTTAGTATTGGATATATTTCTCCTATTACTATTTGATGAAATTAAACAAACTCTAAATTCAGATTATAAGGAATATGGATGTTTTAGAAGAACTAAATTCCTAGAAAGAATGACAATTGATGAAAGAATATTGGAGACACACTGATCAAAGATTCAAATATGCGAGAAGTATTAGGGCAGAACAATTTCACCTAATGATCACCTTAGTTATCAATTCAAGATTCTAGCATAATGTAGTGTTCGGTCGAATTCTCCTACGGTATTCAATTTACCCCTCTCGAGTTCTCATTGAGCCTATTTAACTAAATTAATTTCATATCTCTATGCAAATTCTCCTTAGTTAAACGAGTTAAGGCATTAGGAATTCATATAACGACCGCAACACTTAGTATAGGTATCTCTAGACGTTATACCTCGTTACGGAATTTTATTACATGTTCTAAGTTTCGAACTCACCTCTCGACTTGTAAGAAACTCAATAGATCATCAAATTATTGGCCAGATAATTTAAAGCATTGCACTCATAATAAAATCAACATATGGAAGAATAAAACTAAGAAATTCATAAATTTAATAAGTAAGGATTTCAAAAGATTACATTGTTCGCCCTAATAAATAAATTAGCTACTCATAATCAAAGCAATGAAATAAATAACAAAAGTTGAATACATCACTGGATTTAAATGATACAAAAGTTGGAAAAGAATTATTTCTTGCACCAAGATATCTTCTTCCGCTTCCAATTCTTGATTTTGATTCGAATCCTTGATGTAAGTCTTATCGCAAATTCCACGTTTATATTGCGTTTTTCTCTCTATTTTGCAAGGTGTGGAACTCCTATTTCGTGCCTCTCTTAGCCTATTTATACTTCTCATACATTTTTGGCCAATTTGGAGTCCTTTTGTGAGCTTTTTCGTAGACCTAAAAATACCCTATTTTTTTCACGGCGCGGCGAGTAGCACTTGAGCGCTACCCTCAGCGCTTGAGCGCTAGACTTCTGTTAAAATTCGTTTTGTTTTGTTTTGTTTTCCGACGCTTGGGCGCTATTTCCGGGTGCTTGAGAGCCAAATTTCTACTCTATTTCTTTATTTACTTTGCTTCAAAAACTCTTTTTCATCATTTGATCATTCCTTCAACCAAAACACTAGCAAACACATTAAATTCGTTCGATAATGAACATATTAATCAAACAAATGAAGCTCCAATGGTACAAAATTCATGCACAAAACACACTCATCAATAACATAATAGAGATAGATTCATACAATATCTTGATAGCTTTAGATTTCAATTGAGTGTATTGAGATCTTGTAAACACAACTGCTATTTGTTATAGTGGATTTCTCTTCCTAATTTTTCCCTTTATTGGGTTTCTACATAAATCTTGGTGTTTATTTCATTATTGTCATTATCACACGGTCCGAAATTCATAACAAATATGAACAGCTTACTCGTTGTAATACACAAATAAGAACCAAATCTGAAATTCCTTTAAATTTTACTGCTGATTTTGCACAATTATTTTTTTCCCTCAGAAACCTGGAAGTTTTAGGCTCCTAACCATTAGTGTAGTTGAGGTTTGGCATTGGTTTATTATTGAAGAATGCGTAAATTCATTTTGCTCAAGTTTGTAGTGAAATTAATACCGAAATACAGCCATTGGTGATACAACATTGACTGAATCAATACTTGAGAGGGGGGAAAGTATCACGATTTTCAGGACAACATATAGAGGACAGAGAATACTATCATCATCCTGACTCTACTCACTCTTCATCCATGGACAGATTCAATGATTTCCTGTTTCTTCTTGCTTTACTTCTTGATAGTGTCTTAAACGTGCAGCTGTAATGATTATCGATGGATTTTTTACATGTTCTTTTTCTTCATGGTCAATACATTATTAAATGATTTTATACATATACTTCAGTATTTTTGTTCTATGGACGCATTCGTTGTTTTTTTTAGCCCTGCTTGTTGATTTGATTTGATAATATTACTTAAATATAGTTTTGCCATCAACTGGCTCCTTATGTGCAGGTTATTATATTTTTTTCATCAACGTGTGACATGTACACAAGTTTTATAAATATGTGGCCACAATACTTGAATCACGACCTTAGCATTTTATGTAATATTTTATTTTTCTAACCATCTCTCACGAATAAGCCAAAATTTTTTAATTTTTATTTTCATGAAAAACAGGCGCATATATAATTTTATTAATAGTTGGCCCCAGAAATTGAATCCAAGACCTTAGATTGCCCATATCATATTCAACTCCCTAATTCAAAAGTTTAAACTAGTAGAGAATGAAAAATTTATTCATATAGTTTTGTCAAGAACAAATCGTTACATGCAAAGGTGCGACACATAGTTACGTTTGTTTCTGCATCTAAGAATGCATGTGCACATGTATCTGCTAGTGAAAATTTAAACTAAATATTTCAATGAAAATTTACCTTAACTATGTTTTGTTTCGTGACATGGCGACCTGATGATTTGTCCTAGGTCAACCATTAGGACATACCTCATAACTATGCAACAAATTAGTTTAACAATTGTCCATATCGTCTTTTATAACGAAAATTGTTTTTCATTTAGTTATTAATGAAACAGTCCTCTTCACTATATCAAATTATCTTCTAGAGTGACTCCATTATAACAAATTGACTTGTATATAATCTTATCAATGAACTACTCACCAAGACAGTTGAAATAGTTACAAGTTCTATATAAAACCCTACAAGACAAAAAAGAATTCAATTCAAAAATAAGTACTGAAAAGATAAATAAATAAAAAACAATTAAATAAAGCAAATAAAATAGCCCCACAAGGTTTTGTACCGTATCAACAAGGGAGGCATCTGTTTCAATGCTAGAGGTTTGATATTTATTTTGTCTCTATCATGGGAGTAATTTACGTGCTACAGTTCTCTCTCTCTCTCTTAAATGAGTAAAGATTGATAAAACATCATATTAAAGGCGTAAGGATTAATTAAATATATTTAGTAACGAAGAACATCAATTATATAATAGAAGGATCCAAGACCAACCATGTAGACTGTCTACTGGCAAACCATTATACAATTTTCTTGATCACATATCTTGACACAATTCTTGGGATAATTTTCCTTACAAGGAATCATCATGCTTCCAATAAGTGTTACAGTAAAAAACCCAAAGAAGAGAAGCATGCAACCCCACACGTAAAAAGAACGCCACATACTTGCATATTTGCTGATAGATGTTTGACCATTTAACAATTTTTCATCCTTTTCATCTAATATTCTTTTGTATTTCACTGCGATCGCCAACAAAGCAGACAAATTTAGAAAACCTGCAAATAAGGAGAGGGTGAATGGAACCCAACGGTATTGACATTTGTGCTTTGTTGGGGAACTATAAATTGCGGTGAAGATTACTCCTTGAAAGACAAAATAATAATTTGCCAGTTGGAAAGCCTCCTTTCGAAGATCAGAAATTTCCTCTTCTTTCTTCTCTTCGGTTTGCTCTTCCTTCTTGTTTTCTTCTCCCAACCGGGTTTCTCCAGATCTAGGAGCCATTTGTGTATGTGTAGAGAGAGGGAGAGGGAGAGGGAGAGGGAGAGGGAGAGGGAGAGAGAGAGATAGAGAGAGAGAGAGAGACGAAGAGGGATGGAACATGTAAAAAGACGTGCATGCTACTTATAATACGAAAGACAAGATCTAGTACGTGGTAATTTCTTGAAGAGTACTCGGTCCTTCTCAATATGTTTCTTCTATATTTAATTTTGATGATTCTTTTCACATAGTATGGACTCATATTAATTTTTTAGAAATGGTACTGGTACATTTGAAACGGTAAGCAGCACTATATGTAGCTTCCTAATTTTGTTGTTATTTGCTATAATAATGTGTCATATCCAAGTGAATTGAAAAATTACAACAAACAAATATATTGTCGAGTAGTATATTTCTGATTCAGTTGAATTAATGTTAGTGATAATTGCAACGGTTCCAAACCTTCGAATTTTTGCACACTCTACCTTAACCTTCAGCTTGTGCCACTAACAGTCCTAAACCTTTGGAAAATTAGCACCCGGAGTCTAAAACAATAGAAAACGTTAGTTCTGCCGTTAGTTGACTTGAAAAAAA
Organism: Fraxinus excelsior; assembly: GCA_019097785.1. Lineage (NCBI taxonomy): Eukaryota > Viridiplantae > Streptophyta > Magnoliopsida > Lamiales > Oleaceae > Fraxinus > Fraxinus excelsior. The sequence continues at coordinate 16,993,566 of CM032631.1, read as the reverse complement.
AAAAACTGGATATTTTGACCATTTTAAATAGAAACATTTTTGTCTTTTTTTTTTTTTTAAAAAAAAAAACATAAATTTCCCTCACCCACCAACTTCATCATCTTCACCTCACCTCTCCTAACCCCACGCACTCGTACCCTACACTACACACCCAAAATAAACCCAAAATCTAGAAATACTAGGTCCAAGCTAGTCACTGCCGGCCATTTCAACTTAAAATTATTGTTGAGTTACCGTTAAGGGATAGAATCCCACACTTAATAAATATAAAAATATAGATCAATTTATAAGAGTTTGAGCATATTCTCTTAATAAGGTTGACCTTTTAAGATGGAATCTCAAATCTTATCATGGTATTAGAGCCTGTTAAGCTCCAACTAACGATTTGATCCGATTAAACTGAAAATAATTGAGCACACGGATTTCAAGATTGATCTGCTCAAACGAGCCACCATCTTAAGGGAACATGTTAAGGGATAGAATTCCACATCGAATAAAGATGAAAACATAGATCAATTTATAAGAGTTTGAATTACTCCTCCAAATAAGGTGGGCTTTTTTTGTGGTTCTCAGAACCTTTTGGGCTAACCCAGTTTGTGCTATTTTTGAATTGTGGCCTTTGGATAAATTGGAGGGTTGAGATTGTTCCTACTTGAGATATTTTATTCTTGCCTTGACTTTGTGGTACAAATTCATTTACGTGGGTTTCCTTCTTGAAGAAGCTTTTCTCCTTGAGACCAAGTCTACCCTTCCTCTCTTTCACTGTCCAGTCTGTCTCCTCTCATTTTTAGCTTCCTGTTGTATTTGAGGCTTGAAATAAGCTATAAGGATGTGGTTTTCTCGCAAAGGTTAGCCTCGGTTAGGGTGATTCTTGGCTGCTATTGGGAGATCCCTTGATCAATGACCTTAACCAACAAATGAAGGGTTCTGAACCGGTTCTCTAGCTCTCTAAGGATGGCGATTTGCAAGCATGAAATGGGCTGTTCCTGAGCTTAATGTTTCATCCAAAAATGGGGAAGTCACTCTCGATTTTGATTGAACTGATGAACATTGCTGTAAATTCCTAACAAAACTGGTATAAGAGCCTAGCTTCATTCTAGGGCTTGTTTATCCTTCATAAAATTGGGCATTTTTAATAAGTTGATTAGGGTTTTACATTTTTGGGCATCTTGTTTTCAGATTTCAACACTGATTTCTCGTGTTTTGTGTGTTATGCATGTTGTTGACTGGATTGGTGATTTGGTGAACTTTGGCTGGCTGGCTCGATTGAGGAGTTGAGGGTATTGTTACTGTTTTTCAATAGTGGTTTGGTAAGATTATTTCAAACTCTCTTTTGGGTTAAGTTTGGTATCTTTACCATTTTATGCATGACTGCTTGGTTGCTTATTTGTGAATTTTGGTGATTGAATTCCTATAATTGATTTGTAACCTGAAAAACATAATTACTTGCATTATATATACATGTGTATTGCACGAGCTTTGATCACACTTACACACACATCACATTGAGGTTTTATGATTGGATTGGTTTTAACTCTGTGCTTTCGACTTTATATTGATCATCTGGAAAAAAAAATTTCAAAACCTTTTCTGTTGTGTCCATGAGTATGGGCCACTCTTTTACAAAATCTGGAATGGTTCGAGAGTCGAATTATCGCAATTCGATGGAAAGGGGGACTACTCAATTTGGAAACAGAAAATGAGGGTCATTTTGGTTCAACAGAGAATTGCTAAAGCTCTCGATGATCCTGATAAATATTCTGATGAGTTAAAAGCTAAACCTGGTGAAATTGAAGAAATGAATGAGATTGCATATAGTTCTATAATTTTACACTTATATAATGATGTAGTTAGACAACTTGATAGTGCTCAAGATGCTAGAACTTTATGGACTGCCTTATTCTTGACTAAAACTTTTCCGAACAAGATATATCTGTTGAAAAAGCTGTTTAGTTTTAAGATGGATCCAGGGAAGGATATTGAAGGGAATTTGAATGATTATAGCATAATTGTTAAGAGTCTGGCTCACAATGATAAGAAATTTGATGATGAGGATTTAGCTACCATACTATTAAATTCATTGCCTGAATCTTATAAACAAATCAGAAATGCCATAAAATATGGTAGAGATGCTCTTTCACAAGCCATTGTGATACATGCATTGAAATCAAGAGAACTAGAACTAAAAAGAGAGAATATGACTAATCCAAGAGAAGAAAGCCTATTTGTTAGGAGAAGATCTGAAAAGAAAGAATTTAACTTCCAGAACAAAAAGGGAAGGGGAAAATCTAAAATGAGATCCAAATCGAAAGATAAGAGTGGTAAGAAATGTTATAACTGTGGAAAGTTAGGACATTTCAAGAGAGACTGCTTCGACTGGAAAAAGAAACAAAAGAGACTTAAACAACAATGAACAAAACAATGCTGCCGTTGTTTCTGAATTCGATAGTTTACATGTCCTAAATGTGTCTGAAGAAGAATTTGACAAAAATTAGATCCTAGACACGGGGTCCACCTTTCACATGTGCCCTGAAAGGTCTTGGTTCTATAACTACGAGAGACTGAATCTAAGAAAGTTTACACGGGGGATAATAATTCTCAGAATGTGGTTGAGATTGGTGACATAGCCATCATGATGTATGATGGGATTGTCGGGTAACTTAGAAATGTAAGATATATTCCTAATTTGAAGAGGAACCTCATTTCCTCGGCACTCTTGAAGATGAGGGTTATACTTTCAAATTTGGAAATAAAATTATGAAAATTATGATGGGGTCTCTGGTAGTTATGATAGGACCTAAGAGGAATGGACTGTACTATCTAGAGGGTAAAACTGAAACAACACCCGATTCTAGTCTGCTTACAGTTAGTAAAGACAAAATTGAACTTTGGCATAGCAGAATGGGTCACATTGGGTTTAAAGGGTTAAAATCTTTAAGTAATCAGAAATTACTTGGAAAAGATGACGTTGAAGCTTTGGACTTTTATGAAATGTATGTTTTGGGTAAGTCCCATAAGGTGAGCTTTGAAGCTAGCTCTCATAGAACCAGCCAACCATTGGACTATGTCCATGCTAATCTATGGGGTCCGAAGAAGCATTCTACGTTTGGTGGGAGTAAGTACTTCTTATCCTTAGTGGATGATTACTCAAGAAAAGTTTGGATTTATCCTCTAAAGTCTAAGTCGGAAACTTTTGAAAAATTCATAATTTGGCTTAAGTCTGTTGAGAATCAGTTAGACAAGAAACTTAAAATATTGAGAACTGATAATGGGCTTGAATTCTATAATTTCGAATTTGACAACTTTTGTAAACAAAAAGGGATAGCAAGACACAGAACAGTTAAATACACATCTGAACAGAATGGGGTCGCTGAGAGAATAAACAGTACAATAATGAACAAGGTTAGGTGTATGTTGATTAGCTCTGGTCTTGCTAAAGGTTTTTGGGCTGAAGTTGCTAGTATTGCAGCTTATCTGATTAATAGATCTCCGTCCATCAGTATAGATTTTAAGACTCCACATGAATTGTGGACAAGGGAGCCTCCAAATCTAAATCACTTAAGGGTGTTTGGATGTGCTATATATGCACATCAGTTTGAAGGGAAACTTGAGCCTAGAGCTGTCAAGTGTGTGATGTTAGGGTATCCCGAGGGTGTGAAGGGATACAGGTTATGGGTTTTAGGGGTTCAGGGCATTAAGATTATTAACAGCAGGAATGTAGTGTTTAATGAATTTGAAATGACATGACTAAAACAGAAAATTGATGAAGCTAAAAAATCTGAAATTGAAAGGAGTGGTCAGACTGAGGTGAAGCTGACTAAGCTTGATTCACCTACACCTGTGAATGATGATAATGACCCTATACATCATGAACTTGAAACTAAACCTGAAGAGGTGACTGAACTTCAAGATAACAATGAACCAGTTGAAGTTGAACATTTTAATGATCAACCACCTAATCAAGATTATCATCTTACTAGGGATAGGGCGAGAAGACAAATCATGCCTAATCCGAGATATGAATCCCTAAACTTGACTAATTTTGCCTTAGTTTCAGGTGAAGCCCTTGAATGGATAGAACCCGCCACTTATGAAAAAGCTATTAATGGAAATTATTCTGAAAATTGGATAAAAGCCATACAAGAAGAAATGAAATCTTTATGTGATAACAAAACCTGCAAACTTGTTAAAAGAAGGTTTGAGTTCTAATGATCCCGTGAGGTTTAAGGCGAGGTTAGTGGCTAAGGGTTATATTCAAAGAGAAGGTGTGGACTATAATGAGATATTTTCACCCGTGGTTAAGTACAAGACAATCAGATTGATGTTGGCTCTTATTGTTCAATTCAATTGGGAACTTGAACAACTCGATGTAAAAACTGCATTTTTACATGGGGAGTTGGAAGATGATATCTTCATGAGCCAACCACAAGGGTTGGTAGCTAGAGACTAATCTGATTATGTGTGCAAGTTAGAGAGATCCTTGTATAGGCTGAAATAGAGCCCAAGACAATGGTACAAGAGGTTTGATGCTTATGTACTAAAGATAGGGTTTAAAAGAAGTGAATTTGATACTTGCTTGTATTATAATGACATGAAGAGTGGTTGTGAAGTCTATTTGCTGCTTTATGTTGATGATATGCTTTTGGCTGGACCTAGCAAGTCTCAAATTAATGAACTGAAAGATCTTTTAAAATTCGATTTTGACATGAAGGAATTAGGAAATGCAAGAAAAATTCTAGGAATGGTTATAACAAGGGACAAGGCTAAACATAAGTTAATTATTTCACAAGAAGCTTATTTGAACAAAGTTGTGACAAAATTGGAATGAAAGATAGTAAAATTGATAATGTGCATCTTGCTTGTCATACGAATTTTTCACGAGATCATTCGCCTAAATCTGAGTCCGAATTGAAAGAGATGGAAAATGTTCCTTATGCTAATGCCATAGGTTCTGTCATGTTTTCTATGATTACTACCAGACCTAATCTTACATTTTCTATTAGTCTCCTAAGTAGATTTATGTCCAATCCTGGTAAGCCGCACTTGGCTAGTATGAAATGGCTATTGAGGTATTTGGTTGGGACCTTAAATTTAGGCTTAGTGTATGAGAAAAGATTTGAGAGTTTAACACTTAAAGACTATGTTGATGCTGACTTTGCTGGTGATAAAGACAGTAGGAAATCAACCACGACATATTTCTTTACCCTAGGTGATAACTGCATAACAAGGAAATCTCAGCTACAACCTTTACTTACTTTGTCTAGCACTGAAGCCGAATATGTTGCCATAACCGAAGCGGTTAAGGAATGCATTTGGTTAAAGAGAATCTTAAAAGAATTGAACTTTATGCATGATACACCTATTATGTTTACTGATAGTTAAAGTGATTGTCACTTAGTAAGAATCCCGTTTATCATGAAAGATCAAAACATATTGAGGTGAAGTATCACTTTATTCATGAGAAACTGTCTCAAGGTGAAGTTGAACTTGTTAAGATTCATACTGATATGAATTCCTCTGATATGGGAACAAAAACTCTGCCTATAGGAAAATTTAAATTATGTTTATCTTTGCTGCATATTGACATTAGTTAATTTTTCTTGCAGGTAGTAGGCGATGATAATGAACAGTCTTTCCATGTGCAAATTCGCAACCGAGAGAGTGTGTTATGAAAACCAAGGTGAAGATTGTGGGCTTTTCTTGTGGTTCTCCTAACCTTTTGGGCTGACCCAGTTTGTGCTATTTTTGAATTGTGGCCTTTGGATAAATTGGAGGGTTGAGATTGTTCCTACTTGAGATTTTATTCTTGCCTTGACTTTGTGGTACAAATTCATTCACGTGGGTTTCCTTCTTGAAGAAGCTTTTCTCCTTGAGACCAAGTCTACCCTTCCTCTCTTTCACTGTCCAGTCTGTCTTCTCTCATTTTTAGCTTCTTGTTGAGAGACCTTTTGTGTTATATTTGAGGCTTGAAATAGTAGCTACAAGGAGGTGGTTTTCTCGCAAGGGTTAGCTTCGGTTAGGGTGATTCTTGGCTACTACTGGGAGATCTCTTGATCAACGACCTTAGCCAACAGATGAAGGGTTCTAAACCGGTTCTCTAGCTCTCTAAGGATGGCGATTTGCAAGTGTGGAAGGGGCTGTTCCTGAGCCTAAGTTTTCATCCAAAAATGAGGAAGTCACTCTCGGTTTTGTTTGCATTTTAAGCTTAATGCTTTTATTCTCTATGTGTACTGTTGATTTCATTATGCTATGCTATATGTTTGATTATATAGTAGAAACTGATTTCATGAGCCTGTTGAACTCAGTTAATGTTGATTGAACTGATGAACATTGCTGTGAATTCCTAACAATCCAGATAAAATCTCTATGTGAAAAATTCAACCCCGCGACCTGGTTTATTGAAGCCCTTTCACATTTTTGCGATATATAGACTAAAGACATGATTGACGAAGCATATTGAGTACATATGTTTGTATTGTTTAGATTTGGTCGACATATCTAGCTAAACCTTTTATTATAAAGAATTCTTGTAGAATCAGGTGGGGGAAATTTATATATATTTAATTATTTTGAATGACGAAAGCCCCTATTTAAAATTTTTCCAAGTCAACTAAAGCTGGAATTCACGTTTTCTGTCATTTTGGACCCCAGGTGCTAATGTTCCAAAGGTTTGGAACAGTTGATGGCACAAAATGAAGATTAGTGTAAAGTCTGCGAAAAATTCAAAGATTTGGGACTGCTGCTGCAATTATCCCTAAATGTTATTACACATTATTTAAAAATCATCACGATCTTCCAAATTAGAGTTTTAATTAATTTCATTAAAAGATGAGAAAGAAAATAGACAAAAATACAATTTGTATCAATACCAAGCTCTTATTCATACTGAATGAACATTAATGTACATGTCCATTGGCAATTTTGCTAGAAGAAAAGAAGGAAAATATATTTTTCTGTCAAGACTTTGTCCATAATAATTTAAATATTATAATTAGCTTATGATACATCACCAGACTTTGGACATCAAAAATATGTATTTGAATATCGAAACGAAGTTCGAAGCGAAGAACCCTAATTCAAGCAAATATAATCAAATCAGAACTACCATCAATTATACTGAAATTCTGAGATGACCGAATTGGATCTTGCATTGTTCAAATTATAAAACCCACCATATTTTTTATTTTAGGTTTCCTTCTTCACCCGCATGCATATTATTGTCAAAAGTTTCCATTGATCTCTGAAAATTGTGAGGAAATTACAGTGACGCCTATAATAGGTTTTGAATGGGAAATCAAAGACTGAACTTTTTTTTTCGCAAGTAGATTATTGTAATTTCTCTAACAGATTTTGGGTGACTGAGAATTTAAGGCCTTTAAGGCCATAACTCAAAATCTTTACACATGAAATTTTTTGCAAATTGGGTTAGCTAGTTTGAATATTCTATTAACCTGGGTGTGACACGTGACATAATATTCTAGAATATATTTGACTAAAATGGTGCGTCTTTTTAGATGAAAGATCATAACTTTTAGAATTGTTATTTTTCAATGTGTCATTCAAATAGTTAGTTTTTTCCAAGAATTATATCTTTGAGACATAATTTTCCTATTAGGTAATTGCCTCAAAAGTTAAAGTTGGAGGACTTCTACTGTAAATAATATTAGGTTATTATGGATCCTATAAATAGTGGATTATCTCATTATTTTAGGGTTGGACATGTGCATGACCTGGGAAGAATTACAAAGTAAAAGGTTGGCTACTGGAGCAAAAAGGCAGCCTGGTGTTGATAATATATTATATATATATGTGCAAGAATTGAGGCAGTGATATACATCCTTTCTCTGAGAATAGGAAGTCAAGTTTGACGGCTGGTGATTTATATACATAGACACGCAGGGAACTGGAGCTAGAGGGAGGTTGTAGGCTACTGAATTATATATATATAGGTTTGAGGCACACAAGTGGGTGTGGTAAAACTCGAGTTTATTTTACTTTGTAATACTTTGGGATTGATTTGGGTGAGTGATAAATTCTATATGGTTGTAACAATTTTCATATAGTGAAAAGGTTTGACGGTCCGTTTAAATTTGAGTGTTATATTCTTTATTTTTCTTGTTTGCCAATAATCTTCTGAACAACAAAAGGTCATGCGTGTTAATAGAAAGAAAGGGAATTGGTGTAAATTTCTCAACAAGTGGTATCAGAGCATCAGATGGTTCAGAGTGTTGGAGCAACAGAAAAATGTCGTTGAGAAATTTGACGGGAGAATCAATTTTGGCTTGTGGCAAGTACATGTCAGGGATTTATTGATTCAAGCTGGACTGCACAAGGCTTTGAAAGGAAAACCAACCCTGAGTTCTGACAAGGAAACTGAATCCAGTATGAACGATGATGATTGGAAGGAATTGGATTTGAAGGCTGCAAGCATGATATGTCTCTCTCTGGCTAAAAATGTTCTTGCAAATATTCATGGAATATTTGCTACAAAGGAACTGTGGAAAAAGCTAGAAGAAATATATCAAATGAAGATCATCTCAAATCGGCTGTACCTGAAGGAACAATTTCATTTATTGCGCATAGAGATAGGTACGAAAATCTCAGACTATTTGAGTTGTCTCAATAGGATTGTTTCAGAACTGGAGGCTATTGGAGTGAAGATAGGTGATAAGGATAAGGCATTACGTCTCATATGGTCTCTTCCGTCTACCTATGAAGACATCAAGCCAATCTTGATGTATGGGAAGGAAACTGTGAGTTTCACAGAAGTGACAAGCAAATTAATCTCAGAAGAAAGGAGATTAGGTGGTCAGAATATTCCTTCTGACAATGCAACGCTTGTGACTGAAAGGGGGAAGAGGGACAACTCCATGAACAAAAAAGTAACTTGTTGGAACTGTGGTCAGACTGGTCACGTGAAGAGGAATTGTCCAAAAGGTAGAGCAGGGTTGGCTAACTGCTTGAGATCGGACAATGCGTCTCTCTTAGCGGAGGAGGACGCACTTGATGTGCTGTAAAGTAAGATGGGAACGTCCTCGTGGCATGTCGTCAGTTGCCATGATAGAAGATGTGTTCTTACTAGCGCAGGTCAGCATATCTGCAATAGCATTTACTGACATTTGATGCAATATGTGTAGGTATGTGGTGGTGTTGTAGTGTCGATGGCTGATGAGCTCTCTGGGAAAGTCAGTGGGAGAGTTGCACCATAATTATCAGCAAGGTTGTTTCGACATGTAGTCGATGAAATCTCGGAGTTTGTGAATAATTCTGAGTGGTTATACTTATATGGTGGATTATGGCGTTTAAGTGTGTCAAAGGCTTACCTATTTTTCCTAAAGTATTGTGATTAAAAGTTGTAGAAGAGATGACAAGATTTAGGTAATTGCGTCAAAGTCAAAGTTGGAGGACTTCTACTGCAAATAATATTAGGTTATTATGGATCCTATAAATAATAAATTATCTCATTATTTTAGGGTTGGATATGTGCGTGACCTGGGAAGAATTTCAAAGTAAAAGGTTGGTTGCTGGAGCAAAAAGGTTGCCTGGTGTTGATAATATATTATATATTTATGTGCAAGAATTGAGGCAGTGACATACATCCTTTCTCTGGGAACAGGAAGTCAAGTTTGACGGTTGATGATTTATATAAATAGACATGCAGGGAACTGGAGCTAGAGGGAGGTTGTAGGCTGCTGAATTATATATATATATATATATATATATATATATATATATATATATATATATATATATATATATATATAGAACAAAGGCCGTGGATTTGTAGCAGGTTTGAGGCAAACAAGTGGGTGTGGTAAAACTCGAGTTTATTTTACTTTGTAATACTTTGGGATTGATTTGGGTGAGTGATAAATTCTATATGGTTGTAACAATTTTCATATAGTGAAAAGCTTTGACGGTCCGTTTAAATTTGTGCATTATATTCTTTATTTTTCTTATTTGCCAATAATCTTCTAAATAACAAAAGGTCCTGCGGGTTAATAGAAAGAAAGGGAATTGGTGTAAATTTTCCAACATTTCCAACAATCACGTGTAGGCTTTCTCATTTGTAATTTGACAACAAAATATCCATGCACTTTATACTTGCATTATGCATTAAATAAATTGTGCATTTTATTTAGAGTTGAGTATCATATATAGGGAGTTCAAAATATTAATAGGTTCGCTGGTCCATGTAATTTGGAGAACTCCTATTACGAAACGTGGTTATTATATATGGGGATATGAATGTAGAGTAATTGTTAGCAATTTCTTGTTTCTACTTTACATATTTGATTTCAATAAATCAAAATTCTATCCAATTTTATGCACTTGAAAAGTTAATTCGTCCAATATAATTTATGCCTGACTACTTTTTTTCACTAATGTCACCAAGAAATCGAGCAACTCTAACCCCTACTATCTCCTAACACTTGTCCAAACCAACCCAAAAGTCCTCAATATGCCACTAACCGTTGTCTATATCGTAGCTTCTGCCAACTTTGCAAGCAGCAAGATCACACCGATCGCTATTTGAAATTTTGATACTATCTCTCCTCTTGCAAGACTTGACAATGGTCGAATTTTGCACCATTCTAGTAACCATAAAGCCCATATCCGCCAACTTTAGTCCTTGCTCTTCATATCAACTTTGGTGCTACTTGATAAGTGTATTTTGTACACTTATCTAGGCTATTAAATTAGAATATTTGTTAGTGATTTGGATGAGTTATGGCTTGCTTTTGTGTTAATTAAGTTTGTTAGGTTGAACTCAATGTAAATTGGTGAATTTGGAAGAAATGAATTAAAAACGTGCGAAAACGAAGGAAAATCAAAGTTTGGGGGATCAAAGTGTACATCCATAGTTGATTTGGAGTAAAAAATGATGATTAAAGTACATATAGGATCAATTGGATGGAATTTGATGTCAAAGGGGCAAAATATAGTAGAAGTACTTTCAAAAATCAATTTCTAACCGAATAAGTTATGCTATGAATTTTTAGCCTCAACTTGAGGCCAAATTTTCGTATAGCAAACATTCAATTTGGGAATATTGTATTTAAAGAAGAATTGGATCACTTTGCATTCCCTTTCCAACGCATTTTGAATCAGCTCAATCGGATATCTATAGAAAAAGTTATGGCCAAAATACTGAAAGTTGTTTAGAGACAACCTATGCGTGCAAGCAAATTCTCTCTCGCGCGCACGGGCATGACTTTCATTTATCGAGAACAAAATCAATGAACAGCGCACGTGCACATGTCATTTCTGGGCCCGAATGACCCAGTTTCTTTGTTTTATCCAAATTCTTATAAAAACTAAATTTAACATATTTTTCTTGGGAGGTGAACAACGTGAACAACAGACAAAACATATTAAATTCTATTTTTCACCACAAGAAAGTGGCGAGCACAAGATTCAAAGGCAATTATCATAAGAGATTGAAGATTCAAAATCCGGGTTGAAGATTAACAAATAAGAAATTGATTTTTCACTTTCAATTCATTGTTTTTCATTCCGAGTGATATTTTTCCAAATCTTTTTGTGCAATTTACATAACATTATACTAGACTAAGTATTTTCATGTATTGGATGAAGATGAAACATGCTATTATTAAATTTCTTGTTTTTCTTGATTAATCTTGCATGCATAATTTTCTTATTTTATTGTTTGATCACCAATTAAATATATAGTTGCTTGTTGCAGTGTTGGGAGGCTCATAATAGATCTAGAACATTGCTTGATTAACATATGTGCAATATATATTAGGAATAATATTTATCACGTGTGCACGTTTTGAGATAATCTAAACTTTAATGCATTTTATTCATTCGAATTCGGACTAGGAATAGATTCGAGTTGTGATTAGAATAGATTTAATTTGTCTTGAAAAATAGAATTAATTACAATAGATTTATTAATTGTCAAAAATGCATGAATGATACTAGCTACATTATTGATAATTGAAATAGATAATAATGGGTGGATTCGTAATCTAAGACATTCTTTCCATATAAATATAAAACTCGAATTTTACGAGCTTTTGTAGAATAATTTAGAATAATTATCAACCATAATTCTATCTTGTTTGCTCACTTTGAATCTGAATAAAAGTTAATACACTTGCTTAAAATTTATTCCATATTAGACGATAACTCTTAACGCATTACATATTACTTGTCAATGATTCCGTACACTTGCGGGTTTTGTACGAACACTACTCTTTCTCCCCATACCGGTTGTGCTTACCTCTCTTCTCTGTCTAATTCCTTAATGTTTGATGTGTTGTTTCTATGATACGCAATTTAATTTCCCCGTCTCAAGTTTGAGAGATAACAGAGGGAAGTCCTAGTATTAAGATTTGGTGTTTAATATTAAAATATCCATCTTGTTGAGAGGAATAATTCAATAATTTGATTTTCTATTGATGTGATATTTATTCCTTAACAGGTCCACGTAAGATGGTGACTCGTTTAAGAACACCAACTTTTGAATTTCGTGTGCTCGTTTAAGTTTTATTTAAATCGAAGTGCTTATTTGAGTTTAATGAGATCATTATATTGAAATTTAGAGTTCTTTCTTAAAATGTTAACTTTATTAAAAATAGTCTAAATCCGTAGATTAATATTTCGATATTTAACCAATATGAGATTATTATTTAATAGATACATCATACATAGCATGTATGGAAAGTAAATATCTAAACAATGAGAAGTCCTGGTCTTTCTCTTTCTCTCTCTTATTTTTTCTTTTTTTCTTCTCTCTTTCCTTTTCCTGTTAGTTGGTTTCACCTGTACATTTCTACGCTGCATGTATAATATAAATTAAATGTCATCTTTACTTGAATCTGCTACTATAAGTTCAATACCTAAGAATATTCATTTAATGAATTATTCTTATCGCTCTCACATTCAATTCTTGCTTACAATGCGAATTGATATTATAATGCATGAAAAAATATGTTATTTTGTAAGTGTAATTCCCATTAGTAAATCGTTACTCAAATGAAAAATATTAGAATATCATTATTCTTATCTGTCAAGGCCCAACAACCATCTGCTCATGGAAAATAAATAATTGACTTCAGTTTTTAAATATTAGAATATCATTATTCAATATTTTTTTTTTTTTTGTTTGAGAGAAATAAAGTTATTCATTCATCAAATTGTCAATCAGTACATTTGAAAGAAATGAGGGTGGAAGATAAGACCATTCAACAATAACATGTAATGAACTAGCAGACGTAGCTAGTGTGTGAGCTACATAGTTAGCTGATCTCCTAACGCAGCTGAACTTGAGATTCGGTAATTCTCTAGCAAGGAGGCAGCACTCTTCAATAAGAATACCAAAAAAGAAAAAAGCGAATTTCAAGAAATGCGGCCAAAAAGAAAATAAATAAGAAAGAGTTAACTTAATGAACTCTTTTTAATTAATTGGTGCACTATTGATTCCAACGGCTGGATTTAAGGACCGGACTTGGATAAAGTTTCACTTTTTATAAATTAATATAGGTTTGTCACTTATATGCAATGTAATAAAAAATGATTCTCGTTTAGTTATGAATGAAACGGTCACTCTTCGTGGCAATTATCTTCTAGAGTAACAACATTAATTTGTGATGGATTATAAACTTTCATCTCCTTGTAAGAACCTAAGTACCTCCAGATAGACTTTCATCCCCTTCTTGTTGTGTTGATGGGCCTATACTAATAGGTTAATCTCTGAATTGTTGAATATATTCAATTCGGTCGTTAGGATTACTGTAATGTGCAATTGGTCCCATGCTTAGACAATTTTGCCTCTGAATTTTCCACTAAATTCTTAGAAATTGGACATTGAAATTTCGTAGCCAAATTTTATAATTGCTAATGGAACTTGCGACATAATTGTGAGGAGTGATTTGGGTGGTTAGTGAGAGAAAGAACGTTTTTTGGGAGAATGGGGAGAAAAATATCCTATTCTTTTAACTTAAAATCTTATTTTACATTATATACACAATTAATTTGAGGTTAATTAGTAATTTACTTTGATTGACCCCCCCCCCACCCCCCCCCCCTTGTATAAAATGCATTTTTTTGAATAATAGATTGATGAATAATGTATGATTAAAAAAAAAATAGACTTGCGTGTAATATTATTTTATTGAAGAATGTATTGTAAAAAAGAAGAGGGAGAAAGATGTAACTTGTAAAATTGAATTTTTTTTAAAGATTTAGTAATTTTTTTAATGAAATTAACGTATAGATTGAATGACAGATTAATGATAAAACTGAAGACATTTTAAATTAAGAATGAAATTTAATATATGTTTAAAGTTGGTGGAAGAAACTTGGAAAAACACTAATTTTAACTTGTTTACATTCTATCTTAATATGTAGTCCTTCCCCACGGAGACGGGGTCTCTCTTGCACCAAAGCTTGTCGTAATACTGTGACATCTTGTATATTATTTCTTTTACAAATCTCAACTTTTCAAAACTCCGTCTTCCAATCGCTTTTGTATTCCATTTCTAAGTGCCTTTGTGAGTCCATCTTTTTCAAACGAACACATGTTATAATATTTTAGCAAACTGATTAGTATAAGTTTGGTCGATATACTCATAAGCTTATGTTAAAGTTTATTTTCGACAATTGTTTTATTATAATAATGTTCGTGCATAGTTAATATGTTGGTTAATATTTTTATATTTAATCAAGTGAGATTTATTACTTATATGTTGCATAAGATACGTGACTCGTTTAAGAATAATAACTTTGAAATCTGTGTGCTTGTTTAAGTCTTCGTCGGAAATGAATCCTTGTTCAAAATTCTTTAATAGATACGTCATACAACATTATAAAGTGAATTTCTACGCAATGATTTGTCTTGGTCTTTCAAATTTTTTATTTTTCCATTTCCTTTTCATATTGGTTTGCTTCAGCTGTCTTCCAATGCTACATTTATAATTAGTCCTTGTTTGGATTTTATTAATTTTTGGGAAAAAAAAATTTGGAATAGTGATTTTTTTTGAAAAATATTTGGTTAAAAAAGAAGAAAAAAATTTATATTTACGTGTAATATTATTTTATTGAAAAATGCCTGTTTGAAAAAAAAAAAAAAAAAAGAGAAAAATGTAATTTGAATACAATGGAGCCTAAACAAAGACTATAAGTTTAAACGCAATTTTAGTTGAATCTGCTACTATATGTTAAGTACCTAAGAAGATTCCTTTAATAAATTATTCTTGTCTCTATCTCGTTCTACTCTTTCTTAAAATTCAAATTAATAATGTCTGAAAAACAATTTCCATTAGTAATTCGTTAGTACACAAAAAATAACAGAATATCATTATTTTTTTCCCGTCAAGGCCCAACCACCATTGACTTGTTGAAAATAATAATTGACTTAATTTTTTTAATATGCTTACCAACTAGCAATATTGTTTTCATTGGTGACTAATTGTATTCAATGAGGGGAATACATATTTGAAGCGTTCAAAATTTTGTTTATTTATTTTTAATTTAGGTTTTATCTATCAGTAGGTGCTCTCCCCAATCATTTGTTTATTTATTTTTAATTTAGTTTTTAACATGTCCTTCAAGTTAATGGTGACTAATAGAACACTACAACAAAAAGAGCTTTTTACGGCATATGTTTACGGCGTGCAATTGACGAGTGCCATAAAAATAGCTTTTTACGGCATGCAAAAAATGTGTGCTATAAATGATAAATTGCATACAGTATTTACGGTGTACATTTTTTGCACGCCGTAAAAATTGATTATAAAATCATTTTTCGTATTATTTCCGGCGTGCAATTGTGCACGCCGTAAAAAATCGTTTTTCCTATTATTTACGATGTGCACAAATGCACGCCTTAAAAAAACCCTTTTTCGTACTATTTAGGTGTGCACAATTGCACACCGTAAAAATTGTTTTTCCTATTATTTACGGCATGCATTTGCGCATGCCGTAAAAAATCATTTTCGTATTATTTACGGCGTGAACAATTGCACACCGTAAAAATCGTTTTTCCTATTATTTACAGTGTGCATTTATGCATGTCGTGAAAAACCCCCACAACCTCTCACAGCCCAACCAATCCAATAAACCCCTCAACTCTCACCCGTGTCTTACGTGTGTTCCATTTGAATCTCTCTTAACCTCTCACAACCCCAGACAAAGACGAACCATAGATTTTGGGCTTCAAGTTCAAGACTCCGACTCTAAGAACTCAACGTCGGCGTCGCCTTCCTTCCAACTGTAGACGGCACCTTCGATTCCTAGACGGTGCCTTCAATTTCTTTTCATTTTCAAGCCCTAGATGGTGCCTTCAATTCGAATCAATCGACAATTTGACAAAGTACAGATGGTAGCACAAAAAAATAAGTCTACAAGAAGGTGAAGCTCGAAGCCATCTCGTTTCTGTTTTCTTAGTTATTTTGAATTTTTGATTTGTTTAATGTTTCAATCCTTTCTTTTTACCTAATATCAAGATTAATTAGATGACATATTAATCTTATGTTTGATTAATTGATTTAAAATCATGTATTAGTTTTGTATTGTATATGTGTTTCGCGGATTTTGTCTCTAACAATTAAAAAGGGATCAGACAATTGTGTAAGGAACATACCTCTTGATACAAAGTCTTAAAAATGGGTGTTTTATTGGTGAAAATTTACAATCGGAAACAAACATAATGCCTCCAAGGGGCCCAAGCACATGAGTACTGAAAGAAGTGTTTTAAAATTAAACTAAGAAATTGAAATTACATATTCTCTGTTGAAGGTTTTTGATTCGGGGTCCTTTCTTCTATGCCTTCACTTCCTTTTTATGATAACTTTTGGGTGAAAAAACCACTTGGAACTGCTCAATTACTCTATAACTACCCACTTTCTTCATGATGACCGACTTGTTAGGGAACAGTTATCTCATAACCGTTGCCATTACTTTAGCCTTTTAACTGCCCACTACTGGAATCCTTGGATTGTGGGGTGTGATAATTTTGTCTAATAACCGCTTCCATAACTGCTGAATTAGATGACCATAACACTTTAGATTTGTTCAATTCTTGGGTGACTTGAAGGTTTGAGCGAGGACAGGACCATTGCCCTGAGCGACTTGAAGGTTTGGGCGAGGATATGATCATCGCCCTGGGCAATCATACGACACTTGATTCCCTCAAATTCTGGGCGTCTTACAAGATTGGGCGATGATTTTTTTTGTTTTTGGGCTTATACTATATTCATCATTGGTTCTATCTACGCCCTTATTCTGGACTTTCGAATTAGGCTTTACTCCTTGGGCCTTTTATCTTGGGCTGCACTTTTAGTGCGTCAACAATTACCCCCCAATATGGTAGAATTAATACCAATTATTAATCTTTGCCATATTCACTTTGTATTTTTCCAGCAATATTTGAAATTCCCAAGAATTTCAATCATTATATACTTCCATTTCCTGAAGGGGTGCAACGTTACAAACCCTTATAATCCCAAAAGACACGCCATTTCATCACACCTAAATCACGTCTCTATATTTCGCGCTTCCTCCTCGCCATTTTACTGTTCATCTTCTTGCTTCTTTACTACATTTCTCAAGCAAACTTCAACAAATTTGTATTGTGCATCCAATGGCGACTTCACAAACTCACTCTGATGACTCTTTCAGTTTTGAAGATTTCCAAAACCTCCTTACGAGGCCGTATGTAAATCCAACTTTTTTTTTTCACAAGCCAATGCTGACTTTAATGAGTTTTACTTAGGCCCATCATTCAATGATGCTAAAGCTGTTGGACGAATGGCAGTGGGTCAGTTGTTCCCTTGTTCTCAAGACCCTCCTTTCCTGAAATCCTTTCCATTGAAGCCAATCCGCGATAAAGGTATTCGTACTTGGCTAAAAACTGATCCTATTTTTCGTAGATGACATGCACGTATGGTGAATTATGGTCCCACCAAAGCAATTTTTGAACGTGCTAAGATTTTGGACCTATTAGAAATTACCCTTTTCCCCTCGACTTATGACTCGGTGTTTTTTCCAATTACCCTGAGTTTTTGGTCTTCTGAATACAACATTTTTTCCCTCTTGGCCCAATATCCATTACTCTAAGGGATGTTGGAGCCTTAGTGAATCTTCTGCCTTTGGGCGACACTATTTTTCCTAGCATTTTGATTTCTAGTGTCACATAAAGTTTAACAGGAAAATTACTAAATCTTACTCAAGCATGCAAGACATTTACACTGCTTCAACTTCTGAGTCTAACCATGCTGAGCGTGTTGCCTTCCTTCAGGTCTGGTTTCGTAAATATGTTCTTTGTGTCCCCAACTTGAAACCCTCTATGAACTATTTGTCTTTACCGTATGAATTAGCTCGTGGCAGGTCTTTGAACTTATGTTCTTTCTTTTTGGCTGCCTTTTATAGAGGTATGACCTCCTTTCAATTCCAATTGAGGAGTGGTGCGTCTCACACTGGCAGTGGGCCTCTCTGGCTCGCTTAATTGTGGTTGAGAGCCTATTTTTCAAAACTTGGCTCTCTGCCATCTCCTCCTCGTGAAGTTAGTTGTTACGGGCTATTTATTCACTAATTGAGCCCTATAAAGATGTCCAGTAGGGACATTTTTACATTCTTTTATACTTTAAACTCAACACCTTCCTTTTTTCCTTTTTTTCCTCATCAAATCCCCCATTACGTACGGCCTCCTTCTACTCTAACTGAAGCGGACATTTTCATGCCCATTTGGGTTCAATTTTTGATAGGAAGAGAATTATTTCATAACATTATTACGGGAACAAATGTCAAGGCAGGGGTTGAGATATATGCACCCCAATTTTTTGCTCGCCAACTTGGTTTTGGCCAAATGTGGCATGTTCTTCCTTGTTACTCTAGGAATTTAATAGAGCGTTTTTATACCATTAATAAAATCGACGCACAAGCCATTGATGGCCCGTAATAATCTCCTGACTAAAGATTTTGCCTATGCTCCTTTCAATCCTATCGCTATCACACACCCCCTTTTGACCAGCTGTGGCCATCTGTGAAGCGTAGATTGTTCCCAACTGAAGCTAATCGTGCCTTCCACCTGCTGGATAAACTGGATACTTTTTATATTTCTCCCATTTCGACTACCCCTTTATCTAGTAGGATTCCTTCCTCACCTGCTCGCACCAAACGCCCCACTCTTCCATCTGTTTCTCCACTTCCTAATGCTATTACAGCCAAAGGTGCCTCCGTCGCAAACGACCAACCTCAGCTTCTCCAATTTTGCATGATGATGATGATTATGATGCTCCTCTCATCCTTAGGAGAAAGGAAATTGAGTTTATTTATTTCATAAAACATCTTTCTCCATATATTAATGACTTACCTGAATTTTCCAAAAGAGTTCGGCCTCTCCCCCAAAGGCTTTAGTTTTGACACCTTCTGCTGATGCTGCTTTGTCTAAATCAGATGATGAATGGACTATGCTTACAAAGAAATCCTTAGTCCCAGAATCTTCATCACAGCCAGTAGAAAGGCCATTTTCTCCCCGGGCGTCAACCCCCCAGATGTCGAACCAGAAGGTAATGCACACGTTGATGTTTTGGTCTTTCTTGTGCTACTGGTTGTTGATTCATTGCTTCTTGAGTTATACAGAGGTTCCTATGGACCTGCCTAGTGTGGCTGAATCTTCTTGCCTAAATAAAGGGAAGTCTCCACAAGTGGTAGAGACGACTAGTGATGTGTCTGGACTTCTCAATGTTGCTGATGAGCTAACCTTTTGCTTTACTCTCATTCTCACTTCGTTTATTGTATTAAAAATCCTCAATGTTGGCATCTTTCTTTGTAGGGACTTGATGACATTATACGTTCCATCTAAGACTTTTTCACTTCCCGGGAACAAGTAGAGACATCTCGCCTTACTTCAACCACTCATCCTTCTGCGCCATCTTTTGCTCTTTCAGATGAACATATGAAGTATCTTAAAAAGTCATTGCTTGAGTACATTTCTTTTATGGACATGGATATTGGCCAAGCCAGTGCTGCTAAACAAAAGGACAAGTTTGAGATGTTGAGTGCAAAATTGGCGCAAGCACTTTCACTTCCGTCACTCAATATTTCTGCGGACTTTAAAGAGAAGTTGAAGATTGTCCACTTTGACATCCTTTTTTTGCTAGCCAAGAATGTGGAACTGAAGGCCAGGAGTACTCAATATCTTCATGTTGCATCTGAAAAAGAGACTTTGCTTCAAGAGATTAACAAAACCAAGGCTGAATTGACCGACATCTCTTCCGAAGTTATGGTTGAAGACTCTTTGATGTTAAGTTTGGCCACAGAGATGAAAGAGCTTCAAGCAAAGATGGATGACTGCAAAGCGAGAATGGGTGCTAAAAAGTACAATGTTTCCCAGGGAATTGAACGAGCTAAGTCTTTGCTTGAACAGTATAAAAAATTAAAGGTTGATGAGGATCTTGCAGTTGAGTTAAATGTCGCCTCTTCTCAACAGAGCGAAGACTGGGGGAGACTTAGAGAGAAAATGCGTTCAGCTTGGGGCAAATTGTAATTAAGACATCCAATGTCTTAACTTTCCTTTTGTAATTTCTCACTAACTGTCATTGCTAATTTTGAATGTAATTATATCCATCATTATTAATGAACGATTGTTTTGCCCATTTGCGTGTTAATTGACGTTGCCCTTAATTGTCAATCCTCTAAGCATTTAATTGTTTCATGCTAGGATTCATCTATATTCTCTCTTGGTATTCCCGTATCCTTTTCCAAGACTTTAGGCCATTCGATTTTAGTTGTTAGGCACGAATGTGGCCGTTCATATTCTGTCTTTCCACCTTCACGCCTCTATAAATGCATGTGTATTTTGTACTTATCATTCTCATTTCCATTCTTTTCTTCAAGACTACATTTCTGTCATCGTTTGGCACCTTAACAACTGATCAAAACTTTCGTCTTCCATAGAAATGGATCATTTGATCTGCCATTTTTACCATATTTCTTGATGTCCTATTTGGTATGGGAGGTATAGGGAATGGTCTTTGACCAATGAAGGTCTTCTCAGCGCCCTTACTGAAAGTATTTTCCTCAGCAGTAAAGTTCTTCCCTGCTTACTGCTGCAGCGATGTGCTTAAGGAGGCGCTGAAGGCCACTTGTTTGCTGAGGGTACTTCTCAGCCTCTTTGCCTGCCATCTGCAGTAATGCATTTAGGAAGGCGAGGAAGGCCAGTTTCACTCTTTCTGTCGCAATCGATCGGGAAACAATTTGTAGCATGCTCCAAGTTGTGGTTAATTGTATTTTGACTATTTTGTCCCTCTTATTTTATAGAAACAATGTAGCGATGCATTTAGGGGTGCGAGGGAAACAACTTCTTTTTTCCTGTTGTAGTCAATAGGGGAGAATGACAGCATGCCATAAACTGCGGCTTATGTAAGAAACATGTGATAATAAAGAATTTTATTCGAATGTATTTTGTTTTCTTGTTTACTTGAGTATAATCGTCCAATTTACTTTTATTTAACAATGCGGTGCCTATACTTGTTCACTTTTCCATATGGACGGAAAATAGTTTTTCAAGTACTTACCATTAATAAACCTGACATGCCTAGTCCCGTCTAAATCCTCCAAGTGGTAAGCCCCATTAGGCAGTACACTTTTCATTCTATATGGTCCTTCCCAGTTGAGCGACCATTTTCCATACCTTGGATCTTTGCTATCCAAAGAGAGTATTGTTTTCCAAACCAATTCGCCCAGACTAAAAGACTTGGGCTATGACTTTCTTATTATAAAACCTAGCCATTCTTTGTTTTTTAACTCGCAATCTATCTAGGACGTCCAATTTTAATTTGTCCAACTCCAACAAGTTTTGAACTAATGATTTGGTATAATCCCCATCACTTAACTAATGTTGCAGACGCACTCGAATTGATTGCACATTGATTTTCATCGGCAAAATGGCCTCTTGTCCATAAGTAAGTTGGAAAAGAGTAATTTTAGTACTTGCCCTAGGAGACGTCCTATAAGCCCATAAGGCCATGTTCAAACATTCGTGCCAATTTCTGGCGTTTTTATCTATCATTTTCCTTATGATAGTTTTTAGAATCTTATTAGAAGATTCCGTCTGCCCGTTAGATTGAGCATAATAAGGCATGGAGTTTACTAACTTAACTCCAAACTCATTTAAGAATTCCTTCACTTGATCTCCATTCAATAAAGTTCCATGATCCACCATCAAAGTTTGTAGAATCCCAAATCTATAAATAATATGATCACGGATAAATTCTACGACACTCTTTTGGGTGATCTCCTTTAATGGTATCGCTTTCACCCATTTAGTAAAGAAATCTGTTGCAACTATAATAAATGTATGTTGCTTGGACGATGGGGGATAAATCTTCCATATCAAGTCTATCGCCCAACCTTTGAACGACTAATGTTTGATAATAGGTGCCATCTCTCTTGCTGGCGCTCTTTGTATCAGACCATGCTTTTGGCATGCTAAACAACTCTTCGCATATTGAGCACATGATTCTCCCATCTTGGGCCAGAAGTATCCACTCTTAATAATCAACCATATCATCCTTTGGCTGGCTTGATGAGCTCCACATACCCCTTCAAGCACTTCAGCCATGATCGTTATGGCTTCTTGCAAACTTACACACTTTAGTAATATATTATCAGAGCGTTTCTTAAACAACTCTTCATTTATCGATGTATAGTTTAGCACATGCAACTTTGTTTTTCTACTACTTCCTTGATTAGGTTCTTTAAGGAACCTCTTAATTTATACCCTCTAATCTAATACATCTCCATCTTGTATGCAATGAATTTCAATCCTTTTCGCCCTTCTTTGGACAGCGAGCAATATTACCCCATATTCACAAGTAGATTTTCAATTTAAAATCTTTGAATACCCTGAGGCCATCTGGGCCAACTCATTCGCTATGTCATTATATATCCTATTAACACATTGAAACTCTACTTGGTCGAATTCTTCCAAAAACTCTTGGACGATCTCGTATTGACTTATAATAGAATCACTTTGGCACTTAAAATCACCGATCAATTGGTGAGTTACCAATTGAAAATCGCCTCTACCAATCACATTCTTTGTCCCCATATCTATCATTAATTCTAAACCCATAATTAAGGCTTCATGTTCGGCTTGATTGTTGGTGTACATCATATCCAAAGTGAAGGCGAACTTGTAACAAATCCCTAAAGGATTTATTAATGGTACTCCTACTTCTACACCTTTAGAGGTTTTTGAACAATCGAAGTATAAAACCCAAGGTTTTAATTCGAATGAATCGATATCTAATTCAATTTCTTCAAGCATGTCATGATCGGCCAAAAAGTTAGCCAAAGTCTGATTTTTGATTGCCTTTTGGAGTATATATTGTATTTCGAATTCTGATAACACTAAAGTCCAATGGTCTACTCTTTGGTGTAAAATAGGGCGAGAGAACATATACTTAAACAAATTTACTTTAGAAATCAAATAAAATATTACAAGCCGTAAATAGGCTCTCAATTTTGTACATGTGAAATATAATGCAAGACATAATTTCTCAATAGCAGAATAATTACATTCACATTTTGTCAACCGTTTACTTAAATAGTAAATCGCTATTTCTTTACCAAATTGGTCTTCTTGTGCGACCATCCGGCTATCGATTCTTGTTCAGTCGATACATACAATTTAATTGGCCGTCCTTGGATTTGTGACACCAACACTGGCGGACTTGTTAAATATGCCTTCAGGTTTTCAAAAGTCTTTTGATGCTCTTCTTTCCAAACAAATTCGTCCTGACGTTTTAGCTTTAAAAGAGGCAAACAAGTTTTCGTTCGCCCTGCACAGTTAGAAATAAAACGTCTTAAAAAGTTTACTTGGCCTAGAAACCTTTGCAACTCTTTTTTGTTGCTAGGAGGTTTAGCCTCTAAAATGGCTTTTGCTTTGTTTTTATTGAGTTCAATCCCCCTTTTGTGCACTAGAAAACCAAGGAAGTTTCCTGCATTAACACCAAATGCACACTTCAAGGGATTTAACTTTAGTTTATGCTGTCTCATTCGCTCAAATGAATATCTAAGTTGTTCAAAGTGGTCTTCTTCTTTAATGGATTTGACCACTATATCATCTATGTAGACTTCTACAAACTTACCTATCATATCATGAAAAATCAAGTTCATCACTCTTTGATAAGTCGCCCCTGCATTCTTCAGGCCAAAAGGCATGATTATTCACTCAAAACATCCTAAAGATCCAGGGCATCTAAAGACAGTTTTGTGTATGTCTTCTTCAGTTATGTAAATTTGATTGCATCTTGAATACCCATCCATAAAGGAATATATTATGTTCCTGACAGTCAAGTCTACTAAAGAATCTACTGTAGGCATTGGGTATTCATCTTTGGGCGTGGCTAAACTCAAGTTTCTAAAATCTATACACACCCTTAACTTGCCATTCTTTTTTAGTACTAGCACTATATTAGATAGCCATTCAACATACCTGACCGTTCTAATAAAATCTGCTTTTAATAATCGCTCTATCTCTTTCTTAATTTCAAGAAGTACATTGGGAGCAAAATGCCTAAGAGGTTGCTTATGAGGCTTAGTTGACAATCTATGTTCCATCAAATTTCTATCTAAACTAAGCATATGTTCATATTCCCAAGCAAAACAATCTTTATACTCTTTTAATAAAGCAATTAATTTATCACTAACCTCTTGATTGAGCATTTGGCTAACAAATGTTAGGCGATATTCCCCTTCATCACCAATATTCACCTTGATCAGAGGGTCATGCGCTTGAGCGTATCCAGGCTTGGTGATCCTCATTGCTTCATCATCCACATTCCTTATAGGCATTTCCTCTTCTAAACAGTCCACCTTATTAACTTCTCGGCCAATAATCTACTCCAACTCGAACACTGCTAATTTGTTTCCCAATGCTTTTAATGCTGCTTCTTCTTTCATCATGTCTTTACATTCTTTATTGAAAGCCATTAACTTGGCTTTAAAAGCCTGGATGTCAGCCATTTGCCTTTGTTTTTGACAACTTATCTAAAGTTCTTAGATTAGCCTTTTGCCAATCACTGGCTCTTCCAAGGCGACTATATTTGGCCTCATTTGATTAAACATTTCAATAAGTGCATCAACTGAAAATGGCTCATTACTCTTTGCAACAATTTGAGTTTCTTCTCTATCTTGGATCGCCCTGACGGTCTATAATTTCCTACGTACATGAACCTTTCTACCGAGTTTGCTTCTGCGACAAAGGGTCTATGATCTGCTTGTACCACTTCTGCTTCACCTTTGTCATTCCAGAAAATCAAGCACTGGTGGAGCGATGAAGGTATGCAGCGACTCCCATGGATCCAATCCCTTCCCAGTAACATATTGTAACTAGTAGGACCGTCTATTACAAAGAAGACCATAGTCCTAGTGGTTGTTCCTACAGTTATGTCAAGTGGTATAACTCATTTAGCCGAAGTTGCTCTCCCATTGAAACTCACGAGAGTGACTTCTGTTGGAATCATGTCACTCTCTGTTTTAGCAAACTTTCTTATCATTATGGACAGGATGGTGTTTATGGCTGCCCCATTATCAATGAGCACTTTTACCACAGGTACTCCGTTGACTAAAGCTTTCACATACAACGGCCTCAAGTGTTTAGTTAATTTCATGGCTGGTCTTTTGAAGATAACTTTTTCAGCAGCATCTATTTCTACCTCCTGTTTGTCCTTTGTTGAATTATTTCCTTGTGATAACTCAACATGTAACATGTCGCACTGAACTTCTTTTTCTTGGGTTTTCTCTTTACCCTCCTCCATAGTTTCTTCTTCATCTTCCCAACCTGTGGGATGAGGCAAAATTTTCGGAGGTGATCCATACTTTTCAGAGCGAGGTACTCTTCTTTTCCTTTTGGGTGTCCCATACAACATTTAAAAATTGAAAGAACGCCCAGATAGTTCTCCCAACAAGTCTACTTCATGAACTCCTTCTCGACGTAGTTGCTTCAATAAGATATTATGCGATACTCCTATTTTTCTTCTCTCTGCTTCCAGATCAATTTCCTCTTCAATGTCGTAATTCCGTCACCCTCTTCCTCATCGTATACCCCTTTAGATGTTTGGTCTTCGTCACATTCCAGCACACATGCCTCATCTTTGTTATCCTCATTTTCTTCATCTTGTTTCTCTTTACTTTTGAACTCATCGGCTAGTAAATAATTATTAGTCATGACAGGAGGTAACGTACCAAACTGAATAGTAAGGGGCTGATTTGGATCTTCCTCATCCCTTCTGTCTCGCTCAAACCTAGATATCCCAGAAAAATTCTCTGGCATTTCTCCCATCGTTTCACCTGTACCAGTCTCTTCATTGTCTTCAAGAACATTTTGATTGGCCACCTTGAGTAGTTTGGCGCCTTAGGACGTGGTATTCCTTATTGTTGCCTCATCATTCGTCCATAATTTCGTTGAAAATGCCTTTGTTGGGTCTTGGTCATCTCGTTGAAGGGTATCACCCTTCCCGCATTACATTGGAACGAATGCCATACATTTGGTTAGCGAAGTTACGGCCTGAATGTTCTCCTGTTATTTATTGGTCTGAACTGCCTCTCAAAAGACGGTCCCCTATAGAATAATGTACCTTGCCCTCTAATGGACTGAGCGTTTTGGAAAAAACTAGGGCGATGGTGATGCTGTCATATCCCTGGTCCCTCTGTATTTGCATTCACTTCTCCTTTACATCTTGCACACAAGACGTTTTCGTCCTTTTTAGGCCATTTCTCTTTGATACGTTCAAAGACACTGTGGTGTGGTTCAAGATCCTCTTCTCCGTCATCTATAACCAACTTGAATATTGGCAACTTGTTTTTGAAACCAGTCGTCACCATTTAACCTCAAGTGGCAGTGGAAAAGGGTTTTCATCCACTGCCATCTTCTTCTTATCATTGAATGTGATTCGTCCTGATTCAATGGTATCCTGTAACACACGGCAAAAAATTAAACAGTTGTTACTCAAATGTGACCATGCATTATGCTGCTTACAATATTTTTTACCCTTAATCTGTTTAGGGCTTGGCAACTTATGTTTATCGCTAAGCTTTATCTGCTTATCCTTATATAGCTTGTCAAATATAAGGTCAGCTTTGGTTACATCGAATGAGAACGTTCCAGCCTTTTTGTTTTTACCTTTTATAGGCTCATCATTACCCGACGATCTAGGCTTACCTATTATAGGACAAGCATACTCATCTCCTTTGATTAATTTGACCAAGCACATTTCAATTTGATCGTAATACTCGTCATTAATGGCATGAACATCAAAATTTGGGTCTCTATAATAAGTCCCTTTACTAGAATTTTTCATTTACTATTCTTCTCTTATTAATCGTTCATACCTAATCACGTTTGCGCTCAATTGGAAAAGATCAGGAAATTTCCTATCTTGGAACTTCTTTTTTAGGTCAAAGTTTAAACAACTTTGAGCGATTTTGACAAACTCCTTTTTGGATAAATGCATAAAACATTTACTTCTTGCTGTCTTGAACCTTTGAAGGAAACCTTATGCCCACTCATTTGTCATTTGACGTAGATTCACCAAATCGGCCAAAGTAACTTCAGACTCAGTCTTATAAAACTGAGCACGGAACAATTGTTCCAATTGCTTCCATGTTTGAACAGAGTTTGTAGGCAAATTGATAAACCAGGAGAAAGCTACTCCTGTTAATGAACTGGGAAATAACCTCATTTTATGATAGTCTGTCACTTCACCTCTTTGTAACGTGAATCGTCCTATATGTTCTAGAGTAGACACTTCTTCTAAGCCAGTGAATAATGAAAATTTTGGCACCTTATACCATCGAGGCCATGGATATGCTTGATCCACCCAATCAGGATATGGTTTCCTGTAAGTAGGCATAATGACAGGACATACCCTAAGAGCCATTTGATCCTGTACTATCTTCATGATTTGATTCCTCAACATGACATTGAGATCATATGGAACTCCTACAGGTTGGTTTAATGGTTGATTTGCTTAAGGCCTAATATTTTGTCCTTGGTTGATGACAAAATTGCTATTCTTTAGACCATAATTACCGTTAAACTGAGCATTCAAACCATGAATAACGCGCGAGACGTTCTGTCTATTATTCAAGACATTGTCTCTCATATTTGGATTATCCCCCCAGGTTTGTAGTCACATTATCACCACTCAAGTTTAGTGCTCCATTACCCCATTGGTTCGATGTAAAGAGACCGAAATGTGGTTCTAAACTTTGACCGGGTTCAAACCAGGAGAATTATGTTGTGAAGTATGTCCCACAATCGTCCTGGTTTGAAAGTGACTTCCTATGGGTACAACTAGTTGACATATTTTGTTTAGCCATATTGTCGTAGTGTACATACTCATTTTAGTTAAATCTTTTCATATTATGAACGTTTCGTAAATTTACCCGTTCAACGACATCCTGTGTGAGTTCCCCAAGCAATGCACGCATGGTGCGAGGACTCAACTCCGTCATTGGCTTGTAACGACTATGACTGCTCTGACTATGTCCCTCTGTTCGTGGAGAGTTTTGCTGCTCTTCATATCCCTCGATCATAGACTGGACTACTCATTAACTTGCTGGTTCCTTATCAGAATTCTTATGAGGCATAATGTTTCACTTTTCGTATCCTCAATCACCAAACACCAATGTCCCACTGGGCGTGCCAAATTGTTTTGCGGGTTTTGTCCCTAACAATTAAAAAGGGATCGGACGATTGTGTATGGAACAGACTTCTTGAGACGAAGTCCCAAAAATGAGTGTTTTATTGGCGAAGATTTACAATCGGAAACAAACAGAATGCCTCTAAGGGGCGCAAGCACACGAGTACTGAAAGAAGTGTTTTAGAATTAAACTAAGAAATTGAAATTATATATTCTATGTTGAGAGTTTTTTATTCGGGGTCCTTTCTTCTATGCCTTCACTTCATTTTTATATTTCCTTGATAACTTCTGGTTGACAAACCGTTTGGAACCGCTCAATTACTCTATAACTACCCACTTTCTTCATGATGGCCAACTTGTTGGGGAACGGTTATCTCATAACCGTTGCCATTACTCTTGCCTTTTAATTGCCCACTACTGGAATCCTTGGATTGCGGGGTGTTATAAATTTGTCTAATAGCCGCTTCCATAACTGCTGAATTAGATGACCATAACACCTTAGATTCGTTCAATTCTTGGGCGACTTGAAGGTTTGGGCGAGGACAAGACCATCGCCCTGAGCAACTTGAAGGTTTGGGCGAGGATATGATCATCGCCCTGGGCGATCATACGGCACTTCATTCGCTCAAATTCTGGGCGTCTTGCAAATTTGGACGATGATGTTTCTTTATTTTTGGGTCTCTACTAGATTCATCAATGATTCTATCTAAACCCTTATTCTGGACTTCCGAATTGAGTTTCACTCCTTGGGCCTTTTTATCTTGGGTTGCACTTTTAGTGTGTCAACAATATGAAATTCATTGGATTGGATGTTGTGCTGCTGCTGATTGCTGAGGGGTGAGGGCCCGGATGAGAAGTCGAGAAATTCATTAACCTATGAAGGGTCTTGAGAAATTTGTTTTGGAATACTTTTATATCAGGAAATATTGACGTTAAAAAATTGATTTACCTGAATAAATGAAGGTCTTAGCCATATTTCTTATTTTTCTTCTTTCTCGGATTTTTTTGCTTGTGAGACAAGTTCTTAAAAATTGGATTCTATTTGCATTTTCTTTCTTTCATGAAACGGATTAAAGATCTGGCATTTGTATGACGTGATTCAATAGTTTATGGAAAAATCATTTTATTCTCTTGATATTGTATTTGTCAACAGTTAGATGAAGATTAAAAGTTTTGCCTATTTTTTGTTCCTTTCAGATCTGTCTTTCTGTTTTGTTATTTAGTTCTTGATTTATATGCTGTCATGTGACATTTTAATCTTGGTTTTGACAGATTCTTATTCTGTGTGTACTATATCACCTATAATGAAGTTCAAAAGATTGAGTAACGTGGGGATATTCCAGTCTCATGGATGGTTGATTATGTACTCAGAAAGCAAGGCCAAACAATGGTGATTTTACTTGGAAAAGTTCAATAAACCCATGTTGATCTACCTTCGGAACAGTTCATTTTTCCTTCTTGTTTGCTCGTCCAGGAGCCTATGTCTTGCGCTTCCATGGGGATTGTCTTTTGAGATTAAATTAACTAACATCCAAGAAATCTTGCATGCGGTTGAACTTGTTGCTATCCTTCGCGTTTAACTATCGACTCTTGATTTTAGGTACCATTATGACCATATCAAAGGATAGAGTGAAACCATCTCCTCTGCCAGACAGCTGGAAGCTTGCTGAGATATTCGCATCCAGTTATTCTTGGTGGATACTTGGCAATGACGACGGTCATATTCTTTTGGGCAGCTTACAAGACAAATTTCTTTCCAGTAAGCCAATTTTGTCAGCTAAACTGTATTCTAATGTTTTGATTGAAAATATATCTTCTTTTTTGATGACTTTTCTGATGAATTTCCAGCGAGTATTTGGGGTGTCGACTCTTGAGAAAACTGCTCATGACGACTTCCGGAAGCTTGCTGCAGCAATATGTCTTCAAGTGAGCACCATAAGTCAGGGACTGATATTTGTTACCAGATCTAGAAGTTGGTCATTTGTTGAGCGACCTGGTTTGTTGCTTGTAGCTGCATTTGTGATTGCTAAACTGGTACGGAACCTTGTCCTGTTATTTTTATACATTATTCTTTCAACTCCCGAGTTAAATTTAATCTTCAGTACTTTAATTTGCAATCAGGTTGCAACTTTGATTGTGGTTTATGCGAATTGGAGCTTTGCTGCAATTGAAGGAATTGGTTGGGGATGGGCTGGAGTGATCTGGCTCTATAATATCATTTTCTATATCCCGCTCGACTTTATAAAATTTTTCACCCGTTATGCTCTTAGTGGAAGGGCCTGGGATCTTATTCTGCAGCAGAAGGTATGTATCCAAGATAATTTGGAATATGAAATATTTGCTTGTCGATGTCTTGTGCCCTTATCTCTTTCGTGGGTTTTCTTTATTGCAGATTGCTTTCACCATGAAGAAGGATTTTGGAAAAGAACAGCGTGAGCTTAAGTGGGCACACGCACAGAGAACCCTTCACGGGCTGCAGGTACCTGATACCAAATTATTCAACAAAACCAACAATTTCTCCGAGCTCAATCAGTTGGCTGAGGAAGCCAAAAGGAGAGCTGAGATTGCAAGTATTGATGTGTTGCCATAATTATAATTAGTGATTAGCTTAAGTGGATTTGAAATTCCAGTTAATATTATCATGATATTTCTGGTTAATGGTAGATGATAGACATCTTATTAGTTTATCTTTCTTTATGTGCAAAATTTTGTCCCCCTGATGGACTTTGGTTTATTGTCACAGGTTACGAGAGTTGCACACACTTAAAGGTCACGTTGAATCAGTGGTGCGACTAAAGGGTCTCGATATAGACACAATTCAGCAATGTTACACAGTATGAGGTGATGAACTAAATTTGTGGTTGCTGTTTAACTTGTGCCAAGCCTTCAGGCTATCCCTTTTGGGTCTGCTAAGTACATTTTTAGGAATACCGTGAAATCTAAAGGTAGAATGTATGAAAGTGTTATTGGGGAAGCACTGAAGACTTATGCAGTCAGATGGCTGCCAGATTCCATTGAATCTCTGGCATCTGAAGCTTACAGAAAGGGTAACAAATCTTTGGTCGAAACTATAATTTGCCTATTGCCTTCGGACAAGGGCATTAGCTGTTCTTGTAGTGTCTTCCTAAAATTACTGAAAGTTGCTATTCTAGTTGGAGCAGATGATTCGTCCAGGGAAGATTTGATTGAAAGTATCAGCTTGAAATTGGAAGAGGCTTCTGTCAGTGATATGTTGATCCCGTCAAGATCTCCCTCGGACGAACGTTTTTTTTTTTTTTTTTTTTTTGAAGTAGTCTTTTGAGAATTGTTGAGATGAACTTTACATTGACATATTGTATTGAACCGTATTTAATATTTTTATTTATCGAAACAATTTATGGATTAATTTTGTTTTGTTATTATTATAGGTTTGCTGGTAATGAAATAAATAAATAATTTTTTAAAAAATTAAATTGATATTTACGGCGTGCATAAGCATGCCTTAAATAGCACTTTTTACGGTGTGCAACAGAACGCCATAATAAGTGCGATACTTTTTACGACGTGTATAAGCATGCCTTAAATAGCACATTTTACGGCGTGCAGCTGAATTCCGTAAAAACTCATTTACGGTATTCTATAGACGGCGTACTCTGCACGCCATAAAAGGTAAACCACTTTTTACGGTATGACTTATATGTAAAGAGGTTTTTAAAGCTTGCATTGCACGTCATAAAAAAAATATATTATGTTGTAGTGGAAATTCAATTCACGACTTTTGTTTATTGTAATATTACTTCAAACATCTTAAAATTTTTAGAGAGAAAATAATTTTAATGAAATACTTAAACTGCTTATGATAAATGAAAGGGAAGTTTACTTTCTGTGAGAATTCTTAACTTTTTTCCCGGCATGCCTCTAACCGTTATGTTAGTCCGCATATGAAGCCTGCAAAATCCATAAAATGACTCAATAACAAAGAGTTGACTTACTCTTTTTAATTAATTGGTGCACTATAGATTCCAACTGCTGGATTTATGAATTTTAGTTATAAGTTACAGTTTCACTTTCATCTTTAAGTTATACTGTTGGACAAAGTATTTACTTATAGGCTTACTTAACATCTGTGCTGATTTTTAATTGTCAAAAGAACTGTTAAAAATGTGTGAAAAGGTTATAGGTCTACTGACTAACCCAAATTGTAAGTATCTTCAACGAAATATGTAGGCTGCATTTTTCATATTTAAACAGTACACGATTTCTTGTTAATATATTGCATATCATATGCTAGATATTTAAAATTATAAATTAATTAGATTAATTTAAGGATATATTAAATTAATATTGTCTTTCCTTAATTTAGTGTATTGACATATCAAAAATATCTTTTAAGTATATTATGTGACATACTACATCTTTGATAATAGTTTATGAGCTGTAAAAGACTGGTGACATCAATGTTCAACATATACATTGAAGTGATAATGTCGTTGACTTCACAAAAGTATTGACGATGTACAATTAAAAAATTGGTGCATGAGATAAAGAACAAATGTACAAAGTCGAAAAAATATTTGTAAGCCAGTATACCAAGTTTCCCTGGTTGTATCAAAGCATGGATGAAGTTCAAATTGTGATACAAAGGTTAGGAACTATGGCAGTACTTTTAAGATAGGAGCAAATTCATATGCATCATGTATACAAAATGAAGGTTATAAGTGCTGCGATCCTGGCATTTCTGATCATTGCAAGAATGAGGAAACAACAGATCATATGTTACAATTTTTGAACAAGGGTTTAGAGTTTAAGACCCTTATATACTCACGAATCAAGGAACTTGTTGGATTAAATTGAAAGGTTAAAACCAACCTTACCTTACTAAATTTGTCTTCTTCCAAAAGCTCATGAATCCTTGTTCAAAACCTCTCCATATATTGAGACATTGAAGGAGTATTGAGTATGTTTAAATTTTGGACTTGATTTTTAATCTAGTGTTCTTCTCTCTCCAAGTTTGATATTATGTATATACCTGATCATAGTGAGAAT
This sequence comes from Fraxinus excelsior, assembly GCA_019097785.1. Classification (NCBI taxonomy): domain Eukaryota; kingdom Viridiplantae; phylum Streptophyta; class Magnoliopsida; order Lamiales; family Oleaceae; genus Fraxinus; species Fraxinus excelsior. Next base: position 16,959,859 of record CM032631.1, on the reverse strand, counting down.
ATTTCAGTTTATTAATTGACTCCATATGGTGGACTAATAGATAAGTGATCAACTTTCATTTTTGCATATTTTTTTAGTCTTTTGTTGATCACATTGAATTATATAGAAGGGTGCATTCCACGGAAAAATGTTGAGATAACCAACTAGTTGAGTCGCGATATGTAAGATATGTAACTTATAACACTATATTTTTAAAAATAAATTTATTTGCTTTAACAATCTTTTGATACCGTATGATAGAAAGAGATGAAGTTTCAACAATCATAAGCACAACGTGAGGATGATTCATTTATCGTGGACGAAGCAACAATATGTACTCAATTTCTTGATAGGAGTAATGGAACTATTTTTGGGATTGGACATGCTCGGCGCAAGTCATATAGCAACACATACACAACTCCTTCTAACTTTAGTCAAGGGTTGATAATTTTACAAATGAGTTAATGAGAAGTATAATGTTATTAGTGAGATTACACAGATCTTGAACAACAGATTTTAATTATCTTGAGCATTGCTGCATGAATGGATTTTAGTGAGCATATTCCGACATGACCGATCAATGATCCGCCTCCACCATAGCCATTATTTGGCAATGTAGTACTCTAATTTTAATGTTGAATTTACAAGGAAAATATGGGAAGCCATTTTTTGTGGTTAAATGTTGGACATTTAGAGTTTTATATTGACTTTTAGTACATATTATATATGCAATAACAACCATCCCTTTGCAGCTACTATTTTATATTTCTTGTTAATTTCTTTATTGATCTTATTTTCAATTTTGTTAATTTCAACTTTATGGTTATTGGAAGTTCAATTGAAACATTGGACAAAATATTAGCATGGACCAAAAATATTGGTTGTTAAAGGCCTTTCACTGACTTAATCAATGTCCAGCAACAAGGCTGCTGGAAGAAAAAAAAAATTCGTTGACGTTTACAAAAGTATGGTTTCTGAATGTTAAAGATTTAGCGACAAGTTGTGAGTTAGTCGATAACTTCACCAACGGTGAATTAGCGACCACTTAACGACCAAAGCTTCTTAGCACCAAATAATAGTTTTTAACGGCCAATATGTTTGGTAGCTGGAAACCTTTTTAAATTTTTTTTGGTAGTGTACTATCTATATATCAAACATTCATTTCTATCTATTTATAATTTAAAATTTTTTGGTAGTATACTATCTATTTACCAAACATTCATTTCTATCTATTTATAATATATTTCCAGACAAGTGCTAAATAAATCAATACTCAGGGACATTATAATATGTGGAGTTTTGCGTTTCTTACGTTTTGTAGGTGACCAGAACATATATAAATGAAGAAAAGGATATACACACACAATTCGGTCAACAGAAGAAGCTCTATAAGAATTCAAATAACCAAATTCCAAAAATAAATCTACACGAGAGAAAGTTGATAAAAATCTGAATTAAAAGTCAATAATTAAATTTAATAACACATTTTATAAGACAAACAACTTTATTAACTACATATTTAATCTACTTTTATCAAAATCTATTAGAAATTTGATTTATAACTAAACCTCTGTTTATTTGGTGACCATTTTTTTTTTTTTTTGGGAAAAAAAAGTTTTAAATAAAGAATTTTTGAAGAATGTATGGTTAAAAAGTGGGGAAATTTTTTGATTTTAAATGTAGAATATTTTATTGTGTTAATGTGATTAAAAAGAGAGTTTTTGAAAAATAGGAAACAAACATAGGCTAAACTTGACAGGAGCTAAATGTAATATTTTTTATAATATCTAAATCGAGAAACCACGTTCAACTTTTCTTTTGAGGAATTTGTCATATGTGCAAAGAATCTAGGGAGAATCTACTTATATTATACCTTACGTAAAAGGAAGATTAATTGATTGAGTTGTAATTTATAAAGAAATAAGAAAAATTCAAAGTGGACCAATTACATAATCTTCGGAGAAACTTACCGTAATTTTAAAAATACCAAAAAAGATCATTTTTTCTATGAATCTGTTAATCTTTTATCTAAAACTTTGAACTTGATCACGCAATGAGAGCTTATTTTCCAAGCTAAGGTAACAAAGTTAGACCGAGATTCACGAATCACGACTGATATCCTATACAAAAGCAATAGTAGAATAAGATGCCAGAGGGCCATCATCTTTACAAGAAGCTTTTGATTTTAAGAGAGGGAACTCTAGAAGTGAAGTTCCAAACAGACAAATTAACAGTTTTGATTTTATGCCACTGAAATCCGTAGCTGCTTATAAACAATTCGTGTTCATCATAAGCTTTTGACATGTTTGACAATTATCTAAATCACACTTCAAATGCAAGGAAAAAATCGAATACTATGGCATAACATATTTCTAGGGTGCTTGTATATGTAAAATACCTCCCTTGATAGCGATAAGAAATATTATAAATTCGAATGCCAAAGAAGAATTATTAAGGACTATTTATTAATGTAGTAAAAATGGTGCTTAATCATAAATTCATAAGCCAACAATTTCTATAAATAATGTAAATGGCCGACTTTATGGAATTGACATCAATTGCCAATATAAACAGTGCAAATGGCCGACTTTGTGGACTTGACACCAATTGCCAAGTCCAGTGAATATACCATTCAGCAGTTCCTGGAAATTATAAAAAAAAAATTCCGTGTGAATTGCCCTTCTGTTTCAAAATGAATAAAAAATTATCAATTATTTGGACTCAGTGTTCCGTCCATTGTTTTTAAGTGCAATGCACGACACACGACAGAGCCAAAATTCTACAACTCATGTCATCGTGCTTTTCATTACTGATGTTAAGCAATTTCTATGGCGTGGGGACAGAAAGACAGGCCATCGGATTGAATTCTTAAGAGTATTCATATAAAATAGTAAAATACAGTCCGAAGGCATTGTGTACAAATTTAGTTTTCACAAAAATCAAAACGGGAAGGGCAAAAGCTTTCCCAGGGGCTGCTGGAGCGAAGTTGGAAGTTACTTTCGGTCATCGGCAAATAGGTAAGTTTTCATGCCCTTAGAAAAGAGACTCCTCAATAAGGGATTCGTATTTAATATTTTTGAGTTTTGGTTAAACTTAACAAAGATACTTTTCTGGATAGTGCGTTAAAACTTGTAATGAAATTAATATTTGTCTTAGTAAAGCTCAGTTTCATTCTTTTAAAATTCATTTTTTACCACACGTTCTCTCAATAAATTATTTTCGCACGTAAATTCAAATTTTTTTTTTACATTTTAACTATATATTTTTCAAAAGTCACTATTACAATATATATATAGACATATATTTTTTTCTAGAATTGGACTCAAGACACCCCTAAATAATTGTCTTTAAAAATCATGCTTGACAGAAAGGTTGATAGGGGTATTAAGCGAGTGGCTCAGCCCACTGGGGAGCCAATAGTGTTGCACAAGTTGGCTCGCGAGTTAGTGCGAGCCGAATTATCATAAATGGGAATATGTCATTTTCAGTATAAAAAGTTGGCTAATGAGCTAGTGGGAGCCGGCTTACCATAATGAGTAAAATATGCCATTTTCAGTATAAAAAGTTGACGACCGCAAGCGGCTTGTCAGGCTCGTCTCATAGGAGGGCAAAACTGAAAACCAAGGAGGAACTGCTTCTTTCTTTTTAGCATACACCGTTAAACTCATACAGTTCGATTAGTCTCAATTTAGCTCATAACTGGATCTTTTACTGGAGGATCCTCTTCATTAATTTTGCTTGTATTCAATGGGGTATTGACTTCACGTTCGCTTATCAAAGATGCTAACTTGTTAGAGTTGGATATGACATTATAAGTCTAATTCTTCGATGGAAATGAATTTTTTTGGTGAAATAAATGGTCGGTAAAAATTAACTGACAACAAGAATTTTATTTAAACTTTTTTTTTTTTTTCATGTTTCGAGTGTTTTTATAATTTTTATTAAAAATGTTCAAAACGTCAAAAATGCGTTTTAAATTTTATGTTATAAACTGATCATTGTTTTCCAAAATATATTTTCAGAAATATCATACCAGACATGATTTTAGTGTTTTGCAAAACTGAAAACTGAAAATGAGTTGAAAACAACAAACTAAATGCACCCTAAAAGCTTGAGAAAAACGAGCCGCTAGAAGACTTATCCACTAAATACAAATTGTTAAGAGTTACAAAGTGTCTCTTATCCTCAAACCGAAGTACACCCTCCAAAACATGTATGCCGGTTGAGACTACTAATGATTCCTAAGTCTCAACCAAAAATAGTCCATGATTAATTCACAAAGAAAGTACAAAGGAGGGATCCTTATTTATATGTGCATAAAAGAAATTGACCACATATTCCTCTTCTATTTTGGAAACAAGAAGCTCGCTTATAGAGGAAATAAATTCCATTCATATTCTGTGCATGACAGTACAAATTCAATACATATTTTATGTAGGACAATATGAAGTTAACTTTTAACGAACCTCCACTTAAGAGTTTGAATTCTAAAAGGCCTACAACTTGAATTTTTCTTTAAACCTTTCCTTTTAATATACTCTATATCCTTTCATATTTCTTTACAATTATTCTTATCACTTCATAAAATCCTTGCATATTTTGTTAGAGTAACTCTTTATCGTCTTGTTATCGCATCTCGAAGTAAGTCAAGAAAAGAGTCGCTAGGAAATGAGGGCGATGAAAAAGTGTTGAAGGGTTTAGGTGAGATGAGAGTGCTAGATGAAACTTCAAAGAAAGAAAGTTGTGATATAAATATGCTGCCACAATGCAGAAAGACAACCACAACTGATACAACCTTGGAAGGATCATTTGGTCCGATAAATAATTCAGCTGGGACGAGAAAGCTTGATTCAAATCTTTTCCCACCAATTGAAACAAAGAGTAGAGATTCAGATTTGTCCCTACTGCGACTAAGGGAGAATACGAAATATGATCGTCAGCCTCACTCATCACGGTCTCCATACATGCAAAGCTATGAATATTTCTTTCTCTTCTTGTTTTCTCTATTAATAGTTTGTTTTATTCGTGTGTTGATGCGAAAACTTCATTTGATTTTGTTATAATGGTATCTAAGTGCTCTTTATTTTTAAGTTGGTATTTTTTTGTTTCTTGGAGAGATTGTCATTAGTTTTTTGGCAGTTTGCATGTTTGTATTTAATGAAATCCGCGACTTTAAGTTGGTGTGTTGAATATCGAATTATTACTCTCTTTTAGGTCAGTTGCCGAAAATTACCACCACTCGCTAAAAACATATACAAATGTTACTTAAATATTTATGACACGTACCTAATATTATTATTGGGAATTTTCAATTCCTTAAATTTGAACATGATATTTGATTATTTTTTTTTTCTAAAAATGGCAGATAAAAAATAAAAGAAGAAAAAATTACGGACCGGCAAAGTTTTAATATAGAATTGCACCCACCTAAAATCCCAATAATGTAGAAAAAAATATATATTCTATATTGTAAATGATAAGTTATTGAATAACAATTGTACACCTGCAGCCCTAGATATTATTATTACCATATGTATCCCTGTTCCTTCGCTATAAATACATGGTTTTATTCTCATTATAATACACACAAACGTCTATTCAATTTTATTGTCTCTTCTCTTTTCTCTATTTTCATAATACGTTTTCAACACGAAAGCTTAATTTTTCAATGTTTAGTGAAGGCAGTAATTCATATTAATTGGTTTCATTATGTGCCACACGTGAATTGGTTTATCTTAACTAGTTTATGTTAAATTAGTTTCATTACGTGCCTCGTGTTAATTGGTTTCATATTGCTGCGTGTTTAATTCTGCTACCAAATTTCATTTTTCTACCAAATTCTGAATCTTGCATAATTGTTGTAATATCATTGCAGATTCATCTTCCTATTCTAGTGGTTGTATATATAGTGATTATGCCTAATTATTTATTGTAATTACATGCTAATTATTCACTAATCTTAATTAGCTATGTTTTTATTCGATAATATTCCATGCAATTATGACTATGATTTTAGTGTGCATATCTTTATATGGATTAATATTATATGGTTTTAATTAAACCTTGATATATTTATTATAATTTTTACTCGTTGATTCTTTTTACTGTAGAGCACAATTTTAAATTTGAGTTATTAAATACAATAATATAGATCTGATTTGCAATTTCATAAGATCTATAAATATTCTCAAAGAATTTTTGTTGTTATTCTTGAAGCAACACAACATTATAATAATATTCCAAAAGAATATGAATTGTAGATCTATGTATTATAAATAGTTTGTTATTGCTCCTGGAACAGAACAATATTATAATTAATATTCTTAAAAAATATTTCTTTCTTCTGAAAAGATTAAATTATATTTTCAATATTTCAGAAGAATATTGACATATTGCTCTTGAAAGAGCAATATTAAAATACAACGTGCTCCCGAAGAGCACATGTTTCGAACATGATGTTTAATCATATTTTCCGAAATTAATTGCATTTTATCCTATTGTGAAGTTACTCAAATGGTAAATATCACAAAATTTGAGATAAATTGTTTAGATATCTATTTAAGTTAATAGTGCAAATATGCACACTATTCTTCAAGAAATAGAGTCTTTTCTGAACTTAATATTAGTAGAAAATAATGTTAATACGATATCAGGTGTATCAAATATCGTTGAAGGCTCTGGAAGAGTTTGTATTATTTTATCAAATAATACAAAATTATATATTGACAATACACTTTATTTAAGCAAATTCAGAAGAAAATTGCTTAGTTTTAAAGATATTCGTTGCAATGGAATCACATTGAGACGATACAAGAAAATAATGTTGAATATCTTTGCATAACTTCTTTTATATCTGGCCAGAAGCAAATAAAAGAAAAATTTTATGCACTCCCATATGGCATGTATTGTATATTTATAAAAATGGTTGAATCAAATATTATCATGAATCAGAAGTTCGTTGATCCAAAGAATTTTATATTTTGACATGATCGACTTGGACATCTAGGAGGTATAATGATGCGTCGAATAATAAACAACTCACATCACATCCTTTAAAGAACCAGAAGATTCTTTTACCTGATAATTATCCATGTGTGGCTTGTTCGCAATGCAAGTTAGTCATTAGACCTTCGACTATAAATGTCAATCTTGAATCTCCAACTTTCTTGGAAATGATTCATAGAGATATATGTTGGCCAATACACCCACCATGTGGATCATTTCATCATTTTATGGTATTAATTGATTCTTCTATTAGATGATCACATGTTTGCCTACTTTCTACTAGGAATATAGCTTTTGCTAGACTAGTTGCTCAAATCATAAAATTACATGCACAATTTTCCGATTACTCAATTAAGATTATTCGTCTTGACAATGCTGGTGAATTTAGATCACAAGCATTTGATGATTGCATGTCAATTGGAATTGTTGCTGACCATTCGATTGCCCATGTCCATAAACAAAATGGTTTGACGAAATCATTTATTAAACGTCTACAGCTTATTGTTAGACCATTACTTATGAAAAGAAAACTTCCAAATTTTGTTTGGGATCATACCATATTGCATGTCGCTTCATTGGGTTGTATCAGACCAACTGCATAGTATCAATATTCACCTTTGCAACTAGCATTTGGTCATGAACCTAATATTTCTCACCTGCAGATTTTTGGTTGTGCTTTTCAAATCCCTATTTCACCCCCTACAATGGACTAAAATGGGTCCTCAACAAAGACTTGAAATTTATGTGGGTTTTGATTCACAATCTATTATTAGGTATCTTAAAGCTTTAATGAGTGATTTATTTACTGTAAGTTTTGCAAATGGTCATTTCATTTGCACATTGTCATTTTGATGAAATATTTTTTCCAACTTTGGGAAGAGAAAAATTACATCGTGATAAACAAAGTAAAATTTCTTGGAATGAAACAATTTTATCTCATTTTGATTCATGTAACAACCAATGAGAGCGAGAAGTTGAAAAAATCATTCATTCGCAAAAAGTTGCAAATCAATTATTGGATGTATTTGTTGACACGAGAAAAATGACAAAGTCATATATACTAGCAAAAAATATTCCAATGAAAATTGATGTCCCTGCAGGATAATTTGCTGTAGTAAATGAATCTCAAATACGCCATAAGCGTGGTCGACCGGTTGGTTCAAGAGACTCTGTACTTCGTACAAGAGAAAAATCAACGAAAAACTTTAGAAAAGGTAACATTAGAGAAAATTGATCAATCAATTATTGAAAATATAGTTCCTGAAGAATTACAAGTGTCCGAAAATAATGAGATTTCAATAGATTAAATGTTATCGCATAAATTATGGGAGCGAAACAACGTTATTATAGACGATATTTTCGCATTTAACATGACTCTTGAATACAAATGAGTTTTTGTATAAAAGAGAAATGAAAACAATGAAATTACAAGATACAAGGCTCGGTTCATAGCTCAAGTTTCTTACAAAGATCATAAATTGATTATGAGGAAACATATTCTCCCGTAATAAACACCATTACTTTTAGATTCTTAATTAGTTTGAATATGTCACAAAAGCTCGATATGCGCTTTATAGATGTATTGACTGCTTATTTGTATAGTCCACTTGGTAGTTATATATATATATATATATATATATATATATATATATATATATGAAAGTCCCCGAAGGACATAAAGTGTGAGAAACAAATGATACATGCCCGAAAATCTTGCTCTCAATTAAATTGCAAAGATCATTATATGGATTGAAATAATTCGGACGAATGTGGTATAATTGCCTAAGCGAATATTTGTTGAAAGAATGCTATAAAAATGATGATGTATGTCCATGTGTTTTCATAAAGAAAACAAATATTGGATTTGCAATTGTAACAGTTTATGTTGATGACTTAAATTTAATTGAAACTTCTAAATAGCTCAACAAAACTGTAGATTATTTGAAAAATGATTTTGAGATGAAATATTTGGGAAAAATCAAATTCTGATCGGGTTGTAAAGTGAACATTTCCTACAAGAATTATTTGTTCATCAATCTACATATACAGAAAATGTTTTAAAATGATTTTATATGGATAATGCACATCCATTGGCATCATCTATGGTTGTTCGGTCACTTAAGGTAAAAGAATGATCGTTTTCGTCCACTTGAAGATGGAAAAAAGATTCTTGATCCTGAAGTACCATATCTTAGTGCAATTAGATCATTAATTTATCTTGCAAATTGTACTCGACCCGACATATTATTTTCTATAAATCTCCTTGCAAGATATAGCTCTACATCAACACAAAGACATTAGAATGATGTTAAACATTGTTTCGTTACCTAAATGGCACTGTTGATTTGAGATTATTTTATTCTCAAGAGTCGGAATCTACTTTAGTGGGATATGCAGTTGCATGTTATCTCTCTTACCCACATAAAGCTAAATTACAAATAAGATATGTGTTTACATGTGGAGGAACAATTATATCATGGGGATCTCTGAAGCAATCATTGACAACAATATCCTCAAATCATTCTAAAATTATTGCAATCCATGAAGTAGGTCGAGAATGTGTATGGTTGAGGAACATGACCCATCATATCCAAGCATTATGCGGATTAACTTCAACAAAAGATAGTCCAACAATTTTATATGAAGATATTGCTACTTGTATTGCACAACTCAAAGGAGGTTATATCAAATGTGATAGAACGAAGCATATTTTTCCAAAATTCTTTTATACACATGAGATTTAGAAAAATGGCGACATCAATATTCAACAAATTCATACAAGTGATCATTGGCTGATTTATTTACAAAAGCACGACCAATATCTACATTCAAGAAATTAGTTCACAAGATTGAAATGCGTTGACTCAAAGATTTTCAGTGATCAATATCAGGGGGAGTAGATGTACTCTTTTTCCTTCGCTTATATTTTATTCCACTGGGTTTTCCTAGCAAAATTTTAATGAGGCATTATTTATATTTTATATTCTAAAATAACTATACTATTTTTACTTCGTTTTTTATTTTTATCGTATTGGGTTTTTATTAAACAAGGTTTTAAGGAAGCATATAGTTTTTAATGTGTAATTCAAGGGGGGGTATTGTAAATGATGAGTTATTGGTGAATAACAAGTACCAATAGATATTATTATCATATGTATCCATGCTCCTACGCTATAAATACATGGCTTTATTCTCATTATAATACACACAAAAGTCTATTGATTTTTCTTCTGTCTTCTCTTTTCTCTATTTTCATAACATTCTAAACTTTATCGTAGCTACCAATTTCTACTCTCTAAATTTTAAACAACTAAGAGAATGAGAGAAATTAGAATGTTAAGCTGATAATTTTTCCTGACAAAAAGCCCTCAAATCATGAGCCAAAAATAAAGAAGAAAATCAAATTGAGCTCCTATTTGACAATTATTATTTGAGAACTTTTTCTACGTACTCATTTTCAATCATACATTCACACAACAAAATATTCTATATATAAATCCAAATTTTTTTCTACTTTTTAACCACATATTCTCCTAAAAATCATTTCAAAACATTGTTTTTCCCGGCCATCAAACCGGGTTGAACATAAAGAAAATATTGACAAAGTGTATGACCTAGTTTTAGTTGATAAATGATTCTACCAATTCATTCTTCTGCAATTCATGACACTAGATTCCTTTTTCACCTCCAATTCAACACCGGAGATGCTATTGTGTTACATATCTATTAAACTTGATAAATAATTATTAATTGAACGAATTTATACCGAATTTAGTTCTTATTTGGTCCTCATTATTTTCAAAATATATTTTTCTTTTCTTATTTTCAACTACACATTTTTCAATAAAATAATATTACACGCAAATTCAAAACTTTTCCATATTTTTTAACCCCATATTATCCATTAAAATACTATTCCAAAACGCATTTTGGACAAAAATAGGGGCTAAATGGGTGCTTAATATAAATATTTTAATTGTATGTAAAACTGAACTTGAATGCTATTGAAATGAAAAATCATTTAGTCAAAGTCATTTTAATTATTCATTATTGTTCATATATTTTCTTGGACTCACTATTAATATTCATCTTATCCCACTATTCCTCTTTATAATTTATGAATTTGTCAAACGGAGGCTTAGTGATAGATAATTAGTTCATGCGAATTAGAATCTACTCAAGTTCCTACAAAAATATATAGGTCAATTTCGAATCTAATTGAGCTAATTCAATGTCACAGTATTTCTGATCTGATTGAGCAGACATTTTCTTGCAAGACCCATCTAGATAAGGAAAAAGAAAGGATTATTCTTCTTGAACAAGGTCATGTTCAAACAGGAAGCGATGAGGCGCCTCACCTACGTGGCGGCCCTTGTTTGAACATGGCCTACGTAGCCCTGTTCATGTAGCAGGGCTCAAAAAATTCTAGAGATGGTTTTGAAGTAAGATATTTTGCATCAAATCAGAATCGAGAAAATGTCAAAAGGAAATAATGTCACATCAATAAAATGAGAACTTTCTAGATTACTAGTATGGTGAACGTGTGTAGCATGTTGGTTGGTTAATGTTAGAAATAAGTATAAGTAAATTTTCGAGAAATTCATTTGTAAACCCAAAAAATATTCATAAGCTGATTAAAAAAATAAAAAAAGAACACATGTTTATAAAGAATAAAGGACTGAGGTACGAACTAAAAGAAATCAACAAAAAAAAAAAAAAAAAATTAATTACCACGTAATAAAAAGCAATATATTAAATTCAATAAGAAACACATTCAATACTAAGTTTGTTATTATTTACTTGCTTGGCATCCTCTTTGAGTTCTCCTTTCCAACCGTCCTAAGGCATTCCATGGATTTGGCATGAAGCATGCAGTTAGACTTATCGATAGCATTCATCAAGATAGCTTTCAAGTACAACATAACTGCATCATTGTATTTCTAGAAGTTCTATAAATATAGTTTAACAAACTCACTATATAAGCATAGCAAAGCAAAATAAAAATAACACTTAATAGTTATAGAATGCTGTACCTAAGGTCAACTGGCAATTGAAGCAAAAGCACTTAGGACACCTTGTTTGGAGTTTTGAAATTTATATAACAAAAGCAGTTTATTGGAGTGAAATGAAAGAAACATTTATTGAAATATTCTGCAAGCATGATAAAAAAATTATTCACTCACTTTGGTTTTATTTCCTTACAACATCTGAAATTAATGTAAACTAAAACTAAAACACCCACGCTACAAACAATGCTATTAGAAGACCAATCCAAAAAACGTGTGTACTCGAGCAGGTCTTCGCCTTTAGTTTTTCTTCAAAAAAACTTCTTCTCTAACTCTAATCTTTTCATTTGTGCTTCTAACATCTTGATACGTGTCTCGAACATCTTGATCCACCCCTCTAATCTCTGGATCTTTGCTTCCATGCCCTTCGCGTGTAGTTGTAATTCGTTAACTTTGACTAATCCTCACACTGACCCCAGCAGCCCATGAATTACATTCTTTGACCAATCACACACAGGTGGACCAAAAACACAAACTAAGATTTTATAGTAACATTTTCAACAAAATAGGTTCTACGCACAAATTAACGATGGATTACCTGTCCACAAACAAAGAATCTTGTGGCTGAGTTAGTATCGCTCCATGAAGTCTTCTGATCCATTGGATTTTCACATGTACATATTCTTCCTTCAATGGATTCGCTATCAACAAAATGACTGACATAGGGATGAATTAGCATATTCTAATGGATGCAATGAAAGAGAAGCCATTAACATAGAATAGTCAGCCAGTGGGACTAAACTGTCAAATTTTCAATACGATAAAAAATTACGAAGGAAGCAAAATGGAGATAAATAATGGTTTATGTGGGTGAACATTTTTGACGAAAAGAGGTCAACAAACCATACAAAAGTGCGGTCTTGCTAAATAATGTAAGGTTGGGGGTTAAACCGGCCAAAAAAGGGATGATTTTGCCCAGAAAACTATTTAAGTAGCATTTCAATTTGTTTTTCTTGTGTGTCTGAAAGAAATATCAGGCCCCAGGGTAGGGTTGGAGGTGGGGTGGATGTTATTTGGATGCTAGAGAAATACATACAAGGATATACAACTAACTACGCTACCTACCCGAAGGCTACAATGATGAGGAAGCAGGACAAAAGAGCAAGAAGGGTAGTCTTATAGCAATCAAGAAGTTTAACCATATATCTATAATTAATTTCAAGTATTTGTGATGACATACAAAGCAAAAAAGACGTATTTATAGATGGAAAAAGCCATTATTCAACTGGGTTTTTCTAATCTCTTTTTATTTCAAGTTGTCCGTGAGAGCAATTAGCAAAAACAAATTGAAAAGGAGATGTGAAGAAGACATCACCAACTTTGGCTCTAAGATTATTTCCAGATTTTTCCTTACGCAACCACCTAGAGAAACCTAGAAGAATCCACACATCACCATTATTCTAGAGTCCATGAGAATTTCTTACAACTAATTTATGGAATTATCTAGAATACCAACTTTTTTGTAGAAGAAGAAGCCACCGACTTCAATTTGTGTGTGTGTGTGCGCGCGCGCGCTCAGTAGTTTTTGTGTGTGAAAGTGGAGAGTCTGAGTGAAGTGAGTGTGTGCATGATTGAGAAACAGAGAGTGGAAAGAAAGACAATAAATTGGGTGTTTCATAGCTAAATAAAATTAGTTAGTGATTTTGGTGTGATCAAAATTTGTAAGTTTATCTCGTCGATAAAATTATTTTGTGTTTAAACTCAACAATTGGTACCAGAGCAAGGCAGTCGCAGACCTTTTTTTAGCTTCAGGTGTTCATACACAAAAGGAGATTGTGAAGCTTTATTAAAGCTTGCTTGATTACGATGAGGTAAATCAAGTCACTATGGATGATTTACAAGCAGTAGGAGGAATAAAGAAGCTCAATAATCAGAACTACACCACATGACAAACTTTCATGGAGTTGTATCTCCAAGGGCAAGACCTATAGGAAGTTGTGGGTGGAAGTGACGTGATGCCACTAGAGGAGGCCAAAGCACTGAAGAAATGGAAAATTAAAGCAGGCAAAGCCATGTTTGTTATAAAGACAACAATTGGGGAAGAATTGTTGGAGCATATAAGAGACAAGACTACACCAAAGGAAGCATGTGACACTCTAGCCACTCTATTTTCAAAGAAAAATGACTTGATGTTGCAATTATAGGAAAACGAGCAGCTCTTGATTACTCAAGGAGAACAAACGGAAAGTCAATATTTTAATAAAATTAAATCTCTTTGTCATGAAATTTCATAATTAGATTCTTCAAGCAAGATTTTGGAGTCTAGAATGAGAAGAATAATTATACATGATTTGGGACTTGAATTTAGAGGGTTCATTGCTTCCATCCAAGGTTGGCCAGAGAAACCTTCATTGGTCAATCTCGAAAATTTGCTAGCTGACCAAGAAGCGTTAACCAAACAAATATTAGGGGTATCAATAAAGAAAGAAGATGAAGAAGCACTATATATTTATAAAAGAAGAGGTCGACTACGTAAACAAAATAATAAGGAACTAAAAGAAAATAAAAATGGAGAAGGTTATGTGACAAGGGGAGACAATCAAAGTCGCGACAAGAGAGATTAGTCGTTTAAGGGATTTCAACAAACTAATGTCTCATATTTTGTATGTGACAAACGAGGTCATTATGTAAGAGACTGCCGATTCAGGAAAAAGCCAACAGAAGGCAATATGGCAACCTCTAATGAGCAAGAAAAATATAATAGTGAAGAAGAATGAGATGTTGTAGCATCGCTTGCACTAATGGAGCATACTCAAGAGGAGGAATGCACTACAGATGTCAAGGAAGAATCAACACTAGTGGTGATGCTCCCTATATGAATAGATTATGAAAGTGATTGGATCGTCGACTCTGGGGGTTCTAATCATATGATAGGTGATAAAGAGAAGCTACAAAATACAACGAAATACGAGGGACGCTAAATGATGGTAACTGCCAACAATTCAAAATTGCCAATAGCCCACATTGGTAAGACAGTTATCACGCCTGAGTTTAGTCCTAGTTAGGTGAAACTACAAGATGTCTATAACGCCCTAAAAATGAAGAAAAATCTTCTATCAGTGACGCAACTAACATCATCAGGTAACTACGTTCTGTTTGGGCCAAAAGATGTCAACGTGTATCAAAATATAAAAATTTTGGGCACACCAATAATGGAAGGACGAAGATTAGAGTCCATTTACGTAATGTCAGTAGAGTCTGCATATGTAGATAAGACTTAAAAGAATGAGATATAGACTTATGGCATTCAAGACTAGGACATGTGAGTTATCATAAGCTAAAAGTGATGATGTAGAAATCGATGCTCAAAGGTCTTCCTCAACTTGATGTTAGAGATGACATGGTGTATGTTGGTTGTCAAAATGGTAAAGCACATCAGCAACCGTATCAATAATCAAATTATAGATCAAAGTAACCATTGGAGATGATACAATCTAATGTGTTTGGACATGCCAAGCAACCATCAAATCGAGGGATGCGCTACATGGTGACATTCATCGATGACTTCTCAAGGTACGTTTGAATTTTCTTTATGAAAGAAAAATCTGAGACATTTATAAAATTTAAGGAATTTAAAGAAAAGGTGGAAGGAGAAGTCGAAAATAAGATTTAGTGCCTAAGCACAAATAATGGGGGAGAATATACATAAAAAAACTGTTTGGTTTTTAATGTTTTAATTAACAATTTTGTAAACAAATAGGACTGAGTTGTAATTTTATAAAAAGTTAAGAAGTAATGTACAAATAGATAAAGTTCAGGTTTTTAGGTCTATGGTTCGAGAATGGAAAAAGAAGGAAAGTACGGCGTGGATTTTCGCTAGACTATCGCTAAGGATTGGCTCGAACGTAAAAAACAGAACCTACATCGCTCAAATGTCGCCCTTATTTTGCTCGAGCGATAGCCTATAGCTTGATTGTCGTTGAGCCCTCGCTCGAGCAACAGGGTTAACTCAAAAAATTTTATTTCGCGATTAAAGGCTTTTTCCCTACCCATTTGTTTTATAACCACCTATAAATACCAAAACACTTTTGAACGTGATTTCAGAAGGTTGAACATTGAGAGAGCTTCATCTGTGAGAGAATTCATATATTTTATCTTTCAACTTTCGGCCTATGAGATTGTTTTGGTGAGAAAAACATCGTCCACATAATCTAAATACCAAACATGTCTTGCCTCCACATCTGTTAGAGTTCAAAAGATCGAGGAAGTTGACTGGAGTTCCAGTCTGCAAAGAACAAGGTTTTCTTCGTGATCCACGAGAGATAGACGATTTTGCAAGGTTAGGAGTACTACAAGGTAGCGGATTTCAATGAGAGCTTTGGCGAATTGCAGCTAAGGATTGGTGCAGGGGAGCACGAGATCCGCTGAGAGCTGTATAAATTGCAGTCAGGAGATCAGATAATATGTGTTGTCTCATCTGATAGACTGTAAGTTGTTTGAATCATTTATAGAGGATTTTCTGGCAAAATGCTCGAATTTTTCCCAATTGGGCTTCTCAGTGATCATGCGTGTGTTATTTAATGCTTTATTTATTGTTTAATTATCTTCAGTATTTAAACATAGGAATAAATTGACGTTATTGAGTAACCATCTAGAGATTATTAATTGATGAGATGTTGCTAATTAATTAACATTTTAATTCCGCATAAATTATTTTGTGTTTGAACTCGACAAGATGTACGTTTCTAAAATGAAATCTAAATGATTCATCGTATAAGCGGTGACTGATTCCTATCCAATAAGTATATTAAAATTTGCAATATTTAACACGTAATAAAATGGTGTTTCATAGCAAATTTGACTCAGTTTGCATGTGTATGATAGGCTCAGTATGGTTTATAGGTTAAATATCAATCTACAATAAGAATAACTCAACTAGAAGCAAACAATTAGAAGTATACATATATAGGCCTACGCCCTTCGGTAACATTCCTTTGATATGTAAGCTCTTGCTTGTTCAGTTAAATATTTCTCATGTCCCTTCGCATTAATATTTCCCATTACTTTGTCTTGTAGTGAATTTGTTTGTAGTAAAAAGTTCTATTAAATCAATCTCATAGCGAATTGAACAATAATAGTATCACTTACCTTGGTGACAAAAATGTAAACGGAAGTGCTGAAGAGAACATAGTAGACTGCATACCAATGCATATAGTGTTGTGTTTAGCTGAAAGATGATGCAGTCCTCCTGAATATAAAGCATTTATTTTCAAATTTAATCCGTTCAGCGACCTAGCATTTCATTTCATTTGCAGATTTTTTCTTTTTTTTTTCTTTCTTCTTTTGTAGGGACAGAATCGGACCTATTCTGTTTGAATTTCTCAACTATAGTGTAAACTTGCATCACAAAGGGTAAATGCAAAACATGGTACAACAAAGATGTGAGAAGCCAAAAAGCTTATGAAATTTTTGTATAGTTGAGCATGTTATATCTTTTGCGATGTAGGAAATAGAAAGATGTTTGCCTACAAAATGAGCACTCTCTGTTTTGATCAAAAGCCCAAGATGATTTTTCCATAATAATGCAGTATAATTTTTTGATGTGAACGCTCTTTGAAGGAACATCTATGAGTAAGAAGAACAAGAAAGTAAGTGTTTCTATAAAGCAGCTACTTTACCTTCCTCACACCAAATGTCAACCCTAAACCTCAACACACTTCAAGTCAATGTTAAACTTTTGCATTCGTTGCATAAATTTTATCTCTCCTAAAGAGAAACCAAATGCAAGTGAATTTACAAAAAAAACTCGTCCATGTGAGATATTTGTCATTTTTTGTGTTCCTTTTTTATGTTTGAGTTTAGACTAGGGAGAAAAACCGAGAACAGGGAAGAGCCACAAATAAACGGATATTTCAGATTGGAAATAAATAATTATATGCACATCTTCAGATGAATGTGACTGAAGACGTGGACTACTCCTTCTCATTATTTGATCAAATTCTGAATGTCATGATACTTGATCCTAATATGCTTGCTTCATCCATGAAAAATTGGATTTTTACTAAGTGCAATTGCTGAATTATTAACATAATACATTACTAACTCCTCGACACTTTAATTCTTTCAACATCCACCTCTGCCATAGAGCTTGGCAACCAGCAGCACACAAAGCAATACACTTTATTTCTGTAAAAGAGAGAGCAACAACATATTGTTCTTTTGAAGACCAAGAAACTGCACCAAAACCAATATTGAAAATATACCCCAATATACTTTTGTGATTATCTTTATCTTTTCCCCAGTCAATGTCACTATAACCAATCAAGATCGATTCTTGTAATCTCTTGTAGTGAATCCCATGATCAATAGTACCAACAATGAAGGATAATTTTACCAACCTCCCAATGACTTTCCTTCGGTGAAGTCATGAATCTACTCAAAATTCTAATAGCAAACATCAAATCTAACCTTGTTGCTGTTAAATCCATTAGACTTCCAACGAAACTTCAATAAAGATTAGCATCAACTTAACTTATTTTCCTCCATAGGAGTACTACGAATTCTGATGCTCAGACTCTTCGAAATACTTGGAGTACTTGTGTCAGACACGGCACGACATGACATTGGTATGAGTATAGGACATGTATCGAATCCTCCAAGTTTCAACCAGATACTTCGTCGTTTTTGCTCTTCTTTCTTTTTTTTTGTCTTTTCCTTTTCTTTTCCTTTTCTTCTTTCCCACTTTCGCTCTCTATAAACTAACGTCGTCTCGAAGAAGGTGGGGAAAGACGGCGACGCTAGGTTTTTCCTTGTTTTTATTCTTCTTTCTTTTTTCTTTCCATTTCCTTCTCTCTCTCCATATCGATGGTTTAGGATTTTGTTTGTATAAAATAAAAATAGATTCCATATAGTGCTATTTAGTGTTTCACTAAATTCAAATTACAAGTTCCTCATTTTTATTTTATATAACATTTAGTAATTCTCATTATTGAAAACTAAACCCCAAAATTGTATTTTATTCGTCTTAACCCTTTATTAAATACTCATTTCCTTCATTGTGAATAATGAATTTTGATCTATTCAAAATATCATCCTGAATTAGTAAAAAAATTGAAATTTGAAAGACACTCCCACGTACCCGTGTCCAAAATTTGGACTTTTTTTAGTTATGTCCCCATATCCTACATTTTAAAAAATAAAAGATCTGACACTTAGATATGTACCTGTACCCGATACTCGTACCCGAGTCCGAGCATCGTAGACTACAACGAACAACAATATTCATTCTGAATTTCTTTAATAAATCTTTTGCATACTTCTGTTGAGAAAATAATAATTCCTTCACATGTTTGTTTTACTTCAATTCCAAGGAAGTAATGAAGAATCCCAAGTCAGTCATTTCAAATTCTTCTATCATGGATTTTTTAAAATCCATCCTCATCTTTTCATTATTGTCCTTAAAAATAAGATCAACAACATACAAGCAAATAATAAGAAAATTACAGCTTTCATCTGCATGCTTGTATGGTCATCTCTTGAATGCATTCTTTGAAAGAAATTGTTCATTCTATTGTACCAAGCTCTTGGAGCTTTTTTCAGTCTTTACAATGCTTTTTTTAAATAATACACCTTTTGTTCTCCTTTCTTTTCGTAACTCGGAGGATGTTCGACATAGACTTCCACTACACCAAAAATGGCTTTTACAGCGGCCAAAAAACGCTGTAAAAGTCCTTTTGCAGCCTTTTTCCAAGTGTTGCGAATGCCGGTGTTTCCGTTGAGAGAATACTTTTTGCAGCGTTTTTAAACGTTGCAGTAGACCCCTTTTTGCAGCGTTTTTTCAACGTTGCGGTAGACCCCATTTTGCAGCGTTTTTTCAACGTTGACGTAGATTTTTTTTTTTTTTTACAATTATATATGGTAATTGACTGCCAAAAATAAAAATGACACTTTGTGAACAAATTTTGAAATTGTATAAAAATTGATAATTTCATTATAAATTGTTGAATCAATACAACATTAGAATGTGTTACAACATAACATATCTAGTTGAACTTGAACCAATTCATGGTTATGCTTACACTTAAAAAATTAATTAGAACAAACACGGCTTGTGAACAAAGAGATCCTAACATCCCAGCCATTCCATTTGCTATAGCTGTCTGTGTAGGCTCTGATAATTTGAATTGTTCCATCATCTTGAAAGAATCCACTTTTGTAGTCTCTAACGCGGTGAAAAATATAATTCTAGCAGGTATTGCTCCAGTAACGACTGTTATGAAACCTCTATATAAACCGGGAATCCCATCTATTTTTAGTAGACCTTTGATAACGGAAAATGCATTTCTTTCTATAGCATCATGTGAAGCAACCTGCATCCTGGTCTTCACAACTGAAATTGGATAAAGTGCAACTGTAAGACCCGTAAAAATCCCTGCTCCAAAAACATAGAACTTGGTCTTATCAAGCCTACAAGGGAGGACACTAAAAGACTTAGAATGCCATATAATAGAAGGTTTCTTGGAATATTATCATCAACTAAATTTGACTTACAAAAATTTTCATGTATGACTAATACAGATAAGCACAGGTATAATTAACCAAATGTATGATATTAAAAGCAATGCTTTTTGAAAAGGCTCTACCAAAAGTGAAGTGTAACTAGAGAAAAATATCCCTGGAAAAAGAAAAGCCCCAAAAATTGGAAAAAAACATGCAAGTGTAAATGGTTACCTGCTCACGATTTCGGTCGGTGTTCTTGTCATTCTCAGCAAAATCAATGCGTAGCTGCCGTCCATTTATCTCATATCCCTGAAGATTACGATGAGCACTCAATGTTGTCTCCTCATCCTTGTATTCACAAAACCCATAGCCCTTCGGCTTCCCAGTTTCTCTATCAATAACTAATCTGAGTAAAAAGGAAGCAGGATAACATTTAAGTAGCTTTCAATTAAGGACATAAACGCTTAAGTTATAATACAGGAGCTGAAGATGGAACTAGGCAACTAGCAAAGCGCTGGGAGAATTTCACAACGACGTGTGGTGTTATTCAGAAAAAGGAATGACAAATGAATGACTTAGTAACCCAAATGAAGCAGCGTGAATAATACACAAATTATCAGAACACCGCGTGTTGGATAATACGAAGTCAAAAAAAATATCATTAAACGTGTAACAGTGCAATGGTAGAAATATCTGTAACTAACTATTATTGGGTAAAGAAGTGTTTGTGGCAAGTAGTTAGATACAAATTAAAATACCCACACATGCTTATACTAGTAGCCCATCTAGTAACCACATGTATCCTACCAATGAAATTATTCAAAAGTCAGTATACCTCTTTAGCCACTGTAACTCCATCGTTGACAATTTTTGGGGCACCATACTTGCTCTCTAGAGCCACATTTCTGCCTTTAGGTCCAAGGGTGACACCAACTAAATTAGCAAGCTTGTTGACGCCAATCTTAAACAAGAGAAACCACGGTCAAAAACTTGCACCGCAAATAGTGGAATTTGAAACACTACAGTAACATAAACACTAGGTTCACCGACTTACTTGCAATTTCTTAATAGCCGTTCCATCCTTGTTGAAATACAACTCCTTTGCAACTGCTCTTATCTAGGGAGAGGAGGTTTTCTGGAGAACAGTATTCTTTCTCCTTCCAAATGAACTTGAAGTTATAGAAGCCAAAGATGACAACTTGTTTGAAGAAGTTGCAAGTTTGTGATCCCGGTAGCTGGGAGCAGCCAAGGATCCAACTGAGGACATGCCAGTAAAAGTTGATGCCATTTGGTCCTAAAACATAATACAGACAACAGACTTAGTAGCTTCTAAAGAGAATTCCAGGAATTAGGATAAAATTTTCGCAATGAAGGAAGAAAAGAACAGAAGATATAATGTATTCACTGCAACTAAGCAAAGACAGGAGAAAGAAGTTTTGTGAAAAAGAATTTCTAAATCTTTGCTGGTAAGATCCTAAAAATGATAACAATCCAAGATTTTTTAGAAGCTTTGACTATATGCATTAGTTTTAGAACTGAATATAAACTAAAGTTAACTTTTTCAATGTCATAGAAACGGAGGCTTAAATCAAGAGCTGGCGAAGTATTTCCAGCTTGCACCCTCAAGATTTGTCTCAAAAGCTTGAGATATCCAACATAACAATTCACGAAAAGAACCCGACATTATAAACAAACACAGCTTTTCTCTTCATTATAAATAGAGACATCGCGTCCAATCAATATCGTGTGCCCACAAACTTGAAATTACAAACAAAACCCAGAAGCCAAATTTCTAAAACACGCCGTGTTCAACATAAAAACAAAATTACTAAACATAAAAAGTGAATGAGAAATGCAATTTCAGTACACAAAAAACAAAAGAAACCCTCAAATTATCTTCTTCTTTGCAATGCAACCGACTAATGTAAGTTTCTTATCTTACGTTAGATAAGTAGAAACGAAACAAAATATATGCTAAATAGAGAAAGAAAATGTAAACAACTTAACTATGAATGTATGCCACAATCCCTACTTTCTGCATTCACATCAATTAGAGCAAATCAAACACTCATACTTAGCCTAGCTTATGCAAACATGACTTACAGTTTTCATGGTTTCAATGTATGGAGCAGCCCACTCTTCAAGTTGGGCCTTCTTCTCAATTGCCTGAAGAAAAAAAAAACAAATAGGAATAGGCTACTGAAAAATGGAGGCTGAAGGCGAGAATGTAACATTTCATAATTTCTTCATACACAAACAATGCCTAAGAGGAAACCTAATGTACTCAATGCAACTTAGACACTTGTCTTCTGCATCGCCATCATGGTTATATGCATATCTGATCATTATCTCATACCTGTAGTTTTGTCTGAAGCATCATGGTACTCGGGCTCCTCATCAAGCACTGAATGCAGACTCAATTCATCCTTGTCAATGGCCTTAGCTGAACCCCCATTGCCAATGCCGGCAGCATTACCAAAGCCACCATCTTTCTCATATGGATACCTCACCACCACCACAATTGGGCACACGAAATGGCAGACACACAGTAATTACTCGCACTCCCAAGCCTCTCCTTCGTGCTCCTCCTCGACCCCCAAATCCCCTGCTTCCCATGATCACCGCACTCAACCCGAGCCTCTCTACTTCCAAACACAGTCTCTCATTCATGTTGTGGTCCTTAACTATATGGATCTTGAAAGGAATATTCGCCTCCACCAAGGGTTGCGCCATGTCATTCGCCTTAGCTGTAGTGAAATTATCGAAATCATCCTCGAGCTCCTGCTGTGATTTCTCATCTGCCACATCGACAGAGACATTGGTTGAACCCCAATCGGCGCCGTAGAGTACAGATGTGGGCCGAACATGGAGGAGGACAACAGCATCGCCCGGACAAAGGTAGTTCTAAACAACCCACTTCACGGCGAAAGCGCTCTCATCGCTGAGATCTACAGCAATCACAATCTTACGATGGGCTCTGGCGGTGGGCGTGCCAGAAGGGAAGCGCGGGGAGGCAGGCTGGTGAAGGATCGTCGATGGTGATCGAACGGCTTCCAAGAATGGCATTCTGGTTCACACCAAGTGCCGAAGCTGAGGAAGTCGGAACTTCCGATTGACCAATTTGCTTGTTCCGATTGAAGAGTCCGCCGGCGGCACAGGAAGAGGTGTATAGGAATCAAATTTTTTAATGAAATTGAAAGCCTGAGAAAACGAGTTGGAAGGGTTAAGAGAGACTGCGGCATGGGAGTCTTGGAGAAGAATGAAGATTGTGGGAGACGAGGGTTTG
This sequence comes from Fraxinus excelsior, assembly GCA_019097785.1. Taxonomy (NCBI): domain Eukaryota; kingdom Viridiplantae; phylum Streptophyta; class Magnoliopsida; order Lamiales; family Oleaceae; genus Fraxinus; species Fraxinus excelsior. The sequence goes on along the minus strand of CM032631.1, from coordinate 16,936,084 downwards.
CGTTAATTTGGGTTTTTTGTATTTAAAAAAATATAAAAGTTTTCGCAACATTTAAAAAACGTTGCGAAAAGTAGACATTTCGCAACATTTGCTCAAACGTTGCGAAAAGAGACCTTTCGCAACATTTTCCGAACGTTGCAATAGACCTCCCCTTTCGCAACGTTTGAGAAACGTTGCGAAAGGTGAAATATTCCGCAACACTCAATAAACGTTGCGAAATGGGGGTCTACCGCAACATTCTTCTAAAAAACGTTGCAAAAGGTATTTATTAATATCTATGGCAACATTCACTTACTAAAATGTTGCCAAAAGACCATTTTAGCAACATCTATCAACAAATGTTGCCTTTTTAGTGTTGCAAATGACTATTTTTGTTGTAGTGTTCTTCTAGGAAGCCATTATGGGAAGCCATTAGGAATCCATTTGATTCATTTTCTAACCTTTTGATCTATCAATGACAAAAATAGACAAATAGGAGCAAAAATTTCTTCATAATCAACACTGAACTACTACTAGTAACCTTTCACAACAAATCTTGCTATGTTTTTGTCTGCGTTACCATTTGAATTCGGCTTTGTTTTGTAGGACCCATGTTACACCAAGACTTGTCTTGCCTTTTGGAAGGTCTGTTAACTTCCATGTCTTGTTTCTTTCAATTGCATCTATTTCCTGATTCATGGCAATCCTCCATTTTTCTTCTTTGGGTGCTTCTTCAAAACTTATTGGATCTGTATCTACAAGTAATGCAAAATCCATTCCATCACTAGTAACCATGGCATAGTCATCTGAGAGATACCTTTTGGATGGTTGATGCAGTTGGGTCGATCTACTTAATGATGGCAAAGTTGTCTCTTCATCACTTACTGGTGAAATAGAATTTGAGGATAATTGTTCAGTACCTTCTGGTTCAGCTGCTTGTACACCTTCATTGTCTTCAATATTAACAGAACTTGATTTCCATTTTTGATCAGTAACATTCGACTCCAAGATTCTTCTTCATTAAAATGCACATGTCTACTTATGATGATTTTCTTTGAGATAGGATTGTACAAACGATATAATTTTTAGAATACATCTTTCCAATTTATCATCTAATTTGCATCTCTTCTCACCTAGAATATGAGAGTAAGCTATACTTCCAAACACTCTCAAGTGACTAACACATGGTTTTATCCTACTCCAAGCTTCTTAATGAGTCATTCTTTGAACACTTTTAGTTGGAGCGCGATTTAGTAGGTAGACAGCACATGTAACAACATCACCCCAAAACTCATTAGGCATATATTTGGCTTTCATCATACTCCTAGCTAGCTCTATGATGGTTCTATTTTTTCATTCAGCTAATCCATTTTGTGGAGTGTAGAGAGTAGTTTTACTGATATCGAATTCCATTTCTTTCAAAAAACCATCCAAAACAACAAACTCTCCACCACGATCGGAACGTAAAGTTTTTATTGTATATCCACTCTGATTTTCAGCAAAAACTTTGAATGTTTTGAAGCATTCAAAAACTCCATTTTTTTTCTTTAAGCAATTAAATCCACGATTTTCTACTGTAATCATCAATGGAAGTGAGAAAATAACAATTACCTCCATTTGACAGCGTGCGCATATTTCCGCATAAATCAGTGTGAACTAATTCAAGTGGCTTTGAGGTTCTCCCTGCTTTGCCAACTGGAAATTGATTGCCATGATGCTTCCCAAGAATGCATGTTTCACAAGCTTGATGATCTCTCTGATTAATGTTTGCCATTTCTCTCACCATATGATTTTGACACATATGAGACAATGAGCTAAAACTCAAATGTTCGTACCGAAAATACCGCAGCCATGAAATATCATTCACCAAAGTGCTAAAACAAGTGCTTTGGCCATATGAAAAATTGGCAAACAACTTGTCTGAAGTCATTTTTTTTCTTTTTTGCAATACGAATACCATCTGTGCCTTCAATCTCGCACATATCATCTTCGAAAATAGCGTTATGTCCCTTTTAAAGAATATGCCCAACACTCAACAGGTTATGTTTAAAACTTGGAACATAGAACACATTGGGATTCATTTGACACCTTTCTTTGTTTGAATAAGAATATCGCTTTTTTTCTTTACTTGAAGTCGCATGTCATCACCAATCTTGACTTCACTTCGGAGAGAGTCGTCCAAAATTGTAAAAATATTTTTATTGCCAGTCATGTGATTACTGCAACCACTACCAAGATCAGTGGCGGACCCAGCACCCGGCCAGCCCCGGCGGCCGCCCGTGCTGGATCCGCCGGGAAGGAATTTTTTTTTTTCTGACTTCTAATAAAAGTTTTAGAATATAAACCTGCTCATTTGTCTTATTTCACAACGTTCCTTGTAGCTCAGCTGGTTAGAGACCCTTTTTTCATATGGTAAGTCCTGGTTTCGAATCCTTTTCCACCGTTTTTGTTGTGAAAGTTTTTTAATTTTTAATTTGTACCAAAAATATAATGGTGAGGAGGAAAGATTCGAACCCCTGACCAGCTTTGGGGATATTGAGAGTTTGACCATTGAGGCACCAATTGAATTTGATATTATTGTTACAAAAATAATATATGTTATATTTTAGCGGGTTTAATACAATTTTAAAAATTTAAACCCGTGATCTTCCTTTAAATTATACAAAACTTGGCTACAATATCATTTGTTGAATATTGATAATTTTTACGACAAAATTATATATGTTCAGTTTAAACAAAATAATTATTACATTTAAATTTTAGACCCTACTAGATTCTTTTTTTTTTTTTTCAAAATACATTTTTCTTTCTTCTTTCAACCGTACATTTTTTAATAAAATAATATTACATTAAAATCCAAAAAATTTTCTTATTTTGAACCACATATTATCCATTAAATCATTATTCAAAAATGTACTTTTTATAAAAAAAAAAAAAAAAAAAAAAAAACCCATCAAATGGGGCTCTTAATATTTTATTGTTGACAACGGTTGACAATTCACGGCCGCCCGTGCTGACTCAAATTCCTGGATCCGTCACTGACCAAGATACTAGAAATTTTCAGTGACAACTTCTTGTGTTCTACAGGCTAGAAAAAGAGCATTGTCATCATCATTTTGTTCCTTCTGCATGAAATTTGAGTTATTTTTTGCCACCATCATTCTTCTTAAACCTTTAATCCCCTTCAGTATAACCAAAACTATTGCAATTGTAGCACTGAATATGAGAGAAATTACCACGGCCTCTTCCTCTGCCTGAAAAGGAACTCAATTCTTGCTTTCTTTGTTGTTGTTCTGTGACTCGAAATTTCTACCGCCTCCACATCCACACCTTCGTCCTTTAAAATTTTTCCTAAAAGAAACTTGAGATTGAAAGGCTTGTTCTAAATGAACAGTATCAAATTGCTTCAATCTAAGTCGTGAGATTGGAGAGATCCGATCAAACTATTTACTGATAAAGTGGTCTAAGTCTTTTGATTCTTCAATGGAAACAACATCCTCAAAGATTCTAGTCATGCTCCTGAGAATTTTCTTCACATTTCTCTGATCTGAACTTTCTTCTCCATTTACTTTCAATTGATTAACGAGCACAAGATTAAAAAATTCCTCCACCCGCTCAGAGTCTTTCATTTTAATTTTATCAAATTCAGATCTTAGAGCTTGCAATCTTACCATTTTCACTTTATCTCCACCTTGATAAGTTGTGCAAGGTGTCCTATGCCATCTGATGTGATCAAGAATTTTAAATTTATATTAAATTATATTTTCTTGAAAACCGTGTAGCTAAACTTTAAACCCTAACATTAAAGTGAAAACGCGTTCATCTAACTGTTATAAACGAATTTAAATTATTTTGAATCGAATACATTTTCGAATAATTTTTAATTATCGATTTCTTATTATTTTGATTAAATCCTAATTTTAGTAAATTTAAATAAAATATATATCTTATGATTATTTGAAACCCAATTAATTAAAGTCCAATATTTATAGTCCAATCACATAAGCCCAAAATTTAAATTATACTCTTTTTAACCCAATCCATTTAAGTCCAACTAAATAAGTCCAAAATCGGAATTAATTATTTTAGCCCCAATTACCTTAGGTCCAATTAGAAAACCCCTAAAATCCAATTTCTTGGTCCAATTACCCATCTAAAAGTTTGTGCCCTAATTTTCTACTATTCATATGCACTTTTTCCCTCCATCTTCCCTCCATCATCACCATCCTAGCATTTTAACAACCATTTTCTTTTTGGTAAGCTTTCTCTCTTTTCCTCAATTTTTGGAGATTAATGTGGATGCTAGAACATCAATTTCTAGCATCAACACCATCTCCCCCTCACACTCTATTTTCACTCTGGGTCACCATTGATGCTAGAACTACCATTTCTAGCATCAACAGTGAACTCCCCAAGCCGCAACACTATGAAACCCATTCCACCATTCATCACCACTCACCATCAACACTGCAGTCTCAAACCGCCAAGCTCACCACCATCAACTCACAGCTCAAACCACTGCAACCTAACATCACCCGAAACCATAGCCCAACACCAAGCTGCAGAACAACCTCATGATCTCCAACTCATGAGACCAACTCAACATCAACTCCAACCCGAAAGCAAAACCACCACCACCTCCTCTTATTCACTCCCAAAACCGAAACCACCACCAAGAGCATCACCCACGAAATCACCAAACCACCAACACCATAGTCAAGTATCAACACCCAAAAATCGAAACCAAATCCAACATCACAGACTGCCCAACCCAGCCGAAACCCAGTAATCGATTCAAACCAAAAATCAATGCCCAACAGCACCTCAAACCAACTCCAAACAGAACCACCAGCCACCGCCTACGACCCACACCAAACAGCCACCATCAAACTGCCAACAAAATTCAAGAAATAGGAAAACCCAAATACTTACATCCCGACCCTTTTCCAGTCGATTGCCCACCAAGAAACCAAACGAAAATCGAACCCTCCAAGCTTCGATTGACTTCGAACAGCACCATAAATCCCCCACCCTTATTGGCGCAACCACGACGGTGGCGCTGCCACCGCTCGTCGGCTGTGGGAAGGAGGAAGGGAGTCTTCCCTCCCCCTCGCCGTTCTCTCTCTCTTCCTCTCCTCTGTTCGAATGAGAGAGAGAGAGAAGAGAGAATTTGTTTTAATTATTTTTTATTTTTGAAATTTATCTTTTAAGCCCCTAGTTTTGAAAGTTGTTTATTTCAGTCTCGTAATTTAGAAAAGTTCATTTTCGATTTTTAAGTTTTATTTATTTAAATTACAGTTTCATAAAACTTTCAATTTAGTCCCAAAATCTTTAAAAGTCACTGTTTCAGTACTTGAACTTCTATTTCCAGTTTCGATTTAGTCCCCAAGTTTAGAAAATATTATTTCAGTCCTTAATATTTTATTTTTAGTTTTAGCAGATTTCCAATCGACTTCTTAATTTATAAAATGTGCAATTTCAGCCCTTTAGTTCTATTTTCAGCTTTATCATATTTACAGTTTAGTCCCTAACTTTCAAAAGTTACTAGTTCAGCCCTAAAACTTTTATTTTCAGCTTTAATAAATTTTCAATTTAGCCCCTAAACTTTATTTTATCATTTTAAGCTATTTATTTCAATTTCAATAATTTTCAATTAAGTCCCAAAACTTTATTTTAACACTTTAAAACTTTAAAGTTTCGAAATATTAATTCAAAACATATTTTCTATTTTGGCTAGACGAAATGTACGGACGATTAAGAGTTTGAGATCACTTTTGCACGTAACTCGAGATTATTGAGGTAGAATCGCCCTCATTAATTAGTTTAAATTATAATTAGTTTAAATTATAATTGCATGTCTTATGTGAATTTACGTGAATTATATGCTTTAATGTATGAGATGAGAATATGTCATATGAGATATATGATGCTGTTATGTTTGCCATAACTTATATGCTTTAATACATGAGAAAGACGAGAATCTCTTATGAGATAAGATGAGAATGTTATGCATAACTTATGTACTTAAATGCACGAGACTAGACTACCCACACCCTATGTTTTCAAAGAGCCTATGATTTTTAAGAAAATGAGCCAAAGATGATTGTGATGATGTCACGCTATATATTGCATAAGTATGTGTTCAATTATTCTGTAAATTAATTATCGACGATGAGTCTACCGAGTATTTCTTAGAAATACTAATTCCATTATTTTAAACAATATTTTCAGATCTCAGAGACAGTCGGATGTAATGGGCAGTGGTGGCATAAAATTGGAAGTTGTTATTTACTTTCGAAATTTTCGCATTTTGAAAAACTATTAACGTATTTTGTAATTTCGTTTATTCCAAGAACATGAGATTTGAATTTTAAAACGATTATTCTAAATTATCTAAATGAGTTATGTTGCCGATGATAATTACCGTTACGAATGTGATGTGATTTTTAAAAAAATTAGGTTATTTCCGCAAATTTTTTATTATTAAATTAGGGCAAAAGACGATGTGACAATCCGAATTAACGGAACTCGGGGTGCTACACCATCTTTGCTGAAGTTGCTGTGGAAATTCTTTCAAAGGTAGCTTCATCAACTGCTAATAAATGAAAAGTAAAGCATTCTTGTCTTCCTTGTGATTCTCCTTTAATTCATTATTTGGTTGTTGAGTAAGAGCAGCTTGGTCTCGTCGCTCAACAAATCATTTTTCAACAATTTCCCATAAGTCTTGGGAACCATAAGTCTTGGCTAGTTGATTCCATTTACTATAATTCTTCCCATCGAAGTGAGGAAGTTGAAGTTGCAACATTTTGTTATTGTTGGACGCCATATCGTAACCAAGTTCTGATACAAATTTGTCGAAAGAGTTTAATAAATATCTAACAAAATGAAGAAAACAAAATTTATGATGGAAATTTCAAAGAAAATTGCTCTCCAAAACTTATATTTTTCTGTGATGATGAAATACTATAAATGAGCTACCTATTTACAATATATTTGGTACATAAGAATTAATTGCTAATACATAAATTTCAACATCCGTTAAAATTTCTAGATACACGAATAGAAATAAATTCATCCATAATAACTCTAGATTCATGTAGATCAAGATTCATTTGAGTTTAAATTAATATTCTAACACCACTGAAGTATATCCTTTTCTCCAATCTTCAACATGATCATTTTCGTTTTTGGTAAAAACTTATGGGACTTGTCAAATTTTTTCACAATTTCTTAGCCCGACAAACGGGAAACACTGATATCTCAATTAATGGTTTGTGTTCACAATTAGTTAACAAAGTCGGAAGAACTGAGTTGATTGAAAAAAGTATAAATAAATTACAAGAAAAGCTGATTTTTGGTGTTAAGAAGTATCCAAGCTTGTAGATGTTACAAGCTATATAAGTTTACTGAATCATATTTTGACAAAATAAACGTCAGGAAGGAGGAAAGTCCTCAAACTGAGAGTAACGATTCTGTGAAGCATATAGAAGTGAATCCATCAAAGAGGTCCTCATTTTGTTGTTTTTCTTCCTTTTGTTGACATTGTTTATTTAGTTATGGATCATATTACGATTTTCTTTAGTTATTCTTGCTGTTTAGTGCTCTGCCATTGCCTCAGTTCTTATAGCTAATGAATTCTTATCAAAATACTTCTAATGCAAACTTTAGGAAGGAAAAAGGTAGGCACTTGCATAATGATACAGATACTTTGATTCAGAGTAAAAAGGCGGCATCACCAGAGTGGCAACATTTTTCACTTTCAATAGTGAAATAGATAAAAAAACATTTCTAAGCTTTATGATTTCCATTGTTGAGAAATTGGGATTCGAGAAATGTACTCTAGAAAATTTTAACAAACTGAAATTGAGAAGAGTAAGAAAAAGGAAACATCAACATCAACTGCCAATTTTCTCATCCAGTTCTTGAAAGTATCATCCTTAGTAATTGTTTGAGACCAGATCATAATTTCACTTGTCCTTCCATTGGATTTTTCATCACACACAGTTGTCGGTCAAAGAAAGTGGTGAAAACTGATTAATTTAACGAATCTCAAATTGTTGAGAACAAGGCTTGCTTGGGTTTTTAGTGGTATTTTTCTGTTCTAATACCTGTCCATGGCAGCCTACTCATAGCAAGGGACATCAGGTGTGTTTTTGTCTTGAAGCATAATGCTTGAAATAGATCGCGCTTTTGTTAGTTATTTTTGCTTAATTTTAGTTCTTTTTCATTGGAACAACTGATTTCGCTTTAGTCTGTTATATAGTAGGTGCTGAAATTGGATAATCACTGTCCTAAATACATGCATCTTAATCTGAAATTCCTGTGAGGTGCCATTGCTGAACCTAGTAGTGAAATTTACGCAGGAAGACAACTGCCACTTATACACCATCGGATGGATCCAAACATGATACATTCGGGGCCAAAATGTCAAATGGAACCCCTCGAGAGAGAGGGAAATGGTCCAGATTTTCACCACCACCATCAGCAACTTACAGAGCGCGTGGAATATGAACATGATCATCCGCCTAACTCATCCCACGTTCCAAACAAGGACACATACGACCACATCTTTTTGTTCGGGTCGTTTTTGTTCATATCCTGCTACTAGGATATAAATTTACTCATTAATGGTGTGTTATGTACTGATAAGGATTTCGCGTTATAATTTTGTTGTAATCTTGCAATACAGAGTGTTGCCACGTCCCTAGCTAGGACTCTTGTATGGTAAACTATACTTGTATGTTTGTATTTGACGTAGCGGAAGATTATAGGAAAGATAAACAACTTCACAAATATAAGAATAACTCATGAGAAATTTTGTTCAATTCAAAATAACGGCCTCTAAGGGTTTACGATGTCTTAAATAGCCAAAACCATAGTAAAATTCGGAAATAAATACTAAAAAATAAAAATACAAACGATATTTTTCCATAAATGGAAAAATTCGAGATAGCAACTTAAATGGAAACTCCTAAGATTCAAGATCGTCCTCCAACAAACGGAATCTGAATTCGAACTTTATTGAATAAGATATTACCAAAACAAAAATTACCATAAACAGAAAAAACGCTTAATTGAGGGCCTCAACGATGGAATTTGCCCAAAATTTGATCCACATTATTTTGAAAAAATGTATTCTGAAATAGTAGATTGATGGAGAATGTGTGGTTGAAAAAGAAGGAAAAGTTTTTTATGTAATGGAAAACATTATTTTATTGAATAATGTGTGGTTGAAAGTGAGTAGAAGAATGAGAATGAAAAAATTAATGTGGATCAAACAGAGGCTTTATAGTAGTTGTAATTAAGTCCAAAACTTTCTAGTAAATATAATAAAATTCAATTTTTTTAGTAATTATAATTAAGTACCAATACTTTGTAGGGTTACCACAATCACTTGATCCGACATATTGATACAAGCTTCAATAATTAGATCATGTCAAGTCAATCATCGACTACACAATCTATTTATTAGTCCTTTTTTTTCCCAGAAAACAAAAGATTGCACTATCAAAATATGAAAAATCACATATTAGCCAATAAATTGTAATATTCTCCTCCGACCCGCCTAAGCTCAAATTTTAATCGTTCAATAGAAAACAGTTAAGTAATCTCTATACGCTCAAATTTAAATCGTTCAATAGAAAACAATTAAGTAGTCACTCTACACAGTTTCAAGGTAACAATTTCCGTCACAAATTCATATTCTCTACTTTATTCGTTCTCAAGCTCCCAACTCACCAAAATATTTAATCAATTAAATTGATCACACTCCGAAGGTAGCATTGAACATTATAAGGTTCGTTTAGTTGCTAAGGTATATACTCAGTTAGAAGGTGTTGATTATCATGATACCTTCTCTCCTATTGTCAAACCGACTACACTACGTTGCCTTCTAAATGTTGCCTTTGCACGATATTGGTTCATTCACCAGTCAGACATTCAGAATGCTTTTCTTCATGGTGATTTACATGAGATAGTATCCATTGAACCTCCGCAGGAGTTCACCGACAGGGGGAGAATATTATATGTCGACTCAACAAATCTCTCCATAGTCTCAAACAAGCATCCCGAAACTAGTTTCTTATCTTCTCAATGACTATTCAGAAAGCAAACTGCTCTCTTTTCACCAAATCTCGAGGTAAATCATATACCATAGTTCTTATCTATGTTGATGAAATACTTTTCACAGGTAATGATTTCAACGAGATGGTAAGTGTTTAGTTTATAAAGAGTAAATTTAATAAAAACTTATTGAACTTTAATATTGTTACCACTTATTGACTCATCTTCCTTGGGTTTCCTAATGCTCACTCGTCTTTTCATGTAATTACCCATCCACCACTTATTTAACTCTCATCTCTCCAAATGGACGAAAAACTACACGTGGAAAATAGAAATCAAACATGGCAGACTTACTTGACAACCATAAATGAAACCCACGACGTTCAAATCCAAACTCAGATCTTCAACCTAACATTGCTTTTCTGAAAGAGAACATTAAGAAAAATAAATTATATCAATTTCTTCAAAATTATCCATCAAATCAGCGTCTAATGCACTATTATCAAAGTAGTAATAATCAGATTGTTAATGAGAATGCTCCTAAAATTTCATGTGTCTCATAGGTTTTTATCGTTGGGCCAGTAAAGCAGGTGAGGAAACCAGAATCAATGATCAGGGGAAGAATGCTGGAAATGTACTAAAAATTGCGATAAACTGCTGCTCCATCTTGTCTTTATATAATGGCGTCACCCAAAAAAGATGAAACTACAACTTTCTCTGCATCTTCAACTCCACCTCTGAGAATTTCCCCCGCCGAAAAATTGCCTCCTCGAATATTTGGGAAGAAGCTGTTGAATCCTCCATTAAAATTTGTAGTTCAGTTGATTTCGATTTGGGTTTTGAACCCACATCTTGCTAATTGGAATTTCTTGTTTGGGGGTTTGGAAATAGGGCTTCGAATTGAGGGTTCTGATTTTGGGATTTTGATTTGGGGTTAATTTAAAGGCGTGTTGCAATTGAGGAAGGGGGAATTATGTTTGGTTGGTGAGTTTTCAAGGACTTGAACATGGTTGGCGCTGTTAGCATGCCACCTAGGATTTGTCATTTGCCACGTGTGATTTAATTTTTTTTCCAGCCAATTTCATTCTTGCAATCAAATGGACCCTAAGAGTATTTTTGTAGCAATGACCAATAAATGTCTTTTCAACTACTCTGATGTAAGAATGAGGTGCTACTTGAAGCTCCAAAGGACTGATCCTATTCAAAGAACACGTAGTATTCTTAATTCAAATTTACCTTATAAACAAGGCCAAAACCAACCTCTCCCAGTTTGTTTGTTGACGAAAAACTACGAGTAGCTCTAATGATGGACAAATATGTAAACAGTCTAAGATGATGGCGTTGTCCCCGTCACTTTCAACTGGATGTGTTTCAGTATATTCTTCAAGGTCGTCAGTTCACGTAATTCTTCCTTCTTCCTTTTCCTTACGAGATGATCATCCAAAGCGTCTACTCAAGAATGCCAATTAATATGTTCAGGGGAATTAGAACCAGAAAAACTAGAAATATCAAAATAAGAATGCAATGGAGATATTAAAAATTCTCAAGGATATTTACAAAAGGCACCATGTAGAGATACTGTTTTACACTTCCACATGTTATATATTCAAAAATTACAATTTACCTAGTATTATGACTAGATGTTAGTCTATGTGGATAATAATTGCAAGGAAAATTCAATTCCTACATAACTATTCATTACAGAAACATTACATAACCATTTTATTTCCAAAAATACCCTTTACATAGAAATTGCAACCAAAGCCACCATAAGAATATAAAAAACATTCCATTAATCCCCAAGGATTTATGATCATAGAATTTAACCCCAGAAAATATGATATTAAATGAGAAGTTCTAAAACTCATAGAATTAACAAAATTTATAAAGAATTAAGATATAAATTAACTTTGAGATTTTATATATCTATAACTAGTAATAGATTAGATCTTTTTAAATTAACAAGATATTTAGAATACACAAAAAATTAAAAATTCTACAAATTCCGCCTTCGATCTGCGCACTTTGGTAAAAAATAGTATCAAAGTCACATAACGAACCTAAAATAATGATGAACAAAATAGATGAAGAAAATATAATTGAAGAATTTTTGAAAAAGGTTGAAAAACATTAAAAAAACCAAGTTATTCTTATTTACCTAAAAATAGTACAAATGAAGGTTTTGAAGATGTTCACAAAAGATTAGAAAATTTAGAATATAATTTACAAATAGGAAATGCATTATTAGATAAAAATCTTAAGGGAAAAGATAAGATTATAATTAATTCACCTCAAAACTTCAGGATTACACAGAAAGATAAAAATAAAGGAAAGAATCATGAAGTAAATCAATATATGATTACAGATGTTGAAGAATTAGAACAAAAACTCTTAGAATCTACTGCTGAAGAATATAATAAATATAAAAAAACAGTTATAAGAGTTAACTGAAAAAATGAAAAATACTAAGATGAATACTAATTCATCATCTAGTCATATAAAAATAGAATCTAGTAGTGAAGAAGAATATAAATATCCTTATGGTACACCAATACCAAATAAGGATTGTATTAATCAATATAGAAAAACTCAAAAAAGATACAATGGAAATATAAGAAAACAATCCATAAAAGAAATAAATCCAATTAAATCATATAATGAATCAATTCACACAACAGGGAATGGTTGGATCTTGACTGTATAGATAAAGATAAAGCTATTGAAATATTGGTGAAAGTACATACTTAGCTATACAATTTAATAAATGGAAAACATATACAACCTTTGAGTTTATAAAACTTACATTCAGAGGAATTGTATCTAAATAGTGAAGAAAACTACCAGAAAATATAAAAAGAATGATAAAATATGGAGAAAATACAACTGAAGAATTAGATAATAGGAATACTTTAAATAAGCAAAATGTACAAGAAATATTAAGAAGGCTTGAAAGAGCTCTAAGAACAGAATTCTTAGGACAAAGATTTACAATTGATGAAGAAGCTAGGAAACAAGAAAAATATAATGCAGGATCAATTGCAATGGAGAATTTAAGGATATGTGTGAATTAGAAAGATACATATGTCAATTCGAAAAAATATATTATATACTAAACCAAGGAAACTATCAAGAAAATAAACATATACTAAGGTCTTATTTTACAAAGTTACCATTCCCGTGGGGAATAAAGTTACTAAAAGAATATAAAAAAATATTACATCTCGGAGAAGAAGAAGGTGTAAATGTAGATAATCTTGGATGTATGATTGAATTTACAAAAAGAATGATAGGCACTTGATGTAGAGAAGTTTTAGAAAATAAGAAACCATATAAGATAAGGAAAAACTATTTGTGTTGCTACAAAGATGTAGGTCAAATTGAACAATTTGGATGTTATAAAAAGAAATATAAACCATATAGGAAACATAAAAGAAAATTCAAAAGCTACAAGAAGTTTAAGAAAAGAGGTTTTAAGCCACATAAAAATATTTTAAGAAAAGAAATTGGACTGGAAAGTCCAAACCAAAATATATCAAAAAAATGTAGATATTTCATCTACAATGAAGAAGAACACATTACCCCTCAATGTCCTAAAAAGAAAGATAGATAGAATGTAAAAACTCTTAGAATTTCTGAAGAATTTCAAGATGAAAGTGATATAGAACCAATTGACTATTTTGAAGATGTAAGCACTGAATGCAGTAGCATTTATGAATTAGATACATCCTCATCAAAAGAAGATTCTAAATAGATAATATATATGAATCAAGAGATACAACAAATAGACCAAGAAATAGAAGTAGAAACAACTGGGGAAGTTGGAAACTCAGTAGAAGACATAAATCAAGAAATCACATTTGATGTCAAAAAATACAAAGGGATAACTAAGAAGATATTAGATTTACAATAAAAAAGATGTATTCCATCAAAAATTCTTAAGAATACTGCCAAGAGTAAATAAAATAATTGTGAGTATGAACTACAAAGAAATATCTATCAATATAGAAGATACAGTAGGAAATGCAAGAATTCCTATAATCACAAAAGAATGGGCAAGACAAAAATTAGCTAAGATTTCTGAAAATATAAGAAGTAAATTAAAGTGTATTGAGATATGAGGAATCTAAATCATGGTAAAAGGATTATTTAGGGAATGTATGAATATACCACTAGAAATATATTGCATGGACAACAGAATCTTACAAGATCCTATAGATACTCTATTAGGAACTATTGTAGGAAATCTCGTTTACCAAAAGATAATATTCACAGTAAAACCAAATTATGCAGTATCATTAGCTGATGAAAATATTTATCAAAGTTTCAATCTATATTATAAAATTGGAAACATAAAAATGTTGCGAAAAAGTAAGGCTATTAGTGTTAGCATAAAATCAATCTTTACTTTTAGTACTAGCCATCATAACAAATTTAAAGAAAATAACTGATAATATTATCATAAATAAAGATTTCGAAAAATTAGCTGAATATATACCTCCCAGAAAATATCAAGAACATGAAGTTGCCATACCAGAACAAATAATGTTTGACTTTCACAAACAAGCAAGAGAAATCAATTCTGAAGAAAAATTGATAAGAAAAAATAGTGTCAGTCTAGAAGGAGATAATCTTATTGCAAGATTCCCCTCCAGACAAGGAACTAAGATAAGCCAACTTAGAAAACTACGTATTACTGAAGCATCAAGTTCGCAATATTATATCAAAACAAGATATGTGAATCAAGAAAGATATAAGAAGAATCTTCTCGTCCTTGTAGATACTGGAGAAGATAAAAGTTATGTAAATGCTAAATTTGTTAATCATTTAATAGATTTTGAATTACCAGAACCATATATATTCAATGATTATTTGTGAAATAATATTGAACTAAAAAAATATGTGAAATTTCCTCTTATATTTGTAGGAGAAGATAAAAAAAAAATATATACTAAAGAAATAATTATATAAAGATGAATTATATGAAATCAATCGTTCACCTATACTATTAGGAATGAACTTTCTTGAGAAATTTAATCCTTATAAAATTTGTCAAGGATATTTGAAAATAACAGTTGATGATACCCAATCACATACCAAGAATAGATGAAAATATGAAATCATTGTTATCATGGAAATAATAATTAGTACTAATTCCATGAGTCCATATATTGAAGTAATACTCAATATAAAAAGTTATTGCAGAATTAAATTCCATGCCTATTTAGATATGGGAAGTACAATAAGCTTATGCTTATCAATTGTACTACCATCTGAATACTGGAAATATAATTCAAAGAAAGTTGTCACCGCTACAACAACAAGTGGAAACAATGTAATATATAGCAAATACGTTGCACAAGTACCTTTTTTCTAATATTATTTAAAGATGTATTTGTTGATAAATATATATGTCAACTACAATTGGATGTGATATTTTACTAAGACAAAATTTCCTACTAAAATATGCACCATTAACATAATATATAATGACAACAGAAAATAAGTTAGAAAAATTGAAAAAAGAAATTTCTAAAACCTATTCTAAAAATCCATTAGAAAAATGGAACAGGATAAGGTAAAAGAGAAGATAGAACTAATCAACCCAGACATTATAGTTAGGGTCAAACTAATGAAATATAGTGTTGAAGACCAAAAAGAATTAAGAATCAAATAAAAGAACTACTAGAAGTCAAATTAATCAGGCCTAAAAGCCCACATAGCAGCCCAACCTTTATGGTTAGAAAATATAGTAAGATAAAGTCAGGATGGTGATAAACTATAAGAAGTTAAATGAAGATACTAAGTTCGATGGATATTACTTGCCTAATAAAGATATCCTTATTAAACAAGTACAAAATAAGAAGATATTTTCAAAATTTGATTGTAAGTCATGTTTTTTATAAATAGTATTAACAGAAAAAGTAAATTATTAACTGCATTTAGTACCCCTCCAGTCCTTTAAAACAATATGAATGGAATATAATGTCATTTTGAGTTGAAAAATGCACTACAGATATTTCAAAGAAGAATGGATGAGGTAATCAAATCAATTACTCATTTCTGTATTATTTATGTAGATGATTTGTTTATTCATTCAAATGATGTAAATGAATATCTTGAGAAATTCTGTTATATTATGAAAAAAATATGGTATTACACTTTCTCAAAAGAAAGCTGAGATAGCTAAAACAGAAATAGAATTTTTGGGACTATTCATAAAAGAAAGAGAATTGCAATTGCACTATCATATTAATGAAAAACTTCAAGAATTTCTTGAAGAAATCAAAGATAAAAAATAGTTACAAAGCTTCCTTGGTATATTAAATTATGTTGAAAGATTTATTGAAAATTGTGCCAAGTTAAAAAACTATTTTCTTCCAAAATTAAGAAAAATGTAATGTGGTTTTAGGAAAAACAAGATTGTGAAAATATTAGGAAGGTAAAAGAGGAATTAAAGGTGCCTAGACTTTGCCTAGACTTGTAATTCCACAAAAAGAAGATTTCTTTATCCTTAAAACTGATACTTCAGATAACTATTAGGGTGTAGGACTAAAGGTTAAAAATAATCATAAAGAAGATAAATGTGAAAAGAATTGTTCTTGCCCTAGATACTTGCAGAATATACGTCAGGAACATTTAACGAAGTTGAAACAAGATATGAGACGAACAGGAAAGAACTCATTGCTGTAAAGTGAGGAGTACAAAAATATGAAGATTATTTATTACCAAAGAAATTCTTAATCAGAACTGATAACACTCAAGTTAAAGGATTCTTAAAAAATAATTTTGATTCATCTATTGCCGATAGATATATTATCAGGATTCAACTATGGTTTTTTTATTTCAAATTTGATATTGAATATATAAAAGGAAAAACTAACTTTCTTTCTAATTATCTTAGTAGGGATGGAGCTAGAACAATTGAGGACGAAAGTCCAGATACTTGAGATAAAAGTTTCCTACTTGGAAACACAAATTCAAAATATACAAGATAGTCTTCGAGACAAAATGGATGTAACCCTTGAGACAAAAGTAACTCGTACCAAGTTTAGTATTCCTTCACAGAGACTTATGAATACTAGCGCTCTTCCCGAGGATAAAGGGAAAGAAAATAAGGTAATAGGAACCCCTTCACAGGGAATACTCAAACCTATTATTGGAAAAGAAGATATGAAAAATTCCATTAGGGATATACAAGATATCAAAATTAGCGAAGATAGCTCTTCATCGAGCCAAAATTAACCTAAGCTAACTATTGCAAATACGATTCAAAGGATGTTGTAAAGATATGCCATGGGAACAAAAATACCCGAGAAGGATAAAATATGAAGAAAGTGCTAGTTCTTTTGTTGTTATTTTTACTATCTTATCTGATTGTATCTGAAAATATGAAAGTTGATGAAAACTCTCCACTATGAAAAATACAACAAGATAAACTTTATCTAGGAGCATCCAGCCAACTTGGGTAAAAAATTGTTTATAAAAAAAAAAAAAAAAAAAAAAAAAAAAAAAAAAAAAAAAGTAACAAATATATAATCATGTTTTATCGCACAATTTAATGTGATTCTGTTCTGAAATATGCAGCATCATTCCATTTACCCCCCCCCCCCCATGGGGAATAACAAACCAACATTTTTTACCAACCAGCCAAAAAGTTGTTAAAAATGGAAAAAAAAAAAAAAAAAAAAAAAAAAAAAAAAAAAATTACAAAAAGAATAAAAAAATATTTTGAATAGTTGACTCAATAATAGTAAGAAATGAAAAAATAATGGATTTTCCTCTGAAGAATATATAATCTATTCCAATGCAAGAATCCATACAAATGATGAAAATATGTTGTCTTCTTGACCATTTACTATCCACTATAATTTCAAATCAAGTTAATGGATCAGAAAGATATGTCAAAAGAATTGTGCAAAAATACTCTAGGATTACAGTGATCATCATTGTGAACACTGTGTTATGAAGATATGAGCTAAAGAGCATCTCTCAACAGTGATGAATTCCCTTCATAATTCTTTGATTCGAGGATGGAAAAATAAAGAATCCAAGAAAGTGACCATTTATCACTAATTTAATAAAACACTTCATCCGTGTCACAACTACGCGGTAACTAAAAAACAGAGGATAGGTACAGGAAGATGATGATCTTCACCCACTGGTAGATACAGCATGTCACGATCAGCAAAAAAGAAGCATCTAACACTATCCAACAAAAGGGAGTGGAAGACAAGAAATAATGGAGGACACCTGTGAATATAAGGTTTGAAAAAGACATAAGAGGATAGAAGATAGTGGGAGACACCTTGAAGATAAGATTCATCAAGACCTCTATAAAAGAAGGAAGAATGTTCAATGGAAGATATCTCAAATCCACCCTGAGAAGAAACATCTAAAGAAAGACTTCTTGCAATTTGAGACACCACTTGATTCAAGAAAACTATTATCTATTGAAGATGATAAAGCTTGTAATAAGGTAGTCACTTATGAAGTTCTAAACTTCATAAGGTGAGACCAAATTTAGTACAATCTAGTATGCAAAGCATGTACTATTTCAGTTTACGAATATAAAGATGAAGTTGGTTATGTTCAACAAGTTTTTATAAAAGGATTTCCTTAAGTTTCTCATGATTTCTCGGCAGTGCAGATAGGAATTTTAAAAGATTTTCAAAACATTGTTTTGAATGGATGTTAGCCATGCCAAAGTACCCTTCTTTAATAAATGTTTTAGGGGGAAAAGAGCAGCTTTCTAACAAAGTTGTAGCACCCTGTGTGTGAGTTTATCTTTTAAAATTTCGTTTAAGTAAGAATTGGATCTGAAAAGAGTTTAAATAAAGGTGAAAATGAAGATTCGAAATTACTGTGAGATAGCGTCTGTGGAAACACGACTAGTTCTTTAGAGTGAGAAATGCAACCTTAATTGAAAAGCTTTTTACGGAAGCAGTTGTGGACCCAAATGATTTCAAAACATTTTAAATGTTCATCGTATTCAGAAAATGATTAAAAACATGCCAAAGCAACTATAAGAACTTACTGGAGGGAAAGCCTAATTATTCCCATTGATTACTGTAAGTAATTTACGGCTTATGCTTAATTACATGATTTTATGAAAACTCACAAGCATCCACATCCAATGTAATGTCCTAGTAATATTTGAAAATAAATAAAAAAAAAAAAAAAAAAAAAAAAAAATCTGAAGAATATTTCCTGTTGGCCAAGAAAAAACTTAAAAAAATTTTTTTTTTTTTTAAATTATTTTTTATACATCATATATAAGATTGATCTGTAGAACTCCAAAGAAAAAAAAGGAGTAGAAGATATCATAAATGAATACGAAGATATAAAAGAAGAAGTTCAGAAGGAATTGTTCTTGGATATATAAATAAAAAAAAAAAAAAAAAAAAAAAAAAAAATTAACAAATATAGAGAATACTATACTTAGGACAAATTGAAAAATTTAAAAAGATATCATATAAATAGTAGTCCTGATTAATGAACCACGAGGAAAGAGAAAATTTTGAAAGATTTAGAAGAATCCAAGATAATACTAGCGAGTTAAGATCTAGAGAAGTTAGACTATACTCTTTGAAGAACTTAGAAGAGAAGAAAATCAAGAAAGATGGGACAAAATAAGAACAACTATAAAATATCACCAATTCGAACAACAACAATACTTGATTTGGTTACAAGAAAATACTGAACTAAAATTCCCAGAATTAGTTCTAAGAACTTACAATCGAAACGAAAGAATTGTAAGATATAACCCTCAATAAACTAACAACTAAAAGATATAGAATCTATTCTGCAAATTATTTCATTAAGGGCAATATAGACATTTTAAGTCTATCTAGTAGTTTTCTGGCTAGAATTATCTGTATGTCTAGCATTACTCTAATTGCAACTACAACTACAACTCTTGAAATGAATCTTAGCCCATGTTTGATGGCCATTATTTTTTAAAAAATGAAGTTTTGAATAGTGATTTTTTTGGAGAATATGTGATTAAAAAGTAGGTAAAATAATTTTATTTGCGTACAAAATATTTTATTGTATAAATATGTGATTGAAAATGAATATGAAAATTAAAAAGTTTTGTTTTAAAGGAGAACATTTTGGGGCTTATTGTATTCTTTTGTAATCATCTTTGCAATCAAATTGTATGCATATAAATAACAACATCAATTAAGAATTACATAGAACCTTCTTTATAATCTTCTCTTCTCCAGCTCACCGATATTTGTTATAGGTATTTTATTAGAATGGAATATGAAGAAGGATTTTTAAAGCTACGAGTGATCATAAGGATACCTTGTTTAATATTTCGGATGATGAACCATACGCAGCCCAACAAAAGCACAATTATTACTGCAATAACCAAAGTAATGATTTTCCATGTCTTCCATCATGTCATTTATCATTTGACGATAGTGAACTCATTGTTGGAAATATAAATATCTCTATGGGATGACAAGAATAAAAGAAAAAGGGAAGTACATTTATTGACCAACATATCACTTTATATATTTTCAACATATTAGGTCAGAAGAAATTTCTTTTGCAAAAAAAAAGGATTATGAACCCCCAAACAGAGGAATTAAAGTAAGGGAATGTGTGCATATGTTGAAAAATTCTTGATTTGGTGATATGAGCTTACTTTTGGTTGAGGGCTCTGTCTTGTTTGAAAGACTCTGAAACAAGAACAAGAAAGAATCGTTTAGGTGCAGAACCAT
Organism: Fraxinus excelsior; assembly: GCA_019097785.1. Taxonomy (NCBI): domain Eukaryota; kingdom Viridiplantae; phylum Streptophyta; class Magnoliopsida; order Lamiales; family Oleaceae; genus Fraxinus; species Fraxinus excelsior. The sequence continues at coordinate 16,915,313 of CM032631.1, read as the reverse complement.
CAAGACTGGTCAAAAGTCAAATTTTTCCCTTTCCAGTATGAACATCCATATTCATATCTACCACTAAAGCCTACACATTCACAGTCCTTCCAGCAGTTCGCTCTGCAGTCACTCTCAATAAGGCTTGCATTCTCATCATTCTTATTAGCAGATCCTTCAATTTCCCAGCTCCCATCACTGTTACCGAAATCCCCTGATTTCAAAACAAATGTCTCATTATAATTCCTGCAACTGGCTGCTCCCATAATTCACAGCTTTTGTAAACAGAGAATTCTTGTATGTTATAACCATAACAGAGACTAACTTGTGCTATCATTGGCCTATCGCTATCATATATATCCCCGTTATACTGCCATCCAGAAATAGTTTTTCGACGTTCAGGTGTCCACTTAGGGTCTATTATAAGGAAGTAGCTGAAGTAATCCTCCACACCATTTGAAACATTGGTGAAATTGTTATTGAGATTTTCAACATCGGGTATAGGGACTATATTCTCAAATTCCTTGACATTCAATCTCCAGTTCTGATTAGTATAATATTTCAAGTCGCCACTGGTCCAATAAGCCAACCCTCATCGTCGAACAATCAATCTACGTGTGCCTGAATCCCATTCTAGCTTAAAAGCTCCTGGAGGGATTGTTTTTGCCAAACCATGATGCGAGATGCCAATTTCTTCCAGTCCTACGATTAAAACCTAATTTCATCCCCGGAATAAGGGTATCAGTTGGATAATCAAAGCTTTCCCAAATCCTGCCCTCAGAGCCATTTATATTCATCTCTCTCACTACAAAATTCCCCCAATTCAACAGCGTGGCTGTTATATTTGTGCCACTCCTTCCTGCATACAGCTCGATAGGATCTGATCTGTTGCTTGTTATAATAAGTTTTCCAGCACTGCTTATTGTGAGAATGCCAGAATTATCCATAATAGGTTTTTCTCTGTTACCAAGTCATACTGGATAGGAAGAATAATTTGTGTACCATATTCCCAAATAACTATTATTGGTATATGGTATATTCAGGCTCATAGAAATTTATGTAAAATTACACCCATTTATGTAAATAAGTTCAATCACTTCAAATGATCGTTAAGATTTAAAGTTCGCAAAGAAATTTTTCATTTGTTCTACTAAGAGAAATAGATAGTGCAAGTAACAAAATTTATAAGTTCAGATTACTAATTCAGTATTGTAAATTTGTAATTCATAAAATTATACTCAAAACTAAATAAATTCAAACTTACGTTTTAATTAAATCCAATGACTTGAAGACATATTGTTTGCCAAAGTAGAACAATTTTTGTTTCAAAGGAAGTAGCAACACATTATAAATGAAAGGAGTAGCACATAACTCTTGATATGTAACAAATAATTTGTACAGATATCAGACCCCTCCACTCAAAGAAGAGTAGATCTCAAATTCTATTATCTTGCATCCATTGATGACACTGTGAGTCCATTAGCAGAAAACTTCTGAGACTTGCCATTTTCAAGTTCATAAGCTACTCTACCAGCGAAGAATGTGGGGCATTTTGGCATTGGCAAAAGCTTCGTTTCATTTTTTAACATGGATAGAACATCATCAATCATAGGGCGATCAGTTGCACGATTTTCCAAGCATAAAAGACCGACGTGAATGCATCTTTGCAATTGATCTATATGGCTGCATGAACTTTTTAGTATTGGATCCACGACCTCTAATGCAACATCTTTTCTCCACAGTTCCCAAGCCTACAATTGTTTACAAGAATCTAAATACAAAGACAGATAACAAAGAGGAGACAAAATTTAAATATGTCATACCACTAACTTACATATTCCACTAGATTGAGAGGACCTTCTTGATTGTGGAAACTATTGGTTTTTCGACCACTCACAATCTCAAGCAGTAAAACTCCAAAACTATAGATGTCCGATTTGGTAGAGTAAATACCCTGCATTGCGTACTCGGGAGCCATGTAACCACTGTGAAATGAACAATAAACAGCATTTGGTGATAATGTTGATGAGCCTTGACAATATATACACACTATTGGCAGACAATATGAAAAAAAAAAAAAATTCTTTGTTACTTACTATGTCCCCGCATTTCTATTTGTATTTGCTTCTACAACATTCTGATTGAAGATTTTTGCGAGTCCAAAATCAGAAATTTTGGGGTTCATGTTCTCGTCAAGTAATATGTTATTGGGTTTTAAATCTCTGTGAATTATCCTTAATCGCGAATATTTGTGAAGGTAGAGAAGTCCTTGAGCAATCCCTTCGATGATGTTGAAACGTGTATCCCAGTTTAAGAGCTCCTTTTCTGGATCTGTTATGAACATCATTCAATGTAAATCACAAATTTATAATTATAATATCAGAATTTTGAAAGTACTCCTCTTGCAAATAATGCCAGTCCTAAGGCCTTCCCAACTTAAATCGCATAGATTATGTTCTACTTGTGATAATCTTTTACATGTCTTCATATCTAAAATTATTTTAATTGGAATCATATCGACTTTTCTTAATTATGGAAAAATAAAAACCGTTTGTAATAGGTACGAAGACTAATGATCATCAGTATCTACGATCTCATTGAAGTGTTGCCTATGTTCTTGGAAGCATAAAAGAATGAATTGTTCGAAATAGATGCTACTTACGAAAGATAAAGAAGTCCAAACTTTTGTTGGGCATGTAGTCATAGATTATCATCTTTTCATCTCCATGGATGCAAAAACCAAATAACTTGACAAGATTTACATGTTGAATTTTAGATAAAAGTATTAGCTCAGTTTTGAACTCGAGCAATCCTTGTTTTGACCCTCGTGAGAGTACTTTTACTGCTATTTCTCGCCCTTCAACCATTTTTCCCTGTAAGGGTACACAAACATGTACAACGTGTTTATCAATAATAAAGCTTTACATTGAAACAACACTTAAAATGCTAAAATAATGTCAAATAATTGGGAAGGCTACCTTAGGATCCTAGCAAAATATGGCAAACTGCTTATTAGGAGATGGAATTTTGTTTACCTTAAGAAGTACAATACATATAAGTTATTGTAACTAAGCACCTCTTTTCTTTGTACTGATGTCTTGGCTTCGTTCAATGATTCTCGGAAGGTAAACTGACAATGCCCTAGGCTCAATTGAAGAGGTACACAATCTCAAGGATTGACCACCATCATAGACTCATCCTAAATGCTAATACTTTTGCTGAAGACAACATTTAAACAAATAATTGGAGTTGGTCACCATAATATCAAAGTTAGTCACACAAAAGACCTGGGTTCAAGTTTCATGAATACCAAATTGTCACGTGTCAGACTTTTGATGGATTGATCTCCACGTGAGTGGGTGTGTTAAAGAAAAAATAAATATGTCCCGTATCTTATGGTTTAAGCTTTTAAATGACTAACTATTTAAGACTCATATAAACACTCAAAATGCCTTTTATCTTTTCTATGCAGATAAGATGGCATCCTGAAGAGTTAGTTATGTAATCAGCCTGCAAAGCTCAGGTATCGTGGCGCTCCAAGTCAAGGGCACTTGATCCTGACGGTAGATTAGCTATCCAAGATTCAACATGCAAAAATAGCCCTTAAAATAGCTACAAAATGAAGGATGATTTTCCAATCGAATTTACCTTATAAACAGGGCCGAAAGCACCCTCACCCAGTTTGTTTTCTGATGAAAAGCTATTTGTAGCAGCCAGGATAGATGAATATGTAAACTGTCTAAGATCATGTCCCTTTCTTCCATCATTGTCAAGTTCATCTGTGACTGTATATTCCTCTAGGGTTATCATTTTTTCAAGTTCTTCCTCCATTTTCCCTGTAAGATAAGATGATCGCCAAACTATCAACATAACAATGGCAATGAATATAGTTTAAACGTGGAAAATCTAGGAGTTATCAGAAATATACCTTGTTTAGTTTTATGCATGATGAACCATGAACTGCCCAACAATAGCAGAACTACTGTAATCACCACAGCAATGATTATCCAAATCATCTTCTTCTTTCCTGTCATTCATCATTTGCTTATAGTGAATCAGACTGATTATTTTCTTTTCTTTGATATTAACTTGAGGAATTTTACAAATAGTTGCAATAATACAGTACGACCTGCATCACCATTCATCATCCAATTCAAAGCAATCAGTATTATTTGACCTCTAGCTTCGATATATGAAGGCAATCATAGGGAGAAAATAGAATTATGGATGGAATTAGTTATTGGGGAAAAATGAATATAGTTCCAATGTCAAATCAAGATATCAACTAGGAAAGAAGTAAAGCATTGTGTCGAACTCTTCTTTGGCTTCAAGGTAATGACTATGAATAATCATCAACTACTGAGAAAGGGTAGAAGAGTAGGACCTATTATGCGACTACAATGTATCACAGACGTGATCATCATGCTTCAACCATGTTGTTCTATTCATCCTCTTAGAAGGAAAATAACTTGTAATTTGACCATCGAATTTCTTTATAAATCTCAAATATTATATTGCAAAAGAAATGGGATTTCACATATAAATGAATTTATATCAAATGGCTTTATATAGTCCAAATCAAATGCTAGTTATATGGATTTTGATATAGTATTTCCTTTGCTATCAGTTAAAAGGGATGATGCTAGTTTTTTTTTTGGAAAGCTGGAATAAAATTTATGAACTTACCTTTGTTTTCTGGCTCAGAGATGAGAACATATTTTTGAACTTCCATACCATTAAGACTCTGTATAAATGTCGAATCTTCCCCTTTCCAATATACACATCCAAATTCACTACCTGCTGTATAGCCAACACATTCGCAGTCATTCCAGCAGTTACCTCTGCAGTCGCTCTCAGTAAGGCTTGAATTGTTATCATCAACAGAATCAGTTGTTGGAGGAAAATGCCCAGATCTCAAACCAAACGTCTCTCTGTGGTTCCTGCACTTAGGCTGATCCCGTGATTCGCAGCCTTCTTCAGTGTTATAACCATAACAGCGATTCACATCTACAATTATCCTCCCGTTATGTTCCAATATACGCCCTTCAGAGTCCAGCTTCCATCCAGAAATTTTTAGTTCATCAGGGGTGAGAACCGGGTCTATTTCAAGGGAGTAGCTCATATAATCCTCATCATCATTTGTGACATTGACAAAATTGTAAATAAAATTAAATGGATCATATCCATCCCCTATATTATCAAATTTCTTAAGTGTCAAATTTGGCCTGCTTTCATCTTTATAATCCTTCAATTCTCCGCTGGTCCAATAAGCCACCCCTCGCCGCCTTATGATCAATCTGTGTCTTCTTGGATCCCATTCAAGCGTAAAAGCTCCAGCTGCAGGATTATTCTGAGAAAAATTTGATGTAATTGACCAATTTCTTCGAATCCTATGGTTGACCCCAAGTTTCATCCCAGGAAGAAGGGTGTCAGTGGGAAAATCAAAGCTTTGCCACAAAACCCTATTCCCAGAACCATTTACTACGAAATTTCCCGAATTCAACAGAGTGGCCGTTATATTCATGCCGTTTTCATTTGCATACAGCTCAATAGGATCTCCTCTACTGCTGTTGATTATAAGTTTCCTGGCGTTGCTTATTGTGAGAACACCAGAATTATCAGTAATAGGTTCGTCCCTGTTGCCAAGCCATATTGGACCATAACTAATTTCCGTGAACCATACTCCTAAATAACTGTTACTGGTATTTCCGAGGCTATAAAATCCTAAAGTGAAAACTCCATTAGCAGAAACTAGATATGCAGAAGAGCTTAGCCTATCCCCATGTTTGAGGGTGTCAACTGACGAAACATGGGAAACGGAATAATAGAATATCAAAAGGAAGATTGTCATGATTATGCTTACCGCTCTCAGCATTTGCATGATTAGCAATTGTTAAAGCCTTGCTACAGGAATGTAAATATGGAGTTGTGATTTGAGTTTAAATTGCAGCTATCAGAAAGCGAGAAAGAAAAATTGAATTTCATTATTGATTTTTCTTCATTTTTTTGTGGTGGGAATAATTTTACTAGTTAAATGTCGAAACCTCCCCACAGTACATGACATTCTAATCCTACCAACATTGAATTTTCAAATTTCTTGACCAAATGATTGAACTTTCAAAAATCAAGAGCAAGATATCAAGAAAAATATCAATGGAAGTCCATGATATTTTAAAATTATCCAATAATAGATATATTAAATAAGAGTTTATACACTTCATGCCATATTAATAACGGGCAACATTCTGCAGGGATCGAATCTTCAATTAGGTTATTTGTGGTTTGATTTAGAGCAAAGGATATCGACACAATGCAGTTTTATTACTTCGTATTTATTCATCAATCAAATACAAACAATTACAAGTTACAAAACATAATAAATTGTAAAACGAAAAAAAAAAAAAAAAAAAAAAAAACCAATAGAACCAAATGTCATGTGTTACGTGAAAAACCTCGCAAGCATACGAGTTTGTTGTACAAGTAATAATGTGATGAGTGAGTTATTGTCTCACAGGAAATAAGGCTCAATTTTAGTTTATTCAATATATTTAAATTCGCAAAAGTAATAAATGATGATCGATTTGTATTTAAGTCTGTTCTATAACTACGAAAGCAATAAAAATAGTTTTAAATCAAATGTGGGGGAGTGTATTGGATTTCCGACTCCACTAATCAATTCTTAGTTTCAATTCTCGACCAGTGATAATTAATTTAATTCATGAAATTGTGATGATCGATAATTTCACTTTTATTTAGTATTCTTTCCCAAGATATAATAAACCTATGATTGCCACGAGACGATCATATTCTTAGTTCGAATTCATATGTCAAGAATGCATTCACATATAGGATTATCATACATGATTGCACACGCCATAAATATTATTCCTAATATTTATTGTCTGCGTGTTCCATAAACAGTATTCTACCTATCGTGAGTTTTCCAACACTACGAATAAGCAACTAATTGTCCTAATGGTGCCCAAGCATTAAAACAATAAATTCATACATGTTTATGAAATCAAAACACAAGAATTAAACTAAAAACACGTGGTCTCGAATTAAAAACTAAAAATCAAATAGCTTCATCATCAATCCAATACAAAAGAATTTAGCCTAGCATATTATGGAGATTAAACACATAGAAGTGGAACGACATCACCTATAACGTGATTAGTTTCCCGTGTTGCCGCAGTCGTGTCCGTCTTTTTTTTTTCTTCCAAAATTTGTTTCTATCCGTATGTGTATATATAAATGCAGTAGCTACCGCTCACTATTGTGCTCCCAAAGCTGCCGACCACTATGTGTTCAATATATTTCAGCCACCAATGTATATCTGTAACTTTGCTGCCTTGTATATATATAGATATAATATACAAAATTCACATGCAATTTGATTGATGTGACATCTTTATAAAGACGACTAATAATTAAATACTCACTAATCTATGTGCAAAGGTCACATTACCTATGATGGCTCTAATGTGACACCATATGAGCCGTTGGAATGAAACCAATGTCAAGCATTCAAAGAACCTTATTTACATCTCTTTTGTTTTGCTTATAAATATAAAAATACTCGCATTGTGCCATTTGAAGTTAATCACAAATTGGTAACTCTTATTCTAGAAATATAAACTTGACTCTAACATATCTCTTTTCTTCTTGTTTCTCCCATGCCAAATTTAGCGTCCAATATTTGACTTGAGCTTGGAGTGCATAAGAACGGTTAGGAAATTGGAATTGAGATTTGTTGATGTCTAGTCCAATTCACATTCGAAGGTCGACATGAACACTGAAAAAAAATAACAAAAATAAAAGGGTTGGAGAAAAGGAGGATTGACGATGGTGGTAACGAGGCGGCAAGAGTGACATTCATTGAATATAACCCTTTTTATTTTTATTTTTGAAAATATTGGCAACTGCGTAAATTAGGCGTGTACATGTTTATGTGGAACTACTCGAACCTGAATAGAATTAGACTTCAGTTCAGTTCTAGTCTAAATTACATAGGTCCATTCTCAGCTTTAGAATCGAGAATATGACAGTTTTGACCATAATTGGTCCATGCTACATAGAAAAGTTTTAATTTAATTTCAAAATAATATACCAATTAAATCACACTTTAATAAGAATTTACATAAATTAACTTCAGAAAGCATGTCAATCAGACAAGAACATTTAGACAACATTTTACATTTTACCGTTTACTTAATACAAGAATTGGAGAGCCGATTGGTTTTGATACAGTATATTTAGGGGTGTCAACGAGCCGAATCGAGACGAGAGTCGAAACCTTTTGTTCAGGCTCGACTCGAGTAAAAATGATTCCAGTTCTTTTTGTTTGTCCAAGCCGAGTCGAGTAGAGCAAATGCTTGGCCAAAAACTTTATGCTAGACCCGAACTTTAGACTCGGGCCTTAGTGAGCTGATCCGAGCCAACTCGATTTTTTTTTATATTCGTGTCAAATTAAATTTTTTTTTAAAGAATTTAAAATTTGTGCAATTTATAAGTATTATAAATAATAACTAAATATTAATACATAAAAAAATTATAGCTAAAATTAAAATATAAAATAATTAAAAGAAATGACTTCATAGCTGCCGCAACGCAAGCAGTTGTAAGCTTATTATTATTATTATTATTATTATTATTATTATTATTATTATTATTATTATTATTATTATATTTTTTTTAGGCTCACGGATCGAAAATAGCCCGTGACATGAGGCGGCCCGAGCCTCGGCTCCATCCCACCGAGCCACGAGCTGGCCTGACTTGGACTTTTTTCCGGGCCGATCCACGAACCGTCCAAGCTGGCGAGCCATAACGACATCCCTAGGTTTATCTTCGCCGATGGAACCAATATTTCTATTTTCAAAATTTCCAATACTAGACGACTCGAATAAGAATCTGTGTACCATATTCCTAAATAAATATTATTGGTATCTTCGAGCTTATAGAATCCTAAAGTGAAAACTTTGTTTGCAGAAACTAAGAAAGAAGATGAATTTAGACTATCCCCATGTGTAAGGGTGTCAACAGATGAAACAAGGGACACAAACAAAGTAATAGAATATGAAAAGGAAGGAGGATATGGTTAGGATTACAGCTTTCTCCATTTGGATAGGATCAGCAATTGTTAAAGCCAATAATATGGACTTGTGATTTGAGGTTAAATTTCATAAATAAGTAAACAACAACAATAGTTGAATTGGGTTTGCAGGTAAAATTATTTTATTGGGAGAATGAGTGATTGAAAATGAGTTTGAAGAAAAATGAATTAATAAAAAATAGGGTCAAACACGGGCTGTATTTTCAAATTTTTCAAGTAACTTTTAAAAATTTGGCAAGATATCAGAAATAATATCAAATGGATCACCAACCGAATAAATTCAACACATCAAAATCCATTTATTCTTCAACTTTTACATATAAGTTCAGGAATAATATGCACAAACTAATATAAAAGCGAATTCCAATGATAAAATAATAACTGTAATGACGTGCTGAAAAAAAAAAAGAATTGACAAAAATGAAAGCAAACGATTAAAAATATTTTTATTTAAAAATTACCACTATTTTATAAATAAGTTCAATCACTTTAAATTATCCCTAAGAGTTAAAGTTCCCAAAAACGATCATAAGTTCACAAAGGAATTTTTTGTTAGTCTTACTAACCGAAATACATAGTGCAAGGAACAAAATTATAAGTTCAAATTATTAATTCGATATCGTAAAAGTTACCATAAAAAGTTTAACGACCCACTTCGAATTTCTATGTAAATCAGTAGTCATTAGGAAATTTTATAATCGCTGAACTTTATTTTATGTCAATTTAATTTATGTTTCGTGTTCAGTGATGCACTTGTATTTATTATGAATCAAACTAAAATAAAAAACAAAGTCGATAAATGGTAAAAAAGTGAAATTCAATAAAGTAACTTAAGATCGAATGAGATTTATTGATCAACATAAAATTTCGCAATAAACTCACTATCACCATTGTTTTTAATCTTATATTTTGTTTTATGAAAATTCAACTTTTGATATGACACGTGACTGAAATACGCTATTGTGGAATCAAGAATTGATGAAATTGGGTAGTAATTAAGGTTTATCTTTCGTTGTCAAGTTGCGTGAACATTGAAATTGCATATTTAGTTGCGTAGAATAATCCTATTCTCAAAGTTATATATTTTCCCATTGATTTTTCTTCCTTTTTTTGTGGTGGGAATAATTTTACTAGTTAAATGTCGAAAGCTCCCCACAGTACATGACATTCTAATCCTACCAACATTGACTTTTCAAATTTCTTGACCAAATGATAAAACATTCAAAAATCAAGCAGCAAGATATCAAGAAAAATATCAATGGAAGTCTTTGATATTTTAAAATTATTCAATAAATTAAATAAGACTTTATACACTTCATGGCATATTAATAACGGGTAAGATTCTGTAAGGATCAATTCTTCAATTAGCTTATGATATAAGATGATGTTAATAATTATTCACGATGACCATTGAGGTAAAGACTACTTGATATGCACCATATGTAGAGTACCATATCATAGACCGTCTACCACATGAGGTCATCGACCCCCATGAGGCCATCTACGTTTACATAAGCCACCTACCACCACAAGGTCCTCTACATTTACATAGGCCGTCTACCACCATGAGGTCAATGCTACACTCAATCATATAAATGGCAATGAGTTGGAAGAAACCACCCAACATCGAACATGAGCACAATCAACCGCTTAACGAGTGGGGGTTACCACGTTAGAACGTGGGGGAAGTGGGAAGGTTTACATGGGATGCGTGGCACGATTAATCTTGACTTCTTCATTACTTTCCCTCTCACATCCGTCTTTTTTGACTTCTTCAATGGTCATTTTTTCTTCTTTTTTAGCTGAAAAAATGGCTACCAAACAGCCCGTGAATACATACATACAAATATGGTAAATGTTAATTTTTCGGTAAGTTAAAATGTGGCCCATAAATACTTTTTTTTTACAAAAAATAATAATAAATATTGTGATTTTTTTTTTTCTATAATTAATAAAAAGAGTTTTTATTGAAAATATTGTCATTATTATTTCAACTTTGGCACGTGAGGATAATGTTGCCACGTGTAATGCTTTGCTGACGTCGGCAGATACGTGCTCAAAATGTAGGTCTGTAGTTTTGGCATGTATGGAATGGGAAGGGTTTGCTTATTTGCTAAAGCTTCCCGCTTCCGACAGAATATACAGTGCGCGTGTGTTGGACAGTTTGAAAGTAAACTTTTTGGATGAATTGTCAATAGTGTCCTCGAGGACATTCGATTAAGGTTGGTGTACCTTTTTGTAAATTCAGAAAAAACCTCAAAGTAAGGGCCATTATACGCATATCAAAAGTTTGCCCAAGAACACAGACATAATCTACAGGAAAATTTGGTCAGTAAAATAGCATCATTCAACACTAATCTCCATACATTTTTCACCCAAATTGGTCGACAGATTTACCTGAAAATGCATTTTAGAATAGTGATTTGGTGAAAAATGTATGATTCAAAAATAAATAAATATTTTGAGTTTAAGCGTAATATTATTTTAATAAAAAATGTGTAGTTGAAAAAAAAAAAGAAAAAACGTATTTTAAAATTAATGGGGATCAAACATGTTCTAAACAATTACTAAAATTTTATTCTAATATATTTTAGTTTTAATATCAAAATACTCGTTTTACTGTATAAAAATCGGTCGCTCAATTAAAGAGTGCAATGTGAGAACAATATAACTCGGTAACAAAATGTTTAATAAGGTTTGTATAAGGAAATACGTTGGATATATTAATTTTGCAATCATGCTATGAGTGCAGAAAAGTTTTACATACGTTGGATGAACATTTCTTGCTTTATTAACCTTAGTATTCTTGGCTAATGAAAGAACTACCTATATATGTTTACAGCACAATTCAAGTTGTTAGTTTTTCTATCATTATTTGGTTTTTCAAGTAGAGTACCATTTGGGAAGTCTGTGATTTTTTGTAGTAATTGAAGTCAGGTCTTCTATTTGAAAGATAAGCTTTAGTTGAAGGTTAAATTCTTTTTTAGGTTCAGAGGCTTATTCTTGTTCTTTAAAATTCCTTTTATTTTTAAATCTTAGACTTGGACTATGTTTGGGTCATGTTCATAAATTATTTTTAAACATTTAAGCCATTTTTTATCCTTCTATTTTGCGGGACCTCAATTTTATTTACTTATCTATCACTTATTTCTACATATTTATAACTTAGGGTCCGTTTGATTTGGCAGAATTTTCCTTGGAAGTAGGAAAATATTTTCTTACTTCCACTTTTTGACTGTTTGATATGCTAAATTTTCCACGGAAAATATTTTCCTCCCTTTTTCTAGGTACAACCCTTTGATGCACAAATAGTGGAAAATGTTTTTTCACCTTTTATTTTTTTTAAGCAATGGCATCCAATTCTATCAACCATTGTAAAAAGAATTTTCATTTTTGTTGACAATTTTTATGCAAAATAAAGTCAAACGAATATAGTAATTTTTTCTAATTGTTTAAAATTTTTATTTTTTTACTTTTTGGTAATTGGAACAAATTTTTGACGTATTGGTAGAAAAAATTATCACTTTAATGGATAATTTTGATAAAAAAACGAAGTCAAACGAACACTAAACTTTCAACATTTTTCAGGTAGAAAATTATATCAATCAAACACAATTAATTACAGTTCCCAGTAAAATAAATTTTAGGCAATTCAATTCCCAGTAAAATATTTTCTTTCCACCTATTTTCCACATTTGTAATCAAACGGATCCCTAATATACTTGTAAACACTTTCCAGAAATTTTTTGTATTGAAGTTGATTCTTTCCTCTCAAACTATTTTGTGCAATTGAAATCCTTACCTTTCGTTTCTTATCTTTTAGAAATCCACATTAATTGAGCAATTTATTCCACTTGAATTGTTTTGCGTGTATAGTGGGGGTCTAAACCATTTATATTTTGTGGACGGTGATTTCTTTGAATTGTAGCAACTTTTGGTCAACCGAATTTCGTCGACAGCTGGATTTGTTTTCACCTATTTTTTTTGGCAACTTCTCACCATATATCTTTTCTGTCCGGAGATCAGTTTGGGATCAATTTCGACCGTAATAATTCCGTATTCACTTCCACATCTCCAATTTTTTTTTTTTTTTGGTAGCTTCAAAGATAGTGTGTTCTGTTAAGGTTCTAATTGTTTGGTGGTATTATTTTGATTGTATATGTACTTTGTCGTAGATTTCGGTATCAGTGGCGTGGCGTGCGTTGGTTTTCTTAGATTGGTGATTTCTTTGATTCGTAGTTGATTATTTATTGATTCTATGATGGTAATTGAAAGAGATGATTCGCTTCAATTCATTAGTGTCAGATTACATGGTAAAAATATTCATATTGTAGTACAGTGATGAGAAATGGCTCAAAGAATGTGGTTTTACCTTTTACTGCAACTTTAGGATTAGATGAATACCTATATACCGTAAAGACATCCTTCCTATTCAAAGAACACCTAAAACTGTAACGTTCCAAATTTTAATGACTTAAATTTTAAGATGTTACCGTTATCATTTTATAATCATACATAAAGCGGAAATTTTTAATTGAAGATATAAACTTTAATAAAATTTAAGATTTCATAATATCCAATTAAATCAATCCCAAACATTTAATCAGAAACTTTAAGTGTTCAATAGTAATTTTAGAAATACTAATCTCTAAACATAAAAAAAAAAGAAAAATTACTGATGATTCCTTTGAAAATGTTTTATTTGGCAACCCGCGCATCATTCAGCCACCATTCACGTTGAACCGATCTAACTTGAGAAGTTAAAATTTTGAAGGAGTTAGTATTTTAAACTCAATAAGATACGTACGTCCAATCCAATATAATAATTCTTTAAACATAAATCTATAACATTCCATACCATCATTTCATCAAGAGCAATCGGAGATCAATCGAAAGCTCTAGCATTTGAGAAAACCCGAAGGAAATCTCACATTTCATTTCATTTCATTGGGACTCGCAAGTCAATTAGCATTTCGTGAAATAAATCATGTAAAAGAAATTATAATGTTGTAAAGATATATCCACTTGCACGTAGTATCCTACCTTATTAGATGAAGAATTAATCTTATTATACCAAATATTTTACAAAATATTTTACGAACTTGACACATGGCCTCCCCCTATTGGGGGGGGGGGGGTCCTGCGGCCATGTGTCAAGTTGGTAAAATCTTTGGTAGATGTAGCATCTCTCTTAGATGAATGTTGAAAGACAAAAATTCAGAATTCACGTTCTAAATTCTTCCTAAATTTCTCTACCCCACGTTCCATTCACCTTGTGGGTTCTATAGGTTTTTTGTGGTGATTGATGTGACCTCTATGTATAGTTGAAAATAATTGGAGTTTGGAAACAATTGATATAGAGTTGTCGTGTTCCATTTAAAAGTGGATTATTCTTCTTGTACATTGGGGTGTCACTATCGAGTGGGGTGTCACTATCGAGTGTTCATAATGTACCACTAGTATCACCCTTTAAAAGTTTACTGATAAGTTTCAAAGAGTAGGGATCTATCACACTTATCTAATAGAGTTAAAGGCTTCAATGGGCACACACGTGCAAAAAAGGCTGACAGTTTCTTTGGAGTTGAGCATTATTATTGGAAGAAGGAAAAGTAGTCTTAATCAAGTAGGATTTCAATGAACTTTTAACATCTATCAAAACCAAAATATGATTATATTCAATAATACACGTGAATAAGTTGGAAGAGATAAACGTGATTAACTTTATATATATATATATATACACACACAATACAATACACGTGTAATTGGAAGAAGATATGATTAACTCTTTTCAAAATATAAAGATAATGTGATTAGAAAATAAACTATTATATTATTTTGCTAATCATCTTAAAATGACCATTGTTAAGTAATAAAGAATACATATTAAATAATTTTCTTTGAAATGAAATAACTTGGGTTTAAGTTATTCAAACTTACATTTTCTCGAGCACAATCTACGTTATTTAATGCGAGCTATAAAATGAACCCAAAGTTGATATACTTTTGGTCACTCTATAAAAAATTAAACACTTGACCTGAAAACACAAGAATTTAAAACTTTATTTTAGTCCCTCAATTTTCAAAATAATAAAATATAATATATAGAACAAATAAGTTTATTCTCAAAATTTCAGGGCGTTACAAAAACTGCATACATAATATTCTCAACATAGTTGCCAATATTCTCATTTTGCAAATAAAATATTTTACAATTCAAATATACCTTATAAACCGGGGCAAAACCACCCTCTCCCAGTTTGTTTGTTGACGAAAAGTTGCCTGTAGCTCTGAATATGTAAACAATCTAAGATGATGACCCTGTCTCCCATCACTTTCAACCGTATGTGTTTCAGTATATTCCTCTAGGGTCATTAGTTCACTTAATTCTTCCTCCTTTCTTTTCCCTATGAGATGATCATCCAAAGCATCAGCATAAGAATGCAAATCAAGATCATTAAGAAAATTAGAACTGGAAAAGATAGAAATATCAAAATAAAAATGCAATAGGGATATTAAAAACTCTCAAGGATATTTACAAAACACGCCATGTACAGATATTGTTTTTACACTTCCACATGTTATATATTCATAAATTACAATTTATGTATATGTCTAGACATTAGTCTATCAAGATAATAATTGCAATACTCCCTACATTAAAAATGTGTGCAACTACAACTCTTGAATCTTATTATATTCTGTAATCATCTTCCTAGTTATTCTGTTGAAGTCAAACTATATGCATATAATCTTCTCCTCTTTATAATACATAGAATCTTCTTTATAATCTTCTCTTCTCCACCTCTCCGATATTTGTTATAGGTATATTTTTATGGAATGTGAAGAAAGTTTTGAAAAGCTACAAGTGATTGGAAAGAGGGCTGTGCTATGTGTACATCAAGGTGCACATAGCCGGACAGGCTCCCCCAATAGGGGGGCACACGTGTCCATTATGGACACGGCTATGTACTCCTTGATGTACACATAGTATTTTTCTTGGAAAGATACCTTGTTCAATTTTTCGGATGATGAACCACACACAACCCAACAAAAGTACGACTACCGTAATAACCAAAGTAACGATTTTCCATGTCTTCCATCCTGTCATTTATCATTTGATGATAGTAAACGGGGCTAGGCTATTTGTACCGGGGGTTTACAAACCTCCCTACCGGCCCCTCACAAATGAGGGGGGGGGGGGGCACATGTTTTGTTTTTCCATGTGGGCCATCCTATTTGTGAGGGGCCTGTAGGGGGGTTTGTAAAACCCCCGGTACAACCAACTTTTTTCTAGTAAACGCATTGTTGAAAGAGAAATATCTCTATGTGACATCATGAATAGAGGAAAAAGGGAAGTACATTTATTGACCTGCATATCCCTTCATATTGTTGGAAATGGTGCTAAATGGGTCAACTTTGACCACAATTCTAAGTGGGACCCAATGTTCGAATTGTCGAAATAAATGTTCAATTAAACTCTACGTTCCGAATAGATGAGTGTAGAATATTTAATTGTGAAAAACCATTTCAATATGAATGAGAAATTATGGTTGAAAGTTGGACAATAAATAAGAGGAATAAATGGGAAATAATTGGAAAACTGTTCCAATCCCACATAGGTTGCAAACACAACCTTGAACCACTTAATAAACATCAAGTTTGGAAATGAGTTTGGGCCCCAAGGGGTACCAATAGTCTTTGAAAGGGGGGAGTCTTAGACAATGTCTAGACTAACCGAAGGCCACACGCGTGTGCGAGCCGTCGCCGTCCGACCGGCCGGCTCGGCACGAGCTCGGGTCGTGGTCGTGGGCTTGGGCCGGTCCGGGTCAATATTAATTTTTTGGATAAAATTTATTTAAATTTTGTTTGAATTCAATTAATTAATTCCCTCACTTTCACGGTTTTTCTTTAAACCGTCAATTGATTAAGTGGATGTCTTAACTGCTCAACTGTGAGTTAAGTGGGCATGAGTGGTGAAACTGCTCAAAGTGGGGAGTTGTACAAGGCTCAACCGTCAAATTCCCTCCTCTATTTAAATGGTCCTTAGGCTTTCATTTTCGACACACCAGAAAACACTCGAATTCATACTGCATACATAGTCTTCGTCGCACCTTCCTTTTCTGCATTTGTCTGAGAGAGTACTCCATTTCTAGTTCGTTGTCTTGCAGTCGAAGTGCTGCTTCTGCAAGTGTTTGATCGTTGTATCTTGGGAGACGATTTACCACATACCATATCGTAAGCACCGTGTGACGGGGTAAAAACGTCTTAAGGACAGAGAGCCTAGTTCTCGCCTCGATCATTCTCATACCGAATTCTGCAATTGTTTTAAGCTTCCTGTTTTATTCATTTAATGCTTTCTATTTTGTTTTTACTCGTTTAATGCTTCCTGTTTTTACTCGTTTAAATTAATACATCATGTTCTTACTGTTAAGCAAGTTGATTCTGGAAATATTATCTACTGCAACAAAATTCTTTAATCTCCAACACATATATCTTCATGTATTAGGTCAGAAGAAATTTCTTTTGCAAAAAATCAGAACCCAAATGAAAAGGTAAAAAAAAAAAAAAAGTCAGTATTGGTGTTGACAGGGGGGGGGGTTCTTCTATTATTTCTATCAAACAGGGATGTTTTCCCCACCCCCCCCCCCCCCGCTTTTTAAAAAAAAAAAAAAACAAACCCACCTGTGCTTTTTGATACGATGATTTGTGGCTAAATTAGCAGTTAGGACAAACAATGTAGCTTTCAGCTAAACATTTGATTTTTAATTCTATAAATTGTTTTTACATTTGTTAAAATAAAAAAAAAAAAATTTGTGTTAATTGTGACTACCCCAGTCTAAAATTCGAGTGCCATTGAATCTCTATCTTGAACATGATAAAAAAAAAATGCTTTCTACAACTTAAAATTTTATTAAAAAAAAAAAAAAAAAAAAAAAAAAAAAAAAAAAAAAAAAATTAAAAAAAGTATGAATTCTTAATACATAAAGAATATAACCAGTGATGATGCCAGCCGGTGTTGGTGGTTGATTTATACCTGTGGGTGATAGGTTGGGGTGGGCTGGCGGGAAGAAGAAACCATTTTTGTTACCCATTGGTTTTTTTATTTATTCTATTTTATTTATGTAATGTGTTTTTTTTTTTTTTTTTTTTTTTTTTTTTTTTTTTTTTTTTTTTTTTTTATTTTGATTTTATTGATCAACAAAATTTTTAAAAAAAATTTTTTCATTTATTTGGACTCCAACTTTACATATTTATGAAAGATTAGAACATTCACTAGTACATAATGAAGATTAGGGTAAAGTTTGGTAACATTGAAAAGGTTAGAACCGTTTGTACAATTTCTGCCTTCGAAAAATAGAAATCAAGCATTACCTGTAATGTGCTCCTTCCACCATTGTTTTGAAGTAATTATTAAATTACCTTGCTTCGGCAATATACCAAAACTTAGGGACTCCGTTTTAGTTCGAGTTTTTAGAATGATAAAAGTTCAATATACGATTGCTTTGTTGTGCTGTTAGAGTATTAATTTGGAGTTGACATTATTACGACATCTCATCAATGATAAATCTTTCCCCGCTTCCAAAAAGTATGCAATCCTGGACTTCAACTATGAACACGAATGTACTAGACTCATTGTCGCCCACACAAACCACCAAAATATAGATACCGCGAGCTGAGCAGAAGTAGGGTCCATCTTACAACGCTACGTAAATGTCATTTTACCTGCAGCCGATCGAGCATGGCTACGCTGCAGATATCTATTAATTTCATGTTCATACCCAGGAAACACATGGTATCTATATTTGGTCAATCTTCTCAAGTGGAAAGTTCAAGTCTACGATTGTAGCAACAATGGCCACACACCGACCAAATTAAGGCACGTTCACGTGCAGTGATTGACACAACAAAAACATTATTGATAGAACCAAACTTTGTTCAATACAAACGCTACATAGAAAAAAATGGTAACAAAACATTGCGGCTGAAGATCATACCATATCAACCTGCTATAAATAATGGGTAAGTATACAAACTACTTAGTACTGTCTATAATATTTAACGATCCATTTCACATAATTATATGTTTACCATACCCACTATGTTAAACATCAAACTATTTTTCCTCTAGGCCAAACTGTGGAGTTTTTTTGCTCAAGTACATAGAGTGCTTCATTGTAGGCTATCCAATTGAGATAGTCTCTGCAGATAGAATGGCTTCATACAGACAAAAGATTGCAGTTGATATATGCTTTAATGAATATTATCTTCGCCCTCATTCATATTGGTACAACTAAAAGTTTACCAATTAATTCAGCTTTCCTTACTTTTTTACACATTGCATTCTCTCATCCTTCCCTTTTGTTTACAGGCAGCCTGGTTCAAAAACATCTGAAGCAAAGGGATCGTTGTCAAAGGAAAAAAAATCGCACTATATACCGTAATGCTAAATAGACTTTCCTTTGCAAATATTCACATTTCTAGAAAGGGTACATATGTTTATGCTTACACATTAATCTTTTGAAACATTATCATTTCATGTAGAAATTATACATTGTTTTTATCATGGGAATCTTTTGCTGAGCCTTCTGTGTATGCTACCGTGTTGAGTTACTAATGACTTTGTTAGCTAGACTCTGTATTGTGAATATGATAATATGGTGATAATTACAAATTAGGGTGCCAGAAAAAGTAGGCGTCACTTAAATTCTTTTATCGTCACTGGTAATTACAGATTGTTGTTGGAAGAAGTGGCACGGAAATACTCACCAACGAAGCTGGTGAAGTCACAAGGTACAATGAAGCATCTGAATTGCAAGTTAAGGGTTATTTATACGATACAATAGAGCAAGTTTTGTGTGTATTGTCCAATTAATTGGTACAAGTTGGTCCATGTACTTAATGCCATTGTCAAGTCAGAATTTATCTTTTTCATTACTGTGATTTATTTTCTAGCACACATTTGTGATTTTGCTTTGATGAATTTTTCTATAAGTAATCCTTTTGGGTTTTTACCTTGTCAAGCTTGGGTCTAAGGTTGCTTATTCTAAAGATATGTTGTACTAATATCTATATTCAAACTTATGTAAAATTTCTTGAATGACTTCTAATTTATTGGGTTCCACAACTTATTTTCCCTACTAAAAATTGACATGGATTTCTTTTCATGCATGGCAACATGACTTTTTTTAGTGAAGTTCGTTTCTGATCACAAATTGAGAACCAGGAAAAATAGGAATTTTAATAGGGATCTAAGAAAATTTTGATTCTATTGCATAGTTTAAAACCAATGTTAAGGAAAAAAAAAAGAAGTTAAATCTTATATATAAAAAAAAAAAAAGAAAAAAAAAATTACTCCCGTGCGCAAATTAAAGTCTAACTCTTTCAATAGGACAAATTAAAATTAAAATTGTAATAAAAACTTTGTTGAAAATGTAAGAAATTTAATGTATTGTAGTTGTAACTTTGGTAAGTGAATTATAAATATTATTTAATGTTTTTTAGAATTTATTAAAAGGAAAAAAAAATTCGTGCGTGCATGGGAAAATATTTAAAAACGTCTCCATGCCCCCACGTTTTTTTTAAAAATGAACCTTATTAAAATATCAATATCATCCAAACCCCCATATTAAAATAATTTTTTTCATTTAAAATTCTTTTCACATATTTTCCCATCATGCGCACAATTTTTATTTTTTATTTTCCTTTAAACAAATTCTAAAAAACATTAAATAATATTCATAATTCACATACCAAAGTTACAACTACAATACATTAAATTTCTTACATTTTCGACAAATTTTTAATTACAATTTTAATTTTAATTTGTCATATTGAAAGAGCTAAACTTTAATTTGCGCACGGGAGTTATTTTTTATTTTTTTAATAGCACGGCCATGAAAAATATTTTTTATTTAGGTACGATTTGTTTTTTATTTTTTTTCATAAATTTTGTAGAGTTTAATTTGTACTATAATAAAAACTTGAGGGAAAAAAATATAAAAGATAACTACAAATTGAACTCTACAAAATCTATGGGAAAAAAATTGTACCTAAACAAATAATATTTTTCATGGCCACACATAAAAAAAAAAAAAAAAAAAATTACTCTCATGTGCAAATTAAAGTTTAACTCTTTTAATGGGACAAATTAAAATTAAAATTGTAATAAAAACTTAGTTGAAAATGTAAGAAATTTAATGTGTTGTAGTTGTAACTTTGATAGGTGAATTATGAATATTATTTTCACATATTTTCCCATCGTGCGCACCATTTTTCTTTTTTATTTTCCTTTAAACAAATTCTAAAAAACATTAAATAATATTCATAATTCACATACCAAAGTTACAACTACAATACATTAAATTTCTTACATTTTCGACAATTTTTTAATTACAATTTTAATTTTAATTTTTCCTATTGAAAGAGCTAAACTTTAATTTGCGCACGGGAGTTAATTTTTTTTTTTTTTTAATAGCATGGCCATGAAAAATATTTTTTATTTAGGTACGATTTGTTTTTTATTTTTTTTCATAAATTTTGTAGACTTTAATTTGTACTATAATAAAAACTTGAGGGAAAAAAATATAAAAGATAACTACAAATTGAACTCTACAAAATATATGGGAAAAAAAATTGTACCTAAACAAATAATATTTTTCATGGCCACACATATATAAAAAACAAAACAAATCACTCCCGTTTGCAAATTGAAGTTTAACTCTTTTAATGGGACAAATTAAAATTAAAATTGTAATAAAAACTTAGTTGAAAATGTAAGAAATTTAATGTGTTGTAGTTGTAACTTTGATAGGTGAATTATGAATATTATTTAATGTTTTTTAGAATTTATTAAAAGGAAAAAAAACTCGTGCGCGCATGGGAAAATATTTAAAAACGCCTCCGTGCACAGAGGTTTTTGTTTTTTTGTTTTTAAATGAATCTTATTAAAATATCAAAATCATCCAAAAACCTATATTGAAATAATTTTTTTCATTTAAAATTCTTTTCACATATTTTCCCATCGCGCGCACGATATTTTGTTTTCTTTAAACAAATTCTAAAAAAACATTAATTAATATTCATAATTCACATACCAAAGTTACAACTACAGTACATTAAATTTCTTACATTTTCAACAAATTTTTAATAACAATTTTAATTTTAATTTGTCCTATTGAAAAAGCTAAACTTTAATTTGTGTACGGGAGTGAATTTTTTTTTTAAATAATAACACGGACATGAAAAATATTATTTATTTAGGTACGATTTGTTTTTTTTCATAGATTTTGTAAAGTTCAATTTGTACTATAATAAAAACTTTAGGGAAAAAAATATAAAGGATAACTACAAATTGAACTCTGCAAAATCTATATTTTATTATCATGGAAAAAAATATTTCATTTTTAAGTTGTATATTTAAAAAAATATATATATTCTCCGTCTGCACACGGAGACACACGCACGACCCTGTGCGTGCATGGAGACGTTTCCGTGCACGCACGGAGGGTAATAAAAAAATATAAAGGATAACTACAAATTGAACGCTATAAAATCCATGGAATAAAAAAACACACCTAAACAAATAATGGCCACACACACACACACACACACATATATATAAACACTCCCGTGCACAAATGAAAGTCTAACTCTTTCAATAGGACAAATTAAAATTAAAATTGTAATAAAAACTTTGTTGAAAATGTAAGAAATTTAATGTATTGTAGTTGTAACTTTGGAAGGTGAATCATGAATATTATTTAATGTTTTTTAGAATTTATTAAAAGGAAAAAAAAATTCGTGCGCGCATGGGAAAATAATTAAAAACGTCTCCATGCGCGCACTTTTTTTTTTAAAATGAACCTTATTAAAATATCAAAATTATCCGAAAACCCATATTGAAATAATTTTTTTCATTTAAAATTCTTTTCACATATTTTCCCATCGCGCGCACGATTTTTTTTTTTTTTTTTCCTTTAAACAAATTCTCAAAAACATTAAATAATATTCATGATTCACGTACCAAAGTTCTTGTGCATTGCAGTATCCAGTGCTATGACTTAATTTATTCGTTTTTAGTATTATAATATGTTTAAAATTTTTGTTTCATATGAAAGTTCGGTAACAAACACGATAAAAAGAATATGTAAACTCTTTATTTTTCTTCTACAGCAACAAAAGTTGTTTCTTTTCCATTCCATTTTATTACAACAATAATTGGGAATTTTGGAAAATTTGTGATTTTTTTTCTAAAGCTATTATGCTTGTGGAATCTCAGACTCCAGATTCCATTAATGGGAAAGAGATGGCTGTTGTGGTGAGGAAAGTTGATGTGAATTAGAAGATATTGGGTTCTTCTTCAAAGTTCAAAAAACCTTGTTAAGAAAGTTGTTAGAAGCAGTTCAATGAAGAATCTATTCAAACCCAAAAAACCTTGGACCTTTGTCGATGTTGTACGAGAAACCAGGGCTATACTTTTGTACCTAGATGTTGCTGGTGACTCCCAGGGACCTAAGCATGATGAAACGGTTAATTTCTTATGCATTCTTTGAAGATTAGTTTAATTTTTTCTTGCAATTTTTCTTTTCTTTTCGTATTTAATTTGTTTAGGACAGAATGTTTCGAAAAAGCAAGGGAACGATACTATAATTGAAGAACTTATTGTATTATATTGGTTTCCATGATAATATGTCTAATGCCAGAAGAAAAAGATAAAACTTTTGACATAATTATATGCATTGGTTTTTGTGATGTTCAATTTATTTTTTTCTTGCTAAAATAAGCAAGAAAAAAAAAGGCAAATTGACAATCACACATAGTATATTCATGAAAACTGGTTTTCGAAACAATTTTTTATTTTTTATTTTGCTAAAATAAGTAAGAAAATAAAGGCAGATTGACAATCACACATAGGTAATAAAAAACCACCTTTAATTCTTTATATTCGACGCTAACATTACCTTCAAAATAATACAAAATCTATGGGAAAAAAATCG
Source organism: Fraxinus excelsior (assembly GCA_019097785.1). Classification (NCBI taxonomy): domain Eukaryota; kingdom Viridiplantae; phylum Streptophyta; class Magnoliopsida; order Lamiales; family Oleaceae; genus Fraxinus; species Fraxinus excelsior. Next base: position 16,891,220 of record CM032631.1, on the reverse strand, counting down.
TACCTAAACAACTAATATTTTTCATGGCCACACATATATATATAAAAAAAAAAAAATCACTCCCGTGCGCAAATGAAAGTCTAACTCTTTCAATAGGACAAATTAAAATTAAAATTGTGTAAAAACTTTGTTGAAAATGTAAGAAATTTAATGTATTGTAGTTGTAACTTTGGTAGGTGAAATATGAATATTATTTAATGTTTTTTAGAATTTATTAAAAGGAAAATAAATTTGTGCGCACATGGGAAAATATTTAAAAACGTCTCCATGCGCGCACGTTTTTTTTTTCTTTTTTTTTTTTTTTTAAATGAACCTTATTAAAATATCAAAATCATCCGAAAACCCATATTGAAATAATTTTTTTCATTTAAGATTCTTTTTTCATATTTTCCCATCGCGCGCACGATTTGTTTTTTTTTTTTTTTTTCCTTTAAACAAATTCTAAAAAACATTAAATAATATTCATAATTTACATACCAAAGTTCTTGTGCATTGCAGTATCTAGTGCTATGACTTAATTTATTCGTTTTTAGTATTATAATATGTTTAAAAAAAAATTTCATATGAAAGTTCGGTGACAAACACAATAAAAAAAATATGTAAACTCTTTATTTTTCTTCTACAGCAACAAAAGTTGTTTCTTTTCCATTCCATTTTATTGCAACAATAATTGGGAATTTTGGAAAATTTGTGATCTTTTTTCTAAAGCTATTATGCTTGTGGAATCTCAGACTCCAGATTCCATTAATGGGAAAGAGATGGTTGTTGTGGTGAGGAAAGTTGATGTGAAATAGAAGATATTGGGTTCTTTTTCAAAGTTCAAAAAACCTTGTTAAGAAAGTTGTTAGAAACAGTTCAATGAAGAATCTATTCAAACCCCAAAAACCTTGGACCTTTGTATACTTTTGTACCTAGATGTTGCTAGTGACTCCGAGGGACCTAAGCATGATGAAACGGTTAATTTCTTATGCATTCTTTGAAGATTAGTTTAATTTTTTCTTGCAATTTTTCTTTTCTTTTCGTATTTAATTTGTTTTGGATAGAATGTTTCGAAAAGGCAAGGGAACAATACTATAATTGAAGAACTTATTGTATTCTATTAGTTTCCGTGATAATATATCTAATGCAAGAAGAAAAAGATAAAACTTTTGACATAATTATATGCATTGGTTTTAAATGATCGTTAGCTAAAGTTCAAAGGGATTTTTCATTAGTTTTACTAACCAAAATATACAGTAAAAGTAACAAAATTATAAGTTCGAATTATTAATTCAATATTGTAAAAGTTACCATAAAAAAGTTTATCGACCCACTTGAATTTTTTGTGTCAATCAGTAGTCATTAGTGAATTTTACACCTTTTTAATTATTATTTTCTTATTTTTAAGAGTAAATGAAACTGACTTAAAATTCAATAACATTCGCGAAACTCCATTTATGTCAGTTTAAAAATAAGAAAATTCAACTTTTGTATGATTAGAATCGGGCGTAGGACTCGTGACTGAAATATTGAAGAGTTGGTGAAATTGGGTAGTACTAATTAAGGATTATCTTTCATTGTCAAGGCGGGAGAAAAATTGAAATTTCCAAACTAGTTGTGTAGAATATTCGTATTGTCAAAGTTATGAATTTTCCAATTTGTAAAATAATATATGAGTAAAAGTACAACAAATCAGACCGTCTTTCCGATAAATTTGAGATCAAATATTTAAGTGTTTTGTTTGTAGTTCGTACTGTTCATTGTTGGGTCTAATAAAAATTAAGGTACTTAAATGTTAAGAGAGGATGTGTGTTAAGTGATATATATCCCACATCGATAAATGATATTGACACAGACCAATTAATAAAGATTTTAGATTATTCCTCTTAATAAAATTGACCTTTTAAAATGAAACCTCAAATTTTAACTTGGTATCAGAGCCCATTAAGCTCCAACGAGCGATTCGATCCGACTAAGACTCAAAAAATTGAGTACACGGATTTCAAGATTGGTATGCTCAAACGAGCCACCATCTTGCAGGGGCATGTTAATGGATAGAATTCCACATCGAATAAAAATGAAAACATAGACGAATTTATAAATAATTGTGCTACTCCTCTTAATAAGGTTGACCTTTTAAGATGGAATCTCAAAACTTAACACTGTGTTAGTTTTAGTTAAGCGTCGATTGACACATCTTAATTTAAAATTTCACACACTTTTTCAATAAAATAATGCTCATGGATTCATAACCTTTTTTTTTTTAACCTTTTAATCACAAATCCTCGAAAAAGATATTTTCCACTTTTAAAATAATCTCTCCTAAATAAATACTTATTCTTGTTTTATAATTAATAGTAAAATTATTTTAATATTTAATCTTAAATTATGTTGGGCTCATGTTTATTAATTGTTTATAATAAATTGCCCTTTTTTATTTATATATTTTGAGGAACCTTAACTTTTATCCACTTAGGGTACATCAACTTGGGGAAATATATGAAAATAGTCTTAAAAAGGAGGTCATTTCTTCATTTTGGCCTTTGACCATTCAAAGGTAATAAACTACCCAAAATACGCTCTTGTCCATAAATTGCAGCCAAAACCAATATAAAAATATAAAAATTTCAATTTAGTCCCCAAAGATTTATGAACACAGAATCTTTGATAAATTTAACTCCAAATATTATACGCGACTTTATTGATCTAAGAACTACAACATATAGTATATTAAATTACCAAAGAAAAGATCTAAAAGAATTCTTTACAGAATATTTAGATCCAATACTAAAAATAAAAACGCCTAAATAGATATTCAAGCAATAAAAATTGAGAAAATAATACAAAAGAAAATTTTTGATCTAGAAAGAAGAATTGACTAACTAGATATAATTATTGAAGAAAGAACTCTAACAAAAGATAGTCAATTTTATACATTTTATTGTGATCTTTTAAATACTTACTTAAGACCACTTAAATACCTACAAAATTATTAAAATTCCGCACTCTGGTGTAAAAATGGTATCAGGGCCGTGTAACGAACCTAAAATAATGATAAACATAATGGATGAAGAAAACATAATAGAAGAATTTTTTAAAAAGGTTGAAAAACATAAAAAACTTAGTTATCCTTATTTATCTAAAAATAGTACAAATGAAAGTTTTGAAAATGTACATAAAAGATTAGAAAACTTAGAATATAATATACAAATAGGAAATGCTCTTTTAGATAAAAAAATCTTAAGGGAAAAGATGAGATTATAATAAATTCACCCATAGATTTCAGGATAACACAAAAAGCTTAGAATCTACTGGAGAAAAGTATGATAAATATAAAAAACAGTTAGAAAAATTAACTGAAAAAATGAAAAATATAAAAATGAACACTAATCCATCACCTAGTCATATAAAACCAGAATATAGTAGTGATGAAGAATATAAATATCCTTATGGTACACCAATACCTAATAAGGATGATGTTAACCAATATAGGAAAACACAAAAAATATACACCGGTAATATAAGAAAACAATCCATAAAAGAAATAAATCCAATGAAGTCTTATAATGAACCAATCCATACAACGGGAATATGGTTAGATTTAGATTGTGTAGATAACCATAAAGCCATAGAAACATGGACAAAAAGTACAGACGTAGCTATACAATTTAATAAATGGGAAACATATACATCCTTCGAATTTATAGAACATACATTCAGAGGTATTGCATCTGAATGGTGGAGAAAGTTACCAGAAAATATAAAAAAAAAGAATAAAATATGGTGAGGATAAAACAGAAGCACTATATAATAAGAATAATTTAAATGAAAAGAATATACAAGAAATATTAAAAAGACTTGAAAGAGCCTTAAGAACAGAATTCCTAGGACATATATTCAGTTCTGATGAAGAAACTAGGAAACAAGATGAATATAATGAAGGAGCATAGCAATGGAAAATTTAAAGATATGTGATATGTGTGAATTAGATAGATATACTTGTAGATTTGAAGAAATATATTACGTACTAAACCAAGGAGACTATCAAGAAAATCATATTTTGCAAAGTTACCATTCCCCTGGGGAATGAAGTTACTAAAAGAATGCAAAAAAATATTACCTCCTGGAGAAGAAGAACGTATAAAAATAGATAGTCTTGGAACTAGGATTGAATTTACAAAACGAATGATAAGTATTTGATGTAGAGAAACTTTAGAAAGTAAGAAAGCATATAAGATAAGGAAAAACTATTTGTGTTACTACAAAGGATTAGGCCAAATTGAACAATTTGGATGTTATAAAAAGAAATATAAACCATGTATAAAAGAAAATTCAAAAACTACAAAAGGTTTAAGAAAAGAAGTTTTAAACCACATAAAATATATTTTAAGAAAAGAAATTGAACTGGAAAGCTCAAACCAAAATATATTAAAAAATGTAGATGTTTCATATGCAATGAAGAAGGACATATTGTCCATCAATGTCATAAAAAGAAAGATAGACAGAATGTGAAAACTCTTAGAATTTACGAAAAATTCCAAAATGATAGTGATATAGAACCAATTGAATACTTTGAAGATTTAAGTAGTGAATGCAATAGCATTTATGAACTAAATAGATCCTCATCAGAAGAAGATTCTGAAGAGAATGTATATATGAATCAATGAATAAATGAAACAGATCAAGAAGTAGAAGTAGAAACAACTGAAGAAGTTGAAGACTCAATAGAAGGTATAAACCAAGAAATCACATTTGATATCAAAAAATACAAAGGAATAACAAAGAAAATATTAGATCTACAAGAAAAAGATGTATTCCATCAAAGATTCTTAGGAATACTATCAAGAGTAAATAAAACGCTTATAAGTATGAACTACTAGGAAATACCTATCTATATTGAGGATATAATGGGAAAAGCAAGAATTTCAATAATCACAAAAGAATGGGTAAAACAAAAATTATCCAAAATTCCAGAAAATATAAGGAGTAAGTTAAAATGTATTGAGGTATGAGGAATACAAGTTATGGTAAAAGGATACTTTAGGGAATGTATGAATATACCAATAGAAATATATTGCATGGACAATAAAATCTTACAAGATCCTGTAGATGCTCTACTAGGAACAGTTGTAGGAAATCTAGTCTATCAGAAGATAATGTTTACAGTAAAATCAAATTTTGCAATTTTGTTAGTTGACGAAAATATCGACCAATGTTTCAATTTATACTATAGAATTGGAAACTTAAAAATGTTACAAAAAAATAAGGCTATTAGTATTAGCATAAAATTTTTTTGCTTTTAGTACTAGCCATCATAATAATTAAAGAAAAATAACTGACAACATTATCATGCATAAAGATTTTGAGGAATTAGCTGAATATATACCTCCCAGAAAATATAAAGAACGTGAAGTTACCATACCACAACAAATACAGTTAGATTTCCACAAATAGATAAGAGAAATCAATTCTCAAGGAAATTTGATAAGAAATAGTGTCAGTCTAGAAGAAGATGATCTTATAGCAAGATTCCCATCCAGACATGTAAATAAGACAAACCAATTGAAAAAACTAAGTATTGTTGAACCATCAAATTCACAATATTATATCAAAACAAGATATGTTAACCAGGAAAGATACAAGAAAAATATTCTTGTACTTATTGATACTAGAGCAGATAAAAGCCATGTAAATGCTAAATTTGTTAGCCATTTACTAGATTTTGAATTATCAGAATCATATATATTCAATGATTATTTGGGAAATAATCTTGAAATAAGAAAATATGTGAAATTCCCTCTTATATTCATAGGAGTGATCAAAACAAATATATCCAAGAAATAATATTATATAAAGATGAACTATATGGAGTCAGTCGTTCACCTATACTTCTAGGAATGAACTTACTTGAAAATGTTAGTCCATATAAGATTTGTCAGGGATATCTAAAGATAACAATTGATGATAATTCAATCATCATACCAAGAATAGACGAAAATATGAAATCATTGTTTTCATGGAAAGAATAATTAGTACCAATTCCATGAGTCCATATATTGAAGTTATACTCAATATAAAAGAATATTGTAAAATCAAATTTCATGCTTACTCAGATACAGGAAGTACAATAAGCCTTTGCTTACCAAATGTACTACCATCTGAACAATGGAAATACAATTCTAAGAAGATTATCACCGCTACAACAGCAGGTGGAAACAAGGTAACCTATAGCAAATATGCTACACAAGTACCTTTTCTAATATCATTTAGAGAAGTATTTGTTGACACAATATATATGTCAACTACAATTGGATGCGATATTCTACTAGGACAAAATTAATATGCACTATTTACGCAATATATTGATAGATATATGTTAACAACTCCTTGTGCACATAGGATATTTACACCAAAAATAACTAGAGCTATAAGTATTGCATACAAAGAAATAAATCATCAAAGCTCCTCAACCCAGTGTGGTGGATGTTGGAGTACAGAAAAATTCAAACCAGTTATAGTTTTAAAAATGACAACAACAGAAAGTAAGTTAGAAAAATTAAAGAAAGAAATTTCTGAAACTTATTCTGAAAATCCATTAGAAAAATGGAGTAAAGATAAAGTAAAAGCAAAAATAGAATTGATCAATCCAGATATTAAAAGAAAAGTTAAACCAATGAAATATAGTGTAGAAGATCAAAAGGAATTTAAAGAACAGATAAAAGAATTACTAGAAGCCAAGTTGATTAGGCCTAGTAAAAGCCCACATACCAGTCCTGCCTTTATGGTTAGAAAACATAGTAAAAACAAAAGAGGAAAAGCTAGAATGGTAATTAACTATAAGAAATTAAATGAAGTTACTAAATTTGACTGATATTACTTGCCTAATAAGGATACCCTTATTAAACAAGTACAGAATAAAAAGATATTTTCAAAATTCGATTGTAAGTCAGGGTTCTGGCAAATTGTACTTACAGAAGAACGTAAACCACTTACTACATTTAGTACCCCTAATCCTTTAGGACAATATGAATGAAATGTAATGTCATTTGGGGTTAAAAAATGCACTACAGATATTTCAAAGAAGGATGGATTGAGCTAGATCAACTAAGGACGAAAGTCCAGATTCTTGAGATAAAAGTTTCCTACTTGGAAACACAAATCCAAAATATCCAAGATAATCTTAATGGCAAAGATGTTGCTCTCAAAGCAAAAGAAACTTATACCAAGCCTATTATTCCTTCACAGGGATTGGTGAATACTAGTGCTCTTTCCAAGGATAAAGGAAAGGAAAAGAAGGTAATTGGAACCCCTTCACAGGGAATACCCAAACATATTATTGGTAAAGAAGATAAGAAAAATCCTATTATGGATATCCAAAATATCAAAATTAGCGAATGAAGCTCTTCAACGAGCCAAAATTTACCTAAGCTAACTGTTGAAACTATCGATCCAAAGGATGTTGTCAAGATATGTCATGGAATTAAGCTTCCCAAAAAAGATAACTATGAAGAAGTAATATTCTTTATTGTTATTTTTAATATATTATCTGATTGGTATCTTGAGATAGGCAAGTGGATGAAAACTCTCCACTATGGAAGATACAACAAGATAAACTTATATCCAGGAGCACCAGCTAACTAGGTAAAAAATTGATTTGAAATAAGAAATATACTATGTATATATCCTAGCAAAGATCTCAGAGAAATAGCACAACTTCCAGCTGATGTCAGGAAAGCAGTTAAAAGATATACTGAAGTTGTCAAAAGTACAAATATATATATATATATATATATATATATATATATATATATATATATATATATATATATATATATATCAGATTCTTCTCAGCACCAATGGAGTGGGATCCGATTCTTGAATATATGCAACCATCGTTCCATGTTATAAAATTAAGACTCACAAATCAACATTTTTTACCAACCAGTCAAAAGGTTGTTAAAAATGGATATCAAGATATTATTAATATGATGCCCTACAAAAGAGCAAAAGGGTATAAAGAAATATTTGAACATATTCCTCAAATTATTTCTGAGAAAGAAAAAATATGGATTTATCCATCTGAAGAATATATTATTTATTCAAATACAAGGATCCCTAGTAAGGATGAAGATATGTATCACCTTGACAATTTACTATCCATCATTATTTCAAACCAAGTTAATAGATCAGAAGATATGTCTAAAGAATTGTGCAAGATACTTTGGGATTACAGTGATCATCATTGTGAACACTGTGTAGTAGATGATACGAGCCAAGGAACATCTCTCAATAGTGAAGAATTCCCTGCTGAATTCTTTGAGTCAAGAATGGAGAAATAATGGAGCCAAGATAGTGATACTTTATCATTACTTTAATAAAGCAATTTATTAAAGAAAAACTGTAGTCACTAAGAGACAGAAGATAATACAAAAAAGTCTCCAATATTATGACCTCTCACCCACTAATGGTTAGATGTCATAATCCAACTCAAGAAGATAAGGCCAGCTACCACTACCCAACAAAAAATAGTGGGAGACACCCGTAAAGATACAATTACTTTCACTACCTAACAAAGGAAAGTGGGAGAACAGCTGTAAAAAAAAAAAAAAAAGATTCCTTATTACCTAAGAAAGGCCTCAAGACCTCTATAAAAGGAGAGGAAGTTCAGCATTGAAGATATCTGAAAAACAACTCATCTCAAAGACTCTTAGAGAAATTTCTACTTGAGAGTTATCTTTTGTAATCTGTATACACCACTTGTATTCAGAAAAATAGTTAGATAGCTTGAAGATAGCAAAGCTTGTAATAAGGTAATCACTTATGGAGTTCTAAACTTCATAAGGTGAGTACCAAAGGTATGTAAGTATAGTATGTAAGCATGCACGATTTCAGTTTATGAATATAAAGATGAAGTTTGTTATGTTCAACAAAGCTTTCATTAAAGGATTTCATTAAGTTTCTCATGATTCCTCAGCAGTACAGATAGAGATTTTAAAATATTTTCAAAACATTGTTTTTGAATGGATATTAGCCATGCCAAAGTACCCATCTTTGATGAATGTTTTAGGGGAAAAGGGCAGTCTTCTAATAAAATTGTAGCACCTTGTGTGTGAGTTTATCTTTTAAAATTTCGTTCTAAGTAAGAACTTGTTTTTGAAAAGAGTTTGAATAGAGGTGAAAACAGAGACTTTGGATACTGTAAGATAACGTTTGTGGCAACACGGCTAGTTCTCTAGAGTGAGAAATGCAACCTTTTGCGGAAGTAGTTGTGGACCCAAATGATTTCAAAACATTTTAAATATTCATCTGATTCAGAAAAACGATTAAGTACATGCAAAGCAACTATAAAGACATGCTGGAGGGAAAGCCTGATTATTTCCATTGATTACTGTAAGTTTATTTACATGCTTTCATATGATTACACTTTAATTACTATTTATTTACATGAACACTTCACAAGCATCCACATCTAGCGATAATAATCTTCAATTATGTTTAAGTAATATAGATATTTCTTTCTTACTAAGATTAGTTAAAAAATCTGAAAAAGTATTTCATGTTAACTAGGAAAACCTTAAACAAATATATGTTGATATAGATTATACTTGCAAACATAATATAAGATTTGATCATGTAGAAACTAGTAGAAAAATAAAAAGGATAGAAGATATTATTATCGAATATAAAGATATAGAAGAAGAAGTTTCAGAAGGAATTATTTTGGGATATATAACTAAAGAAGATCAACCTAAAGCCTTCGAAAAATTATCAAAATATAGAGAATATTTAGGTAAAATTTAAAATTTTAAGAAAATACTATATAATCATGATTAAGTTTAAGAATCTACTATCAAAATAGAAGATTTGAAAAAAGTACCTAAATAATCTAACAATCAAGAAATATAGGATCTACTCTGCAATTCCACAATTCAATTACATTTATTGAGTCATTATGGCAACCATATAGCAATGGTGTGCATTTCAGAAACAAAGAGCTTGATTCGTAGAGTTTGGGATAATGCATTTTATCATGTTGCTAAAGGGGTTAATTCGTCAATTTCCACGTAGAATCGAACTGTGAAGATTGTTAACGATTGGTTAAATTATGTAAGGATGACAAACATGTTTGGAAGTTCGGGAAAAAAAATAAAAAATAAAATCGGATACCTATAAGAAATTGAGTCAACAATTATGTTTTTACCACTCTTTCTAGTCTCAAGTCTTTCTTTTGAAGTAAACAACAATCCACAATAGTGGCATTATGTGAGTTCTTTTTACTTTCTATTATTCTCCTTTATTATCTTGTTTAATTTATTGAGTGAGGGCAAAGTAGTAATTAGCTTCTTTTTAGGTTTCTTCAGGTTTTGTTTTTTATTTTATATATATTGAAAGAGGGGCTTATGGTTTCAATATATGCTTAGTTGTTTTTAATTAAATAAAATATTTGGAGTTTTTTGAACAAATTATTGGTTGCTTTTGTGTTATTGCGCACGAATCAACAAATTGTGATCATTTATTATTATTATTATTATTATTATTATTATTATTATTATTATTATTATTCTTTCTCGCTTGTGTCTATGTTATTGATGAACACCAATAATTACATTGCACACAAATATTTTTAACGAATAGCAAAAGTAGAATTTTTCAAAAGCTACATAGTTTACTTAATAACTTAAAATATCTAGAATACTCACTTAGTGTAACTAATAAGAGTAGCTCTCGAGTTTCACTATTGGTTGCTTTTGTGTTATTGTGCACCAATCAACAAATTGTGATCATTTATTATTATTCTTTCTTACTTGTGTCTACGTTATAGATGAACACCAATAATTACATTGCACACAAATATCTTTAACGAATAGCAAAAGTAGAATTTTTCAAAAGCTATATAGTTTAATTACTCAATAACTGGAAATATCATGGAATACTCACTCGGTGTAACTAATAAGAGTAGCTCTCGAGTTTCACTATCTTCCATCGATTGCAGACATGGAGAGTCCATTAGCCGAAAACTTCACGGACTTGCCATTTTCAAGTTCATAAACTGTACTATTTCTGGTGACAAATGCTGGACAGTTTGGCATTGGCAAAAGCATCATTTCATTTTTTAACATGGATATAACATCCTCAATTATAGGGCGATCAGTTGCGTGATTTTCCAAGCATAGAAGACCAACATGAATGCATCTTTTCAATTGTTCTGTACGACTGCATGAACTTTTCAGCATCGGATCCATGAGCTCTATTGCAGCATCTTTACTCCAAAGTTCCCAAGCCTACAATAATTTTACACTAAATCTAAGTACGAAGAAAAACAAAAATGAGATGAATCTAAAAACTGATCAGAAGTTAACTTACATATTCTACTAGATTGAGAGGACCTTCTTCATCATGGAAGCTATTGTTTTTTCGACCACTCACAATCTCAAGTACTAAAACTCCAAAACTATAGACATCCGATTTGATCGAATAAATACCCTGCATCGCGTACTCAGGAGCCATATAACCACTGTGAAATCATGAAAGTATTAATTCGTTGGTAATGAGCATTGAGCATATATAACATATATTATCAGCAGTCATTTTGAAAAGAAATATTATTTTGTTACTTACTATGTCCCAACACGCTTATTTGTATTTGCTTCTACGACATTCCGCTTGAAGATTTTCGCCATTCCAAAATCAGATATTTTGGGGTTCATTTTCTCATCAAGTAGTATGTTACCGGCTTTCAAATCCCTGTGTATTATTCGTAATCGCGAGTATTTGTGAAGGTAGAGCAATCCTTGAGCAATCCCTTCAATGATGGTGAAACGTGTATCCCAGATTAAGAGCTCCCTCTTAGTTGGACCTGTCATGTACAATGTTTGCTTACTATCTCGTTTTATTGAGGCTTATGCCTTGACTTAGTGAGGCTTACGCATCAAACCAACTAAATTGCTCATGTTTGCCTTGCATTTTTCAAATAAACTTATAAAGAAGATGATGATCACATTAGTAATGATCATATTAAAAAAAATGAGTAGTCATAATTTTGTTACATGAGTACTAATGTGAGGATTTATTTTCTATCTCTTCATCTCAACCACACATTCATCAAATAAAATAATATTACACACATAAATCTAAAACTTTTCAACCACACATCTCCCATCAATCACTATTCTAAAAAATTTCAACCCCCCAAAAATGGGGGCCAAACAGGGGCTTATTGTCTTCTATTCTCTTGATTTATTTTCTGTTCGCTGCAAATTAGACTTTTAATTTTGTTAATTAGTTTTATTGTGGTGTTTTTTATTTTTTTGAAAGGGTTTATGATTTATTATGAGCATATTTTTATATTCTTTTGAATTCTTTTATTTTTCTATCTTGAGGCTCATGCCTCAAAGTGCCTTGAGGCTCACGTCTAACCTCGTGGAGATAAGAGGTCTGATAAAGTCTTTTTAAACATTGCTATAAGATAGTATCTGAACTAATAAGAGGTAAAAATTAATTAATCTAAACAAATAAAGATAAAATTAGAATTATCCTTATCATACAAGAAAATACAGATTTTGCTCACTCCAATTATGTTTCTGAACTCGAGGTATACAAAATCCATTTTAAAATATGTGTTTGTAAACAAAATTAACCTACCATTCTCCAATTGAAAATTCTCTTGATTGTTTATTTTTGTATCAATCATAACATATTTTCGAAAAACCTGTAACTTGAAAATGTGTCATAAGAAATATACTGTGGGGAATAGATGGCACTCACAAAAGAGAAAGAAGTCCAAACTTTTGTTAGGCATGTAGTCATAGATTATCATCTTCTCATCTCCATGGATGCAGAAACCCAATATTTTGACAAGATTCACATGTTGGATTTTAGATATAAGTATTAGTTCAGTTTTGAACTCGAGCAATCCTTGAACTGACCTTCGGGAGAGTACCTTTACTGCAATTTCTTGCCCTTCAACGATTTTTCCCTGTAATGATACATACACACATACTTTATTTATTATTAAATTAGTGGATGTTGTCAAAGAGAGTGACGATGCCATATTTCTATTGAAGCAAAACTAATATATTTATCAAAAGAAGAAATGGTTGCAGATTGAACATGTATGGTAAGTGTTTATAAACGATTTAAATTATAAATAGATAGAAATGATGAATATGTAGGTAGTACCTGTAGATCCTTCAAAATGTGTGGATAAAAAGTATCCGAGTGTTTATAAATAGTTTATAAAGTTGAACTAAACATAGATGTGTCCTAAGAGTAACTAAGAAAGTAAGATCCCGGACAATGTTAAGAAAGAGAAAAGGCAATAAGAGTATTTCTGCAGCAATGATCAATAAATGCCTTTTCAGATACTCTGATGCAAGAATCAGGGGCTACTTGAAGCTCCAAAGTGCTCATCCTAATCAAAGAATGCATAACATTCTCAATTCAAATTTACCTTATAAACAGGGCCAAAACCACCCTCTCCCAGTTTGTTTGTTGACGAAAAGCTGCCCGTAGCTTTAAGGATGGACGAATATGTAAACAATCTAAGATGATGACCCTGCCCTCCATCACTTTCAACTGGATGTGTTTCAGTATATCCCTCTAGGGTCATCAATTCACGTAATTCTTCCTTCTTCCTTCTCCCTATGAGATGATTATCCAAAGCGTCAACATAAGAATGCCAATGAATATCGTTAGGAGAATTAGAACTGGAAAAACTAGAAATATCAAAATAAGAATGCAATCAAGATATTAAAAATCCTCAAGGATATTATTTTTACACTTTCCCTTGTATATTATCTGTTCTCCTCGCTCCGCTCCACTCCGCTCTGCTCCGTCATCCGCCTATTTATTCCATTAAATATGTGTTCTACTCTATATGATCCCCATATTACAACAATTGCAATACTCACTACATATAAAATGACAGTGCAACTACAGCTACAACTCTTGAAATGAATCTTATTGTATTATGTATTCCTCTTTCCAGTCATTATGTTGAAGTGAAATTGTATGCATATAAATATCAACATGACATCAATTAAGAAATACAAAGAACCTTCTTTATAATCTTATAGAACGTTCTTTATAATCTTTTCTCCTCCAGCTCGCCGATATTGTTATAGGTATTTTATTTGTATGGAATATGAAGAAGGTTTTTAAAGCTACAAGTGATCGGAAAGATACCTTGTTCAATTTTTCGGATGATGAACCATAGACAGCCCAACAAAAGCACAATTACTACTGCAATAACCAAAGTAATGATTTTCCATGTCTTCCATCCTGTCATTTATCATTTGATGATAGTAAACGCAATGCCCAAAGAGAAATATCTCTATTGGATGTCAAGAATAGAGGAAAGAGGGAAGTACATTTATTGACCTGCATATCGCTTTATATATCTTAAACATATTAGGTCACAAGAAATTTCTTTTGCAAAAAATCAAAACCCAAATGAAAAGAAGTTTATTTAAAAAAAAAAAGGATTCGGAACCCCAAACAGAGGAATTGAAGGGAATGTGTGCATATGTTGAAAAATTCTTGATTTGGTGATATGACTTACTTTTGGTTGAGTGTGGAACAAGAACGAATTGTGTATAATCAGAACCATCAAGACTCTGTACAAAATTATTTTTCCCTTTCCAGTATGAACATCTATAGTCATATCTAAAGCCTACACATTCACAGTCCTTCCAGCAGTTCTCTCTGCAGTCACTCTCAGTACGACTTGCATTCTCATTACTCTCTTCATTCACTCTCGCTCCAAGTCCATCAGCGAAGTACCCTGATTTCCGAACAAATTTGTGATCATCATTCCTGCAACTTGGCTGCTCCCGTAATTCACAGCCTTGTATGTTATCACCATAACAGCGACTAACTTGTGCTATAACCTTTCCCCTCTCCTGATCATACATATCCCCGCCATATTCCAGCCGCCATCCAGAAATAGTCTTTCGACGTTCAGATGTCCACTCGGAGCCTATTATAAGGGAGTAGCTGAAGTAATCCTCCACACCATTTGAAACATTGGTGAAATTGTAATTGAGATTGACAACATCGGGTTTAAAGCCTATATTCTCAAATTCCTTGACATTCAATCTCGAGTTCTCATCCGTATAATTTTTCAAGTCCCCACTGGTCCAATAAGCCAACCCTCGTCGTCGTACAATCAGTCTACGTGTGCCAGGATCCCATTCTAGCGTAAAAGCTCCTGAAGCGGGATTGGTTTCGTTAAACCATGATGTAAGAGACCAATTTCTCCCAGTCCTATGATTAACACCTAGTTTCATCCCCGAAATAAGAGTATCAGTGGGATAATCAAAGCTTTCCCACAGAATCCTGCCCTCAGATCCATTCATATTCATCTCTCTCACTACAAAATTCCCCGAATTCAACAGCGTGGCTGTTATATTTGTGCCATTTCCGCCTGCATACAGCTCAAGAGGATCTGATCTGTTGCTCGTTATAATAAGTTCTCCAGCACTACTTATTGTGAGAATGCCAGAATTATCCTTAATAGGTTTTTCTCTGTTACCAAGCCATACTGGATAATTTGGATAGCTCGAATCTGTGTACCATATTCCTAAATAACTATTATTGGTATCTCTGGGCTTATAGAATCCTAAAGTGAAAACTTTGTTTGCAGAAACTAAGGAAGCAGATGAATTTAGACTATCCCCATGTATAAGGGTGTCAACAGATGAAACAAGGGACACGAAACAATAGAATGTCAAAAGGAAGAATGATATGGTTAGGATTACAGCTTTCTCCATCTGGTTATGATCGGCAATTGTTAAAGCCAATAATATAAATATGGACTTGTGATTTGAGTTGAAACTGCATAAATCAGTAATCACCAACAATAATTGAATATTAATCAATGGGACCATGACCATCTTTTATGTCCCTAAAGATTTCAATTTAAGTTTTTCTTCTTTTTTTATGGTGCGAATAATTTTACATTTTTTTTTTTCTTTCAAGTATCTAGCGTGTCTGCGCTTTTAGTCTTCTATACTTTTGATTTTTCTTCTTTTTTATGGTGGGTCCGTTTGATTGCAAGAATGATGGGAGGAAAGAAAATGAATTTTAGGGAATTGAATTACCTATAACTTGTTTTATTGGGAATTGTCAATTCGTTGTATTTGATTGATATTCACCTGAAAAATATTGAAATTTTGAGTCTTTTGGTGTTCGTTTGACAAGAGGAAAAGCAGTTCGGTGTTTGTTGAAATTTGTATTTTTTTTCACTTTAACATTGGGTAAGAGGAAAAATCATCAAAATCTAAAATTAGATTCTTCCAAATTCCGAATGGTCATATTTTTAGAGTTTTAAGCCCTAACAAGTCTGATTCAATACACATCTCCATAGAATATATATATAATCATTAAGAAGAATATTTGGTTTTGACAGAAAGGTATAGTTAAAAATTAATTACGTAAATCATTTAATTGTATAATCAAATAGTTAAAGTTTATGTCACGTCTCACAATTTTTTGTTTAGATATTTTAGTATTTTAAAATTTTGTAGGTGTTTTAAAAAGTTTTTATGTCAACAATAGAACATTAGTCATATTATCATACTAAAAGTGTAGGTTTTAAATTTTAATATTGTCATGTTAAAATAGTGTTATACTATATACTAAAAATTGTAAGTATCATTGATACTTATTAAAGCTATATTATATATAAATATTACTAAAAATATTAACATTATTAAAAATAAAAGATTTAAATTTGACATAGAGCCTATTTGAGCCCCATTTTTCTATTAAAATGTATTTTTGAATAGTATTTTGATGGAGAATGTATGGTTGAAAAATAAAGAAGAATTCTTGAATTTACGTGTAATATTTTTTTATTGATATCCATAAGGCATCATGCTCGCCTCGTGCTGATGTCATATATATTCTCTAACATTTTATAAATTACATCACTTCATCCTTTATTTAAAAGGGCATCCAAACATGACTTAAACCAACTTTTAAACACCTTTTGTAGAAAATGACATCCAAAAATGCCTTAAACCGCACTTATATCTTGAAATTTGATCCACATTATACTTCATTACACATGAATTTCAACTTCAAATTCATTTTCATTTACATTGATTCTTCATTTAACGTAAATTTCAATCTTATTTTCATTTACATATCAATCTCTTTACTTTTCATTTCGCGTGAGCCCTAAGAAAATGGAAGAGGAATTCCTTTCGTTCTTCTTCTTTGAGTACGCTGGCTCTTGGTAAATAACTTCAAAGTTTGTGAACTATTCTTGATTTAGAAAATCATTATATTCGACTTCGATGTAATCCAATTACTGATCAGAGAACATTTAACACACTCAATGTTTCACAAGTTGCTGCTATTTGGGTTGATCATGATGACTATGATGATGTTCATATGCATGATATTGTAGTTCACTGTGAAGATGAAAATCAGAATAAAATACAATATTATTATGGATGTTATGACCCACTTCAATACATACTTTTATTTCCTTATGGTGAAACAGGTTGACACCAAGGTATTAATCGAATTAATACGGACGAAGTTTTGACCTTGTTCGAAGTTTTATTTATGATGTGGGTAACTAAATTTTTTTCACCATTTCACATTTTTTTCTTTGTGAAAAAGTTGTTTGATAAACAAGATTACTTACCTCAAAAGAACTTGTTTACTATTTAACTTTGAATCTTTCCCAAACATGCTATGCTTCTTTGTAAACCTCTAATAGTAAAGAAACATAACCATCATAGTTAAATTATTGCATTTTAAATTTCAACTTCTAAGATGTATGACTTACTTCAATTTTCATTTGTAAATTTTTAGAGTTTGCACATTGAAAACCTTTGTGGAACATTTTTGCAGTGTGGAGATTAGAAGGTTTCAAAACTTGTATTGCAATTATTTTTGTGGTATGGTTATCAACTGATTTGTGTTCTTATAGCTCTGACTAGGCACCCTTGATTATGGTTGGTAACCTGCTTCAAGTAAGATGTCGTCTCTTCAATCATTATAACAAAAGCTATATCAATTTGTGAATCCTTCTCATTAAGATTTATGTACACAGTATTGAGATGAACATTTCTTGCTTTATTAACCTTAGTATTCTTGGCTAATGTTTACAGCACAATTCAAGTTGTTAGTTTTTCTATCATTATTTGGTTTTTCAAGTAGAGTAGCATTTGGGAAATCTGTGATTTTTTTGTAGTAATTGAAGTCGGATCTTCTATTTGTAGGATTTTGACACATTTGGAACTGAGATTTAGCTATTTGTAGATCGAACATTTCGTTGAAACGAATTATATTAAATTTTAAACTTGGCAATCTAAATGTGGGACTTTAGGTTACTATAATTATGCCACATTCCTTTCATAGTATTGTTGGAGGAGACCGAATCATGAAATTGACATGGCATTTTCTAAGCAAGCAAAAGAAAACATTTTTTTTTATCCTGAAACGGAAAGGGGATCATTTTTCTCATAGATTTGTTATTTCTATAATCTTGTAGTATTATTATCGCTTTTTTATGTAACAAGTTTAGTATTTAGAATTGAAAATGCTCTGTTTTAGTTGATTTTGTAATTGGCTTATTCTGTAAACAAAAGGACTTAAATTGATAGTTGATGAAAGTTCAAGAAGTAATGTACAAATAGGTCAAAAGTTAGTTGAATAGGACTAAGGTTTAGAGTTTGGAACAAATGAGGAAACGGCGCACATTTTCGTTGTACTGTCGCCAGGTTATGGCACGAGCTACAAAAGCAGAAACACTGTCGCTGAACTGTCGCCCCTCCTTTGCTCGAGCGACACTCTGTCGCTCGATTGTCACTAACCACTCGCTCGAACGACAGTTTTATACAGAAAATTTTATTTTCACTTTTTAAAGGCTTTTCTTGACCCATGATTTTCTTGACCTATCTATAAATATCAGAACTCGTCCAGAACGAAATTCTTAAGGTTGATAATTGAGAGAGCTTCATCTGTGAGAGATCTATTGATTACTTCTTTCAACCTTCATCTTGCTTGAGTGTTTTGGTCAGAAAAACATCAAATCCAACATCCAAATAACAAACTGCTACTTCCTACATATCTGTCAGAGAGTGCCAAAGATCCACGAAAACGATTAGAGTTCCAGGCTGTGAAGAACATGTTGTTCTTTGTGATCCACAGGAGATAGACGATTCTATCAAGTTAGGGACTGCTGTAGGATAGCGGAATTCCAGTAGAGCGTTGATTATTGCAGCTGGAATTGGTGCAGGAGCACAGAATTCAGGAGAGCTGTTGAAATTGCAGTCAGGAGATCAGATAATTTGTGTCATCATCTAGTCTGGTAGACTGCAAGTGTTGAATCATTTATAGTGGATTGATTGGCAAAGTGCCCGGAGTTTTTCTCAGTTAGGTTTCTATGTGAACAATTCTTGTGTTCTTTACTGCTGTATGTTTTACTGTTTATTACATTTAAACTGCGGTACTTCAACATAGAAATAATTGAATTGTTTGGTTAATCATCTAGATAAGAATTAAAAGTGACTCGTTACTGTTTAATTTATATTTGTTTTTAATTTCGCATTAAATACCTATTCACCTCCCCTCTAGGTATTGTTAGGGTCGAACTTTGCACAATTCAGAAAGAAAAAAAAAGGATAAGATAAGGGAAACTGTTGTTTATTATAGTCATATTTTTTTCATTTATCATTTATTTGTTTAGAGAACTTTAAGGATAAGCTTTAGTTGAAGGTTAAATTCTTTTTTAGGTTCAGAGGCTTATTCTTGTTTTTATTGTGTTTGAAATGATGAAATTCATCAATAAAAGGGATCAATTTTTGTAAATGAAGTGGAGATTTAAATATTTTGTTTTAAGAATATGAAAATTCGTCTTTTGATATGATTAGAATCAGGCTTAGGACTTGTGAATGAAATATGCTATTGTGGAGTCAAGAATTGATGAAATTGGGTAGTAATTAAGGGTTATCTTTCATTGTCAAGGTGTGTGAACATTAAAATTTCCGAATTAGTTGTGCAGAATATTCCTATTCACAAAGTGAAGAATTTTCCAATTTAGTCACGTTTTATAATTTTTTATCCTGGATAATTAAATAATAAAATTCCTTTTATTTTTAAATCTTAGACTTGGACTATGTTTGGGTCATGTTCATAAATTATTTTTAAACATTTAAGCCATTTTTTATCCTTCTATTTCGCGGGACCTCAATTTTATTTACTTATCTATCACTTATTTCTACATATTTATAACTTAGGGTCCGTTTGATTTGGCAGAATTTTCCATGGAAGTGGGAAAATATTTTCTTACTTCCACTTTTTGACTGTTTGATATGCTAAATTTTCCACGAAAAATGTTTTCCTCCCTTTTCTAGGTACAACAATTTGATGCACAAATAATGTAAAATATTTTTTCACCTAATAGGTGGGAAAATATTTTTCACCTTTTATTTTTTTAAGCAATGACATCCAATTCTATCAACCATTGTAAAAAGAATTTTCATTTTTCTTGACAATTTCTATGCGAAACAAAGTCAAACGAATATGGTAATTTTTTCTAATTGTTTAAAAATTTTATTTTTTTACTTTTTGGTAATTGGAACAAATTTTAGACGTATTGGTAGAAAATAAAAAACGAAGTCAAATGGACACTAAATTTTCAACATTTTCCAAGTAGAAAATTATATCAATCAAACACAATTAATTACAGTTCCCAATAAAACAAATTCTAGACAATTCAATTCCCAATAAAATATTTTCTTTTCACCCATTTTCCACCTTTACAATCAAACGAACCCTTAATATACTTGTAAACGCTTTCCAGAAATTTTTTGTATTGAAGTTGATTCTTTCCTCTCAAACTATTTTGTGCAATTGAAATCCTCACCTTCGTTTCTTATCTTTTAGAAATCCACATTAATTGAGCAATTTATTCCACTTGCATTGTTTTGCGTGTATAGTGGCGGTCTAAACCATTTATATTTTGTGGACGGTGATTTCTTTGAACTGTAGCAACTTTTGGTCAACCGAATTTGGTGCGGTGAACGTGGACAGCCTGGAAGAGAATATTTTCCACTTGCCAACTGATCTCCGGACAGAAAAGATATATGGTGAGAAGTTGCCAAAAAAAAAAAAAAAAAAAAAAAGGTGAAAACAAATCCGCTTGCACGTAGTATCCTACCTTATTAGATGAAGAATTAATCTTATTGTACCAAATATTTTACCAACTGCGGCCATGTGTCAAGTTGGTAAAAGATTTGGTAAAATCTTGGGTAGATGTAGCATCTCTCTTAGATGAATATTGAAAGACAAAAATCCAGAATTCACGTTCCAAATTCTTCCTAAATTTCTCTGCCAAAGTGTTGAGCGAGTCAACATATGTTGCACATTGCCTTCCATGAGAACTCCTGCCTTCCAGGATAAATCCTGCCTTCCAAGAGAGAGCCTGCATTCCAAGAGCCCCACGAATCGAACCCGCAACCTCTGAATTGTCAGCAACTAAGAGCCCCTTCCTTTGCCAGTTGGGATGTGCTCCGAGGGACTATATGAGCATAATATCTTGATTGTTCATAAACTGGTTGTAGTTCATAATTTCTGTCACTTACTTGCATTGTTTAATAAGCGAGTTTATGTTGTGCTTCTTATCAATCGCGAATAGATCACATGAACAAGGAACCCGACCTTGAAAGTTTAATGTATGGAAGAATCACACAATTAAAGACCTAACCTGTGTTTCTCCAGAATATCTTATACTTTTCTCTACAATTTCTAACATTCCCTGCATCTTAATGACGTAAATAATCCCTAATAAGTAGCTAAATTTTACTTTTACTGGAAAGATCTTTGTGGATATATATAGTGTAATGCTTACATTTTTTATGATAAAACAGCTTATATGCCCTGACTACACTTCACTTACGAGAGACGAAAGAAGAATTTGGAGGCCTACAGGCAATGAAGACAGCATGGGAATAATAGATTAGCAACGAAAGAAGAATTTTGAGGCCTACATGAGATGAAGACAGTAATGCAACATTAGATTATAGACACATAGAAGGGCCTTGTCACATGATTAGTAAATTAAATAAATAAATAAAAAGCATTTACCTTTTGCGAAGGAAAGCATAGTGCTAGCAGGAATGCATGTAACGGACAAAACCCTACAAATGAAAAAAAAAATATTCTTAAGTTCAGTAAGTTATGCAATTGAAGGTGATAATTTACACAAGATTTGAACTTTACTATTGATACTCAAATAGGGCCTTCTAATTTCAAACCCATAAAGTGGAAATTGAGAAATTCTAGCACAATCGGGAGAAAATGAAAAACAAAATTATAGACAGGGTACGAAGCAATGTTAAACAGAATTCTTACTTAAATGAAAAGCTACATTCTGGACAACATAAATTCTCACTTCATTAAAGAATTATTATATTGAACATCTTAAAGAACTGATTACACTCATTCAGACCACAAAGTGCAATCATTAAAATGAAAATGAACATTTAAATGCGACCGTAATTTTCACTTCATAATTAATATAAGAAAGTAAACAGATTCTGAACAGTGTACTCTCGAAGATTGACAATCGAAAAAAGGAAATACGATAACCCAAAGTAAATTAATTCCTAATGAATAACTGGAATGAGCAAACAGTAAACTAATTGAGGACAACAAACACACCAAATGAAATAAGATTGCACAAAGAACATAGAACATAGAATGGAGCACAGATTATGTTGAGAAAAAAGTGCATACAGAAGGAAGAAGATAGTAAGTAAAAAAATTAAGAACAATATGAATGAATTAACGAATTGAAAATTAACAAATAACCTACATGGTCAATTGTCTATAAATACAAGGAGACGAGAAATTGGAAATGTAATAACCAAATAGGAAGGAAAGAAATAGAAGAGAAGAGTGCACATTACCTCGCAATAGGAAGAGAAGAAATCGTTGTTAGATATAGTATGTTTGAAGCTAACATTGAACCTTGGAGGATCAACAAAATAAGGGAATTACACTACACCAAAAAACACCATTTGCAACACATAAAAGACTATTTGGTAGTTAGATGTTGTTAAAGGGATCTATCGCAACATTTTAATACATGAATGTTGTCATTGCTTAACAAAATTGAGCTTTAATAACATTTTTTTAAGTAAATGTTGCTAATGTTACATTTTTGCAACGTTTAAAAAACGTTGTGGAAGACAAAACTTTTTGCAGCATTTATAAAACGTTGCGAAAAGTGTCTTTTGCAGCATTTTTTAAACATTGCAAAATATGCATCTTTCATAGCGTTTTTTAAATGTTGCGAAAAATGCTTCTTTTGCAACATTTAAAAAATGTTGCGAAAGATGTTTTTCGCAATTTTTATTTTTATTTTTTATGATAAGTTTGCAACATTTAAAAAAAACGTTGCTAAAAGTCTCACGAAAGATTTTTTTTATTATTTATTTTTATTTTTTATGATAAGTTCGCAACATTTAAAAAACATTGCTAAAAGTCTCAAACCCATTCTAAATCAAATTGATTTAACATTAACCCTAGCTCGCCTCCGCCTCTCCTCTCGTCTCTGTCTCTCCTCTATCATCTCCACGTGGGTGATTCTATGTAAAAACCCTGTGATAATTTCCCATGTTGGCTTCTCTGTAAAGTCTCTGTTTTTACGAGAGAAAACGCTTTCTTCCCTTCTAAGTAGAAACTGAAGAATTATCGGTCTACGCTCGTAATTACAAGTTCTTTTTCCTTGCTTACATTTGATTATATAGATTAATTGAATTAAGGAAAGTTATTTGAGATTTATACAACAAGGTATTCCAACAGATCTTGTAATTTTTTTCCTTTTGGAACCCTAACTCACTGATTTTGTTTTGATTTGATCCAAATGTAGAAATATTTGACAAATTTTGTGTTTTTTTTTTTTTTATGATTTAAGGTGACCATTAATGTTCTTCTGGTCAAGCGGTTCAGGAATTTCATTTTTCAATTTAAACTCGAATAGTGTGTGTTCGAATCTGAACAGGCAAAAATGATGTCCTTAGAAACGAAGGACCAAAACTGAAGTGTTAGTTTGAAGCCTGCCATCATGTTATTGTTGAAGAAAGAAATGTGCAATGCTTGATGTATTTTTTCTTTGCCTTGATATAACGAGACATAAATTGGTCTGTGACTGATGGGGTTTGGAGGGTTTTTTTCATTCTTGGGGGTCATTTTCTTCTTCTTTGGAGTATTTTAAATCGCTTAACTTAGTTGTTAAGTGAGTAACTTCACTTTAACTTTTGAATTTAAGAATTCCAACTTGTACTACAAACGAATAGTCAGTATTGCACGTTATTATAGAAGTATGAATACGTTTGTGAAGGAACTAGATATCCTAAACTTCATTTGTCGCAGGCAATCCGGAAAAATGAGTTTATTTTTTCTTACTTGAGTGTGTATATAGGTGTTCCTTTTGGCTCACATGTTACTACTAAGTCCATTATGTTTCTCCTAAATTGATTACTTGTGCATCCATACTTCTATAAACTAAATCCACGATCATGAATTTGCTTTTCCTATCACTTTAGTAAATGCAGATAGTTTTTCAATTAATGGAAGACAATAAGATGCCGCTAAGGAGTCTTGAAATCTTCCTTATTTAATTTCCTCATTTATCTTTCTCCTCTAGTTTTAGTTACAATTATGTTGTTCACTCTTTGCAATCTCTGTATATAAATTAAATTTTTTTTATGGTAACTTAACTATAAATTAAACATCTTTGATGTACTTTATAGATCAATCAAATGTCACAAAAGTGTCAAGGGTCTGATGTTGATACTTCACGCATTTAAAAGAGTCGAAGTGCCTTCTGCTGATGATGCCTTGTATCTGACATGTGTGTGTGCTTGTTACACATGAAGATAATCTTTTAGCATGCCAAGTTATTCTAATGCAGGCTTGGTATTTGACAGTGTTGGTTGGACTCCGGCTTTTCTATTGAAGAGGTATGTCCTAACTGGGATTCGTGATGGCCCCCATGAACCTTTTATTGCAGATTCTATGCACTTTGTTGTTGCTCAGGTAAAAATTTATGAGCCCGAGTGTACTTTCTATTAGTGGTTGTCATGACATTCAAGCATATTGCGTCAAATTAATTTTATACAGGTTGCTAATCAAATAATATCAAAAGGTGTCCATCTATGATCTAAAGTGTTCCTTCCAATTTTAAGTAAGCTCCTACCTAAACTTATATAGGGGTTTCGGCACTATCCCTTACCTGTTGATTAATAGTCAAATGAAGTATAAAGATCCTTACTTCAGGAATTACATTTATGAACAGAAGTGTCTCTTCTTCATTGGTAAAGATAAAACAACCCATCTTTTTGTTTTTTGATTGTTATTTTTGAACTTTTTTTTGCAATATTAACACAGTTCAATAGGTTGCCTAGAGTTTTGTACCAAGTGAATTACTAGGCCGCAGTATTCTTTTGAGTACTTAATCTGTAAATAATAAACTTCCCTACAGGTTGAAACTCTGTCGAGAGAGGACTTGGCTTCCAGATTGAGTTTGATGGTTGTTGCTGCATCAGTAGGACCTCTTCTGCTTTTATTTTGTTCAGTAACTCCAAGTGAGATTTTCTCCAAAGATTTTATGAAATTCAGACGAATCAGACTTTGAATTAGATGTTTATATAACTATATGATTGGAAACGATCAAACGATACCAAACAAAAGACTTTGAAAGTTGCTATAAATGTTATCTAAAATTTTGGGTTGAAGTGTACACCAAATTTTCCATGTCTTTGATCTAATTCATCTCCATTTGGATAATTGTGAACAATAAAATGAATAATTTGTAATCAATAAATAAAGTGTAACCTATAAAAATATATAATTTGTGATTGAATTTGTAATTGTGATCTAAATTTTGTATTTTTGTAATCGTGACATTGTGTGATTTGTAACGGTGCATGATTGTGATAAAGCATAGTGGATTGTAATCTAAATAGAAAAATATGTACTGATCTTTTTAATGAGATTATTAGTGATTTCTCGATTATCCGATCATTGATTGCAAATGAAGATATTCTTGCTTTAAATTAGCTACATTTGTTTACTTTTAAAAACTTTTTATGATAATTTTTATCTGCGATTTGATTTGGTGTAATTTTAGTTTGTTGAAGCTTTCTATTTTCTACCTCTAAATTTTTCTTATCTTTCATATCGTAGTTTAGCCCTTGCTCGATGTTCGTGATTTCAGTGAAGTATTAAGGTGGAAGATGGAAGACATTAGCATAGAAATGTTGACAGCAAAGTCGTTGAAGTTAATTTTGTACTAAGATTGACTTATTAGGTGAAATTATTGAATCTTGTTTTATTGATTTAATGTTGTATTGTAACACATTCTAATATTGTATTGATTAAAAAATTTGTAATGAAATTATCAATTTTTATGCAATTCCAAAAATTGTTCACAAAGTGTCCTTTTCAATTTTGTAGGTCAATTATTATATAACCTAAAATAAAAAAGTCTACGGCAACGTTGAAAAAATGCTGCAAAATGGTCTACCGCAACGTTTAAAAAACGCTGCAAAATGGGTCTACCGCAACTTTAAAAAAACGCTACAAAAGACTTTTTGCAACGGTGAATAAACGCTGCAAAAAGTCTTTCCTCAACGGTAACACCGACCTCCGCAACATTTGGAAAAATATTGCAAAAAGTCTTTTGCACCTTTTTTGACCACTGCAAAAGTTCTTTTTTGGTATAGTGTTAGTAAATTCTGGGGGAAACTGTAAATAGATTGAGAGAAAACTAATACACTATTAAATATGATTGAAATGTAAGACAGGTCCAAATGAAGTAATAACAGTGTTTCTTACTCCATACATACAAAATTGAAGCTCATATTTTATTTCTATTGAATTCTATGAACTATTACCTTATAATTTGATGATGAAAAGTTATTAACGATATGATGTCCATATCATCAAATTCATTTTTGAAATTTAATACTATCGAAGAGCTCATGTATGATAACATTGTATGCCCAGAAGTAAAGTATTAAATTTTCAATGTAAGGAGCATAGTACTTGTTGAAAACAAAGAATACATCCATCAGAAGGGACAATAATATATACAGGGTTTTTTAGTTGGAATATGAGTTTTCTTATGAATTTGTTATGTGGCTTTAGATAAGTTCATTTATCCACATTCAACAGCACTCGCTCCATAGATAAAATTAGGAGATGATATCCTTTTGCCATAGTTGGCTACTCTAGCAAGTGTAGGAACATGAATAGAGTATGCTCAACACTAGTTGATGGGGATCAGAGATCTGGTTTGCAAATTGTATGAACGAACTTTTGTTCATACTATTTGTACTTCTTATTGAGTTAAGGAACTTAAAACAAAGCGTGATAGTTTGGTTCTTTGGTTTTCCCTATAACCTCCAGCTTCACAGTTCGATTATATCTATTGAAATAAGCAAGAGGCATAGACCACATTTGAATTGTAAATAAAGAAGAACAGAAATAAGAAAAACAAAAGGAATGAGGGCACATGTTTTGGGCAAACAAATAAAAATTAGTTTCTTTTATAAGATATTATGAAGTTATATCTGAACTTTAAACTTTAAAAGTATGAGACTCAAATTTCATGTCTTTGCATAAGAAGTTAAGAAATGGGTTAGTGTTTACATATGTGAATGCAAAGAAGATATTTTTCGTTGTTAAGATAGTACATAAATCTTTTCTAAAATTTGTAAACACAATTTGGCAATGCTTCATTTCACCATAAAGCATTATCAGCAAGATGAATTCCATATAATTTGAACATCTCGTAGTGTTGGGTATTAGAACCAAAAATCTAATATGTTTCATAGAACGAAACAAATTTGTCTGGATGAAGATTGTTAGAGGAGAATAATTTTACAATCTTATATGTAGTTGCCCCATAACTTATGCTACTATCTTTAGATATGTTGCTCTTATTGCTGAATTTATGATGAACAACTTTTTGCTCAACCCGAAATTCGCTCTTTAGGATTCCCAAAGTAACCTTGCCATTAGGGAAGGATGAACTATTTAGTCATCAATCGAAGCTCAGTACTCACTTGAATATTTAAACTAGTTTATTTACGTAGAAGTGGAAGTAGCAACAAGAGTGACAATAGGCTGAAAACTTATTTTTATCCCTTTTTACTGAAATTTGCTTACAATTCCCTACCAAAGTTCAATATGGGAACTTTAGAATACTATCGGGCTAATGGTACGAAATCTTAAACGCTAATAAAATCGAAATACTTTAGGCATAATACAGTCGGTTAAATAACCCTAAAAGAAAGCAGTTGAAAATTTATACAAAAAAATCAAGCATTATCTGGACAAAATAATTTATTTCAAAACCCTTACCAGGTAGAGATTTCGCCACTACAGCTTTTGATTCCACGAGGTAAGCAATATAATGGAATTCTATGCACAGCAAGTAAAAAAATAGTTGAAACATACAAAAAAATTGAAGATGAAGTCGTCCAGAAACTACAAATATACGTACCTTAGGTTACGAGGGTCCACTTTTAGTGCTATTTATTAGGTATTTCCGAAGAAGTTGAAGATGAAATCGACAAAAAACCTACAAATTGATTTTTTTTTTAGTAAAAGAAACAAGATCGCCATAGATGAAAGAAATTTGAAACATACATACTTTAGATTACGAGCGTTGAATTTGAGTACTACTTCTGAGGCATTTCCATTTCACAGAAAGAATGTATTGACCTCGAAAAATGGCTCCGACAAGTGGCCAACAGAACGAGTCTTCAAGTCAACCCTTCCCTGTACACGTAGCACGGCGTGAGTCATCCGTGGCTTTTTCAGTAGGGGTTGGGAGCGGCCACGAGCACTTCGATGGTCAAGTCAGCTTAGGTTCAACCGGAAAATAGTTCGCTGATGGTGAAACACTCGTCAGTAAGTGGTTGATATAAATGTGTAATAATAGGGTACCAACATGTGAGGGAGAGAAAATGATACCAAGTTCACAATATACTTGGAGTAAAAATGGGATTGGAATCCTTCTTCAGGCACAAGGATGTAGTATTTATACTAAGGATGGGAAGAGGAGAGCCATTAGATGAAGAGACATGTGTTATTAGATTCTCAAGGCTCGTCCCATCCTAAGGGTCAATCTGTCTTTTCATAAGTTGGCTGGCATTTGAATGTTTCTCACAAAAGTAGCTGAATTGACCGTTTGAGTCCTACTACACGTCCCATCAGTAAGAGATTTGACTTTGGAAAGATTTATTTGTAATAGATCTTTGCAGGGGCGAGGTGATGCAGGTGTGGAATTGTAGAACCGGAGTACGGGCCTTTGCATCCGCATTACATTGCATATGAGTTCGACTCCTTCGCTGGTGGCTGTTCAGTTTGTCCCCACGCAATCGCTTCGACCTACACAAACATAGTGTCTCTGCAGTATGCGGAGACATAGGACATTCGATTTCTCTGCATTGTGCGGAGACACGGAGCAGTGTCTCCGCACATAGCAGGATTTTTTTTTTTTCAAAATCATGCTAAATAAGAGAAAGTCTCTTACTCCTCCAACCTTTATCTTACATCCATTAAATCTTCACGAAAATGTTCAGATTGTATTTCCAACAACTAATCAACCAAAAATAAATAGACTCAAAACCCCAATATAGTATAACACTCAGCAAATCAACTAAAAATCGATATCCCAGGAATTCAACACGGTACATTACTCAAAACTCAAAACGTATTCATTAGGCAAACATACATAATATATCAATGATTTTAAACCTTTTGTACACAGAAATATGAGAACTGAGAAATGGGAATTACAAGATAATGGAGAGGATTGAGATAGAAATGGCAACGTAGCCAATCGGGTAGCCACCTTCCACTGCGCAGCTAACCATTTTAAATTTACTCGTTAATGGAGTGCTATGTACTGATAAGGATTTGTTATAATTTTGTTGTAATCTTGTAATACTGCTATAGGACTCTTGTATGGTAAACTATACTGGTATTGTATGTGTGTACTGTATAAAACTATACAATAAATGAAAGCTAAGTTCCGTCTCCTCACATGTGTTCTTTACTGGCATGTTCGGTTGGCTTCAGTGGCGAGTCAGACAATTTATATTGTGGGATAAAATGTTAGAATGCAATTTTTCTAAAAAAAAAATTATAACATAACATCAATGTTAGTAAGTCAATGCATTACTACAACTTTAGCCTACGTGTTTTCATACTTTGAAAATATCATTTACATTATTAATATTGTCAAATACATTGCTCAAATAAAATTATAAAACCAACCAAATCAAGTGAATTTCTCATCTTAAATGTCATCAACAACTTTCATGAGTTTAACAAAAATTGTAAATAAAATAAGGATTGCTACTTCAATTCGTTAACCATAGGAAAAATTTCAAAACCTATAATTTCAAACATTTTGTCAAAATCAATTTCAACGTCAAATTCTTAGTCTCTCAATCATGAATAATAACATAGAAAAGTAAAAGAAGAGAAAATAAAATATAAAACCATTACATCAAACATAAAAAAAATTAAAACGGTAAAATTTCATACTTGATTGAAAAGTAGAGAATATATTTGGATTGAAGAACGTAAATTGAAATTGGAGATTGGAGGAGAGTTTATTTAAGTTGTGTATTCTAAAAGTGAGAGAGGAAAAGAGAGCTATCGTAATGTAAAGACATAAGATTTATGGTAAAAGTACATAATTTTTGTTAAAAAAAAAAGGGTCGACAAACTTTGTGGGGTCACTTGACCGCATGTGGGTCTGCCCATGATTTCGATGGCCCTAGACAAAAGTCAAGAGTTTTCGCTCAATGGTTGAGCACCTACCTGTGAATGTGTGTCGTGTTCTATACGTGTGAGACATGTTTTGTATTTAAGAAAATTTTGACTTGAATGTCAAGAAATTAATAATTTTAGGGAGATGGCTATTTGGAGAGTCCGGTTATGTAGAATGAAAAATTAAAGTCGGGGTGGTCTACAAACATTGCGAAATACAGGTAACCCAGTTGAGACTCACGACTCCTTGAGCTCAGCTACTCATAGGCATTTCATAATGGAGCGAAAAATAAGAATTATCCAGAATTTAAAAAAAAAAAATATATAATTCAAAAATATAATATCGTTTAGATGTTTACGTGTAAATTATATTAAAAATAAAGGATTCGAGTTTTTACCAAAATTCGATGATCAATTCTTGATTAGATCTGAATCACAAACTCTTCTAGCTTTAAAATTTCAAGAAATTGATGGTTCCAACCTTTAAATCTTCTATGATATTTTTCAAAACGTTCTAATTAAATCAAAAAACTAATTCTGAACTGGATATATAAAGAAAGGATAAAAACAATATTCTTTCTTTCTCTCTCTCTTCAAATTTTAATGAAAAAATATTGTGTAAGATTTTTTACTTCCATCTAATCTCTATAGGAGTTTTAATTGAAATTCAAATAGGAATTCCAATTAAAGTCTAAATCCAATTAGTCCACAATTTATGTACTTATAAGTGTGATCCTATAATTACCATTACAATTACAAGTGTACAACTTTCATAGCAATTACAGTTAGGTCCAAAACTTTATAGTAATTGTAATTATGTTCAAAACTTTTCTAGTAATTGTAATTAACTCTTAGAACTTTGTAAAGCTACTATTACAAGGACCTGATTGTACATGTATTATACAAGCTCAAATAACTAGATCATATCTAATCGATCCTAAATTATCCAATTTAATTATTAATATTCATTTTTTCACTAAAGCCAAAATATTGCATTCCCAAAATATATAAGATAACATATTAGCCAATAAATCTATAATATTTTTCTCTCCCCTATCGTATATGTATTTCATCCTCATTCGAGATTCAATAATTAGGTACGAATACAAATGATCGTTTTGTCCATCTAATTTTTTTTCACTAGTTTAAATATCATTTTCCTCAATAGTCTGTGAAATATGACCTTATATTTTAACTTACTTTTATTATCTTGTAAAAAAAAAAAAAAAAATCAACTAATCATTATTCTCCATGAGTTGAACATCATTTTCCTTGTAGATTTGTATCCAAAACGAATCCATTCTCTTATTGGAAAAGGAAATTTTTTATAATCTCGTTTCGTGTAATTAATCATCTAATTATTGTGGGACACAACATTATCAAGGGATTTAAATGAAATACCTAATGATCAAGTGAAATTTAATACTTCGCCTTATCAGTACATAGCACTCCATTAACGAGTAAATTTAAATCCTTATCAGTACATAGCACTCCATTAGATTCTCAAGGCTCGTCCCATCCTAAGGGTCAATCTGTCTTTTCATAAGTTGGCTGGCATTTGAATGTTTCTCACAAAAGTAGCTGAATTGACCGTTTGAGTCCTACTACACGTCCCATCAGTAAGAGATTTGACTTTGGAAAGATTTATTTGTAATAGATCTTTGCAGGGGCGAGGTGATGCAGGTGTGGAATTGTAGAACCGGAGTACGGGCCTTTGCATCCGCATTACATTGCATATGAGTTCGACTCCTTCGCTGGTGGCTGTTCAGTTTGTCCCCACGCAATCGCTTCGACCTACACAAACATAGTGTCTCTGCAGTATGCGGAGACATAGGACATTCGATTTCTCTGCATTGTGCGGAGACACGGAGCAGTGTCTCCGCACATAGCAGGATTTTTTTTTTTTCAAAATCATGCTAAATAAGAGAAAGTCTCTTACTCCTCCAACCTTTATCTTACATCCATTAAATCTTCACGAAAATGTTCAGATTGTATTTCCAACAACTAATCAACCAAAAATAAATAGACTCAAAACCCCAATATAGTATAACACTCAGCAAATCAACTAAAAATCGATATCCCAGGAATTCAACACGGTACATTACTCAAAACTCAAAACGTATTCATTAGGCAAACATACATAATATATCAATGATTTTAAACCTTTTGTACACAGAAATATGAGAACTGAGAAATGGGAATTACAAGATAATGGAGAGGATTGAGATAGAAATGGCAACGTAGCCAATCGGGTAGCCACCTTCCACTGCGCAGCTAACCATTTTCTACGTTCTGAAGCATGTTTGAATGTTCGCCAAAAAATAATATGAACCTTACCCAATGGAGATCGTCACGAGAAAAGTGAGAAGCGAAAATATTTGACAGAAAGAATGAATTGGAAGACAGTGGTAGAAGAAGATATGTTGAAGATATTTACAATATCAACTCAAATACCAATTAAGTCAACAAAGAAGGCTATTTAACTGTAGCAAAACCAGATAATGAACAGTGAGGAACCAGTTTAAGTGTGAAAATGGAAGGTGCAAAAATGACTAATGATTTGGCTTCCTCCTTTTATAGTAGTAGTGATTAACTTAAAGGTCAGAAAGCTCCCTACAAGACATGATTCTAATCCTACACAGATTTATTTATATTTAACATTAATTATATCATTTCATTTATTGAGATAGGGCAAAGTAGTAATTAGCTTCTTTTTACGTTTCCAGGGTTGTTTTTTTACAAGATAATTAATATTTTACCCACCGTTCATTTTAAAATTACACAACAATTTTATGGGTGAATATATTGAGACACCAAAATTTTGTTATTTTATAACACACTATCTTGTTTAGTAATAATGGACCATCTGTAAAATGACTTAAATAACCACGATGTTGTGCACATTATTTAACGTAGTTTACCTGCAAAGGTGCACATTATTTAGGCAAATATGTTGATGATGCTGAGCGCCAGCTACGATTTTTGTTTTAAGTTGATGAGAAATCACATCCTTCTATCATTTTCTTTGATGAGATAGACGGCTAGCCTCGTGTCGCACTTGTCAAGGAATTGTCGACCTTGATTATTGTCACTTCATAGAATTGGTTATCATGGGCGGTTGGAAGGGGGCAAGAGGCCCCCTACTGTGGGGTGGGGTGGGAGGCGGGGCCCCCGGACCAAAATTTCATAAGGATTGTTTAGGTTTTTGTATTCTTGTACAAATTTATTAAGGAATTGAAATCTTTTTAAAATTAGATTTTGTTCTAATTTATTTTATAAATATGGAGCCGTCCTTAAGTTTTATTATTATCATAAAAAAGGGGAGAGAGAGAGATTAAATAAGAGAGGTGTGCGATTTTCTTACGTGTTTTACTGTACTAAAGGGAGATATCGTAGCCTCGCATTGAGGCGAACGTGTATAAATCTTACGTGTTCTTGTGTGTTTATTTTTTTCCCTTAAATTGACTACTCTCGGTTGAATAGAATTATGATTTATAATTTTCAACAACACTAAGCAGCAAGATCAAACAAATGGTTCAGTTGTCTCCACTTTGCTTGGTTTAATTGATGGCTAAAAATCACGATGTTCAGTTGTTATAATAGGAACTACATATCGCCCTGATGCAGTCGATCATGCTTTAAGGTGGCCTAAGAGGTTTGACCATAAAATTTCATTTCTCATTGCCTTCAGTTAATGACAAAGAAGCCATCCTTCATTGCACATTCAGATGTGGCCTAAGCCTATTATCGGATCCGTACTCAAGTGGGTGATGAGGCAAATGTGGGATTCTTGGTGCTGATCTTCGGTCTCTTTGTACTCCAGCAGCCATCATCGCTCTGAGGTTAGGCTTTTCATTGCAAAAAAATTCTTTATTTACTTGATCTTTTACGAACATATTATTAAGCCAGTGGGTGGGGGAAGTTGGTCGAGAAGAATGAGTCGGAAAAGATGAGAAAAATGAGTAATATTGTATTTTTTTTTCCTTCATTTTTAGTTTTTATTAGATTAAGACTATAATTGTAAATTTGTTGTGGTGTGTTTATTGTAAGCATGTTTTAATAGTGTTGTGTTTATAATGTGATGTGCTAAGTAAAATTTGTTGTGGAAATGTAATTACCCTTGTTTAAATGTGGACTTATGGTTTCAAAGTACACTTGGTAGTTTTTGAATTAGATAAAAAAACTTGGAACTTTTTGATCGAATTAATGTTTACTTTTCGGTTATCATGCACGAATCAATGAATTGTGATCAAGTCCAATGATTCTTTCTCATTTGTGTCTACTTCACAAATAAAATGAAAAAGCAAGTGCAACCTGCTTTAATATATCAAGTATCTTTAATGTATAGCAAAAGTAGAGTTTTTCAAAAGCTACATAGTTGAGTAATAACTTGAAATATCATGAAATACTCAGTGTAACAAATAAGAGTAGCTCTCGAGTTCCACTATCTTCCATCGATTACAGACATCAAGAGTCCATTAGCTGAAAACTTCTCAAGACTTGCCATTTTCAAGTTCATAAACGGCACTATTTCTGGTGACAAATGCTGGGCAATTTGGCTTTGACAAAAGCATCGTTTCATTTTTTAACATGGACATAACATCCTAAATTGTAGGGCGATCAGTTGCACGATTTTCCAAGCATAAAAGACCAAGTCTACAATAATTTTACACTAAATCCAAGTACAAAGAAAAACAGAAATGAGATGAATCTAAAAATTGATCATAAGTTTAACTTACATATTCTACTAGATTGATAGGACCTTCTTCATTGTGAAAGCTATTGTTTTTTCGACCACTCACAATCTCAAGCACTAAAACTCCAAAACTATAGACATCCAATATGATAGAGTAGATACCTTGCATCGTGTACTCAAGAGCCATATAACCACTGTGAAATCATGAAAGCATTAATTCTTTGGTAATGAGCACATATAATATATATTATCAGCAGACAATATGAGAAAGAAATATTATTCGTTACTTACTATGTCCCGAGATGCTTACTTGTATTTGCTTCTATCACATTTTGCTTGAAGATTTTTGCCATTCCAAAATCAGATATTTTAGGGTTCATTTCCTCATCAAGTAATATTTTACTGGCTTTCAAATCCCTGTGAATTATCCGTAATCGTGAGTATTTGTGAAGATAGAGCAATCCTTGAACAATCCCTTCGATGATGGTGAAACGTGTATCCCAGATCAAGAGCTCTCATAAGTGTAGTTTCTACACTTATTCGAGACATTAAATGATCATATTTTATTGTCATTTCTATCCATTTCTACCTAATTTATGTTATATTGCATCTTTGTAGGTAAAACTTTATGTTCGATGAAGAATTGGAGAAAAGAAGTGAAAATGGCGAAATATGGCAAGATCAAAAGTTTAGGAACTAAAGTGCAATTACTCAAAAGTTGTGTTGAAACTCACGATGAAGATTCGAGAATGTTAGGGGTCAAATGTAAGAAATTAGAAGTCAAAATGAGTGAATATAACCCAAATATTTTCATAAATCAATTTTCAACCGCACAAGTATGTTTCAGATTTTCAATTGGAGATTGAGACCCATTTTTGGTCTAGTAAAAAATCGAATTGGAAAATAGTTATTTCTAGCAAAGTTGTATCCCTTTAAAATATATTTCTAAAGCATTTTGAATTGCCTTAATCGGATATCGAAAGAAAACATTATGACAAAAATACTGAAGCAGACGCAGAATTTAAAACTGCGACTCAGTGCCCAGGCGCTATAGGGCTTCTTATTTTCAATAATTTAGCGCCCATGCGCTGTAACCATAGCTCTTAGGCACTGCTTCAAAGGTCATCGTGGCGCCTAGGTGTTGCATCCTAGCGTTGCGCCGCAAATTTTAGGATTATGTTTTTTTGGGCTGCGAAAAGCCCAAAAAGACTCCATTTTTTGGAAAACCATGTAGGAGAGTATAAATAGAAGAAATAAGGAAATTTTAGGAGTTCGAAACATTGAAAAAAAGGAGATACAATGAGAAATCAAAAAGCTAAATCAAAAGAAGAAATTCACCACGGGATTCAAGTTTAAAGCAAAGATTGGAAGCGGAAGAAGACCTTGGTGTAAGAGTTGATTCTTTTCTATAACTTTATTCAATTAATCTAATGATCTACTCAAAGACATTTATTTGCTTTTTCTTTTACATTATGCTTAACTAAACTCTAGATTAGGGCAAACAATATAGTCTTTTGTGATCCTTGATTCTTTTATTCAAAGATTTCTGTGGTTTATTCTTTAAGTAATGTTATTTATCTCCACTAGGGTTGAGCCCCAGTGTATGTGGCAATTGCATGACAATAAATGATAGATTCATTTAAATACAAAGTCACATTACTATCTTAATTGAGCCAATCATTTAATGCATTGTAATTGTCACATGGACCGGGGCTCAACCCCAGTGGGATGAATAACATTATTCTTATTCCTTTATGTATTGATTTTGTTATGATCTTAATGCTTTGAATTATCTAGCCAATAATTTGATGATTTTTTGAGTTTCTAATGAATCGAGAGGTGTGTTTTAGGTTTAGACCGTATAATAAAATTCGGTAAAGTAATATAACGTGTAGACATACCTATATTAATTATTACGATATCGTACACTTACGATATAAAAAATGCAACAAGCTCCCTCATAGACCTGTCATGTACACTTTTTGCTTACTTTCTCGTTTTATTGAGACTTATGTCTTGACTTAGTGAAGCTTACTCATCAAACCAACTAAAGTGTTCACGTGTTTGCCTTGCATTTTTCAAACATACTTATAAAGAAGAGATTGATCACATTAGTAATGATCATTAAAAAAACAAAAAAATTAGTAGTCATAATTTTGTTACATGATTACTAATTTGAGAATTTATTATCTTTTATGTTTTTGATTTATTTTATTTTATGTTTGTTGTAAGTTATACTTTTAATTTTGTTAATTAGTAATATTATGGATTTTTTGAAGGACTCATAATTTATCATGAGCATATTTTTATATTTTTCTATTCTTCTAAATTCTTTTAATGTTCTATCTTAAGGCTCATGCTAGAAAGTGTCTTGATGCTTACGTCTCGCCTCATGGAGATAAAAAAAACTAAGAGTGGCACGATACGGTTCTATCCGACTTCAAAGAAAATCAAACCAAACCAAATACTAATGGGAATCGTAGAAATAGAATCATTGATTCCATATCTAACATAGAACCGAATCACAACCGAACCATTCTTTATATTAATTTTTTCTTAAATAAAGTATTAAACTAGTTGTCGATTAAAAATAGATAAAATATAATTAATTAAATCGGGCAACAAACAAAAACACTCAAAAACTCAAGATCAATAATAAGGGCATGAAAATGATAAATTATTAAATACAATTAAATTGTAAATTTAGACAAAAAAGAATTAATTGTTAAGAAAATTCACTCAATAATATATATTAAAATATGTATTTAGTATTTGTAATCAGATTATCTTTAAAGAGAAGATCTTGATTTCGACGATCGACCACTTTGAAAACAATGAGAAATTTGAGTTCTTATGAAAGATTTAGATTTAATTAACATTGATTATCCATTATACTTTATTGTAAAAGAAAGAAGAAGTGTGTGGATGGTAAAATTTTGTCGTGAGATAATTTTAAGGTTCAGCGTCCAAATATCTTGTGCATATTTGTGCAATGAACCGAGAGAGAGAGAGAGAGTCGAATTCACTTTTGGTTCTTAAGATAGCATCAAGAAACTAGGCATAATCAAGATAAAATTTTAAGTACAAAATCGATTTTAAAATATGCATTTGCAAACAAAATTAACTCATTATTCTACGATTGAAAATTCTCTTGATTGTTTATTTTTGTATCAATCATAACATATTTTCGAAAAACCTGTCACTGTAACTTGAAAATGTCTCATAAGTAAATATACAGTAGGAAATGGATGATACTCACAAAAGAGTAAGAAGTCCAAACTTTTGTTAGGCATGTAGTCATAAATTATCATCTTCTCATCTCCATGGATGCAAAAACCGAATATTTTGACAAGATTCACGTGTTGGATTTTAGAAATAAGTATTAGTTCAATTTTGAACTTGAGCAATCCTTGAACTCACCTTCGTGAGAGTACCTTTACCACGATTTATCACCTTTCAACGGTTTTTCCCTGTAATGATATATAAACACATACTTTATTTATTATTAAATTAGTGAATGATGTCAAAGGGAGTGACGATGCCATATCTACATTGAAGCAACACTAATATACTTATCAAAAGAAGAAATAGTTGCACATTGAACATGTATGGTAAGTGTTTATAAACGGTTTAAATTATGAATAGATAGAAATGAGTTATGAATATGTATGTAGTACTTGTGAGCCGCTTAAAATGTGTGAATAAAATGTGATCTGAGTGTTTATAAATAGTTTATAAACTTGAACTAAACATAGGCTAAAATTTATGTGTCCTAAGAAAGTAAGATCCCGGACAATGCTTAAGAAAGAGAAAATGAGAAAAAGGATGGATAAAATCTAGAATCTGTCTGCTACAAGCTTACTTTTTACGTAGCATGGCTTTGAGAAATGCACATATATAATAGCATATTTTGTGTCTAAAACTATGTTGCATGTTGATAGCGTTGTTAGACGAATTAAAACACGTGTATATAAAATTTTGTTTTCTTTGTATCCATATGATTTAATTCATTTTGAATCTTTGACACTATATCATATATAGTCCAGTATACTTGTATTTGTACTTGATCCTTGCTATCAACTTGAATGGGGTCCATTTTTTTTATTTTCTTGTAGTAACCCAAAACACGTACATGAAAAATAGTGGGGTCCTGTGTATTC
Source organism: Fraxinus excelsior (assembly GCA_019097785.1). NCBI lineage: Eukaryota > Viridiplantae > Streptophyta > Magnoliopsida > Lamiales > Oleaceae > Fraxinus > Fraxinus excelsior. The sequence continues at coordinate 16,851,569 of CM032631.1, read as the reverse complement.
AATCAAGGGAACAAGGGCTACAACTTTTTCATATGCAAAAAATCAGTGGATTGCTTTGCTTTTTGCTACGATGTGTTATTGTAGCAAAGGGAGCGTCTTTATGTGTCAATGTTTGGTATGCATAAATTAATATTATTAAACTAGATTGAAAAAAGGGAAAAGGGAAAAAGGAAAAAGGAGTTTAACATATTATTCACTTTTATGTGCAATATTGCTGATTATATTCTTCCGATCAGTCAATTACTACTTTCACAGCCCCACCTGTTGCTAGTACCGTTGATCCACAGATTCCTACCTCTTTACCTCCGGATCAGTTGACAGTAGCTCCCACTCGAGCAGGTCATCATAGCCAACCAGTTTCCACATTAGACGACCAACCAGTTGCTCAATCGTCGAATCCGATCAGCAGTACTCCCATGATAGGTAGTTCTGTATACTTTGATCCTCTTTTAGAGGATACGATGGAAAGGCCACAGGACTCGATTGGTTTGGAAGTGCCAGTTTCACCTACACATTGTCAACAAAATTTAGAGGCTTTCTTATCTTCAGACCAGTCCAACTCTGATGTTTTTTCTCGTATTGAAGTTCATCATCAAGGTCCATACCATCGTTCCTCGGCTAATGACTTGGTAGGCATAACTAGTAGGACAGAGGATGATGATTTTGTTCCAATTAGTCGCAAAAGAAATACGAAAGCCGCCAATACTTCAATTACTAGGATGGTGATCAGGAGTCGGTCACATGATACTTCTCCACGCATATCTAGATGAGTACCATCATATGGAATGCGAGAGGTGTAGCTAGTGTTACTACTCGTAGGTGCCTAAAGAAACTTATCCAGCTTCATCAAGTTTATCTCTTGGTTATTTTGGAGCCTTTTGTTTTTCAGTATAGATTTGAAGATATTCGACGTTATCTGCGATTTGACACAGGCGTTCAAAATGAGTCGAACAAGATCTGGTTTTTTTAGAACACGGGCACTACTGTTACTGTTATTGTTGATCATCCCCAGTTCCTTCACGTTAGACTTGAGGATCCTAGACTTGCGAGCCTTATCTATCTAACTCCTGTCTATGCTTCATGTAATGTATCTAACAGGAAGGATTTGTGGGAGGGTCTTTACCACATTTTCCTCGATATGGACGACCATTGATTAGTTGGGAGAGACTTTAACGTTATTACGCATGATGGTGAGCGCACTGGTCATAATACTCGTGATCGAGGCACTACTGTTTTCTCTTATATGATGTTAGATTGTGATTTAGAGGATGCTAGTTTCCTTGGGAATCGGTATACTTGGTCCAACGGTCGATTCAGAAAGAGACTGGATAGGGTACTCATTAATTCTACAACTACTGCTTTCTGTCTACAGCTTACTGTTAGGCACTTGAATCGAACTTCATATGATCATTCGCCTTTATTACTTCAGTGGGTTTCTGATGATGATTTGGGGCCTAGACCTTTCAGATTCCTCAATGTTTGGACTAAGCATCATGATATCTCATCCTTTTTTGTTCAGTGTCACTTCCTACACATCTTACGGGGATGGCTGCTCTTTGGAAGAAGTTCTTTAGGCTGAAATAGGGCCTACGGTGGTGGAATCGACATGTGTTTGGAGATATTTTCCAACGGGTTCGTGATGCTGAGGATAGGGTGGATGAGGCTAAGATAGTATATGATAGAGACCCTATACCGAAGCATCGTGACCTATTACATCATGCACATGTAGTTTTGAATCAAACCTTATCTATTGAGGAGAATTTTTGGAAGCAAAAAGCCGGTTCACGCTGGGTATGTGAAGGAGATCACAATACCCGTTATTTATATCCGATGGTTTAAGGACGTAGGATCAAATCGTGTATTAGGTCCATCAGGATGCAAAATGGGGTTGTCTCAGCAAACTTTGTTGACATTCAGTCTTCTACTATTGCTTTCTACCAGGATCTTTTATCTACTCCTACATAGTCGTTGAAGCCCATTCGTTCTGATATCATCCCTAGGCTTTTGACGGATGATGATAATTTGGCTATAAATCGCATCCCTTTTATTCATGAGGTTCGGGAGGCGGTGTTTAGTATAGATGCTGACAGTACTGTCGGTCCGGACGGATTCTCATCCCTAAACATTGTTGGGATATTATTCAGGACGATGTATACAGAGCAGTCTTGGACTTCTTTAACGTCGGCCATCTTCCTCGAGGTTTTGCTACTACCACTATTGTCTTGTTCTCTAAGAGGGACGGTGCTTGTAGATGGACCGACTTTAGACTTATCAGTTTATGTACTATGTTCAAACAGCTTATTACTAAGCTGTTGAACACCAGATTAAGTACTTTGTTACCGCGCATTAAATCTCCACAATAGAGTGGGTCTGGACGCCTAATTGGGGACAATGTTCTTTTGGTTCCGGAGCTTTTCCATACTTTGGATGATAAAATATGAGGGGATAACGCTATGCTGAAACTTGACATGACCAAAGCTTATGATTGCATGGATTGGAGCTTCATTTATTTCGTTTTAGAAGCTTTTGGTTTTGATCGGATCTGGATTGATAGAATTAGTCGGTGCATCTCGTAGTGTCATTTTTCTGTTCTCCTAAATGGCCACCCTTGTGGGTTTTTCCTTTCCTCTCGAGGGCTCAGATAGGGAGATCATATCTCGCCATCCTTGTTCATCATAGCTGCTGATTACTTCTCAAGCCTACTCACTCAGAGGTTTCAAGAGTATCCCAATATGTCTTATCGGCATGGCGTAGTACTTTTGTCTCACACCTTTCATTTGCTGATGATATGATCATATTCGTCAATAGTCAGAAACAGTCTATTAAGGGAATTCTTGGTTGTTTAGAGAACTATGAAGAGGTCTCTGGTCAGTTGGTGAATAGAGACAAGAGCAGACTCATACTACCCAAACATGCATCCATCAGTCAGATCAAACGACTGGAGATTTTGACTAGTTTTCAACACCAGCAGCGGCCGTTCACTTATCTGGGAGTCCCTATATTTAAGAGGGCCAAGAAGAGCTTCATTTATGATGACCTTATCCAGAAGGTCAGGAACAAGATCTCAGGTTGGGCTTCACGTCTTCTATCATATGGGGGTCGTATTACTTTGCTGAGAACGGTGCTCTCCTCCATGCCATTACACCTTCTTCAATCATGTAGCCTCTTAAAACTATCCTGAAGAAACTAGAGAGCATCTTTGCGCGATTCCTATGGGATTCTAAAGATCAGGCGCGTCGTTTACATTGGCGGAGCTGAAAGGAGATTTGTCTTCCTACTGATGAAAGTGGTCTAGGCTTTAGGAGATTACGGATGGGGAGGACACATTTTCCATGAAGCTCTGGTGGTTGTTCCGTTCTCAGAGATCTCTTTGGGCACAGTTCTTACAGGGCAAGTATTGTATAGGGACACACCATTTATCTGTAGCAATTCCTTACTCGGTTTCTCCTATCTGGAAGAGACTGAAATTAGTTGGGCCCTGTACAGAGCCATACATTGCTTGGCACCTTGGTGTAGGTTAGATTTTCTTTTGGCATGACTACTGGATGGGTGAGACCACTTTGGCATTCCTATTCCCACACCGGCAACACACTTCTACGAGAGTGTATGATTTTTTTGATGATACTAGGTGTAATATTGGACGCTTATTACTGGTTCTCCCTTCTCCGGTGGTGGAGAAAATAGGGGCTATACCTTTATATGCAGATACCCCAAATCGAATTATTTGGCGAAATACATCAGATGGTAGCTTCATTACCAAGTCCGCTTGGCAGTTCATACGGTCGAGACGCCAATATCAAGATTCATACTGTTTACTATAGAGCTCCATTTTGTCCATCAATGTCTCATTTTTCTGCTAAAGACTATGGCAGAACCTCATTCCAATATATGTGGTTATTCAGGGGAGGATTTGATACCAAATGGCTTCTCGCTATCAGTGTTGTTCCGAGATTGAGTCTATCAATCATATTTTCACTAGCAGTAGCATCTTCAATCAGGTATGGCAGCATTTTAGAGATATTTTTCAAATACCTATGAATTCAGGTAAGGGAGTCGGACAGAGATTCAATAGATGGAGGTATTCGGGACATTGTTCGCTGTGGACACATTCGCATTATCATTCATCTACTGATATTTTGGTACCTATGGACCGATAGGAATGATGTGAAGTATAAGGGTATTCGCATTGTAGCCAAACGTATCGTTTAGAGGGTTTATCGCATGATCTCTTTTTTCATATGGGAGGACTGCTTCGAATGATGTATTGGCGAAGGGATTTGACATTTACACCCATATTTGGTATTTTTATGGACCCCCATTCTCCATTTCCCCATATTCTTGTTTGGTGGCATATTCCATCAGTTGGATCTGTCAAGATCAATACTGATGGATGCGACAAGGATGGCTTTGCGAGTGGAGGAGGCATTATCAGAGACCATGCAGGACACTGTATTAGGGCTTTCTCAACTTCGTATGGACAATGCTTGATATTAGAGGCAGAGCTCCGGCCTATTCTTGATGAGATTTTACTAGCTCATGTTCTTGGGTTTTCAGCGATGGGGGTAGAATCTGATTCTTTAGTAGCTATTCACTACATCACTAGAGGAGGAGGACCATAGGCTATTCAGGGCATACTCAGACGTATCATAGATATCATATCCTTCAACCGAGAAAATTTCTCACATTTACAGAGAAGGAAATCAGGTTGCAAAGGCTCTTGCTGCGAAGGGTTGGGATCATCGACCATACCAGATATATGGACCACATGACCTACCCCGACATATTAAGGCACTAGTACATATTGACAGACATGGATTGCCCAATGTCAGAGTTTAATTTTGATTTTACCTGATTCTTATTTTTGCCTAAATTTGCAGTTGTTCTTATTGTAAAGGAAGTAGTACTTCCTCGTTTACTATTTTAATCTTCGTCATTTATTTTCATTGTAATGGAAGTAGTACTTCCTCATTTTTTGCTTTCCTTAGTTTCATGTAATCACGGTATTCCTCCGCCATAAGTGAGGCCAAATTTATAAAATCTTGGAGGTCCCGCCCTCTTTTAACTAAAAAAAAAAACTGCTGATTATATTCGTATAATTTGACTCTTGAATGACATTCAATCTAGGGAATAAACTTTGAGTTGAAATTTTGCATAAATCAGTAAACACCAACAATAATTGAATGGAAATTAATTCTAATCCACCAAGATTATTGTTTCGGAAAGCTTATTTTTTGGGTTAATAGATTTTGAAATAATGATTTTTTTTTTTTTTTTTACAGAATGTGTAGTTAAAAAGTGGGGAAAATTTTGGGTTTGCGAGTAAACTTATTTTATTGGGAGAATGAGTGATTGAAAATTAGTTTGAAGAAAAATGAGTTCATAAAAAATGATGTCAAACGGGGCTATATTTACAAATTTTTCAAGTAATTGATAAAAATTCGGCAAGATATCGCAATAATATCAAATGGATCACCAACCGAATAATTTCCACACATCAAAATCTATTTATTCATCAACTTTTACATGTAAGTTCAGGAATAATTTGCACAAACTAATATAAAAGCGAATTCCAATGATAAAATAATATACTGTAATGACATGCTAAAAATGAAAAAAAAAATGATGAAAAGAATTGACAAAAATGAAAGCAAGCAATTAAAAATATTTTTATTTAAAAATTACCAACATTTATAAATAAGTTCTATCACTTTAAATTTTCGCTAAGAATTAAAGTTCGCAAAAACGATCATAAGTTTACAAAGGAATTTTTTGTTAGTTTTTGATATCGTAAAAGTTACCATAAAAAGTTTAACGACTCGCTTGGAATTTCTATGTAAATCAGTAGTCATTAGCGAATTTTACACCTTTTCTAATTAATATTTTCTTATAATTAAGGGTAAACGGAACTGAAAACTCATTTGACGCATTAGGGAAAATTCATTTAGAATCGCTAAACTTTATTTTGTCAATTTAATTTATGTTTCATGTTCAATGATGCACTTGTATTAACATAGTTTTTGTTCACTAGATCGTCAAATTAACTTTATTATGAATCAAACTAAAGTAAAATACAAAGTTGATAAATGGTTTAAAAAAAAAAAAAGAGGAAGTGAAAATCACTAATTAACTTGAGATCAAATGAGATTTATTCATCAACATAAAATTTCGCAATAAACTCACTATCACCTTTGTTTTTATCTTATTTTTTGTTTTAAGAATTTGAAAATTCGTCTTTTGATATGATTAGAATCAGGCTTAGGACTTGTGACTGAAATATGCTATTGTGGAGTCAAGAATTGATGAAATTGGGTAGTAATTAAGGTTTATCTTTCATTGTCAAGGCGTGTGAACATTGAAATTTTCGAATTAGTTGAGTAGAATATTCCTATTCACAAAGTGAAGAATTTTCCAATTTAGTCACGTTTTATAATTTTTTATTTCCTGGATAATTAAATTCCTTTTATTTTTAAATCTTAGACTTAGACTATGTTTGGGGTCATGTTCATAAAATTTTTTTAAACATTTAAGCCATTTTTTATCCTTATATTTCGCGGGACCTCAATTTTATTTACTTATCTATCACTCATTTCTACATATTTATAACTTAAACCTTGTAAACACTTCCTAGAAAATGTTGTTACTCACTAGACCATGCACGCAAGCCTAGTTTACCAATAAAATGTTTCTCATCCTTTCGTTGGGGGCTTGGTTTCTTGCTAGCATCTTTCACACTGAAAAATTGTTAAGCGGACAGATACAAAATAAAAAAGTAGAAATTGATTAAATAATCCTATTTTCACTTTTCTCACCAAGCTGGATAAAAAAATATTTCTATCGAACCATATCTCCATGTTAGATATAATTATATATAATATTATTGTATAATTTTTAGTTTATTTAGCTTCCTTTTTTGTTTACTTTTCTTGTAATATATAAAACGTGTATGTTTCATTAGAAAAACCTAATTTTTTTAGGGTTCAATAGATTATTGATTTTCTTTCTCCTTCTTTTCTCTTCTCTGAATTAATTCACTATATTGGTTCAAGGTATTTCATATTGTTAACATGGTATTAGAGCTCAAATTTTTGTATTGAAGTTGATTCTTTCTTCTCAAACTATTTTGTGCAATTGAAATCCTTACCTTCGTTTATTCTCATCTAGAAATCCACATTAACTTAAGCCACTGTTTGATCCACATTAAAATTTTCATTATCATTCTTCTACCTATTTTCAACCACACATTCTCCATCAATCTACTATTTCAAAATAATATGGCTCAAACACACCCTTATCCCACTTGCATTGTTTTGCGTGTATGGTGGCTATCTAAATCATTTGAATTTTGTGGATGGTGATTTCTTTGAATTGTAGCAACTTTTGGTCAACCAAATTTGGTGCGATGAACATGGACAGCTGGATTTGTTTTCACCTTTTTTTGGTAACTTTCACCATGGGCTTGTTTGGGCCGAATTAAAATTTGATTTTAATATAAGTCAAAGTCAAAGTCAAACAATCAATATTAACAAGATCTTTCATGGGTCCCACATCTTTTCAACCACACATTTCAAAAACTTCTATCACAATCCACTAAAAATCTAATTTTGATCTCTACTAAACACCCTCCATATATCTTTTCTGTCCAGAGATCAGTTTGGGATCAATTTCGACCCTAATAATCCCGTTTTCACTTCCACATCCCCAATTTCTTTTTGGTAGCTTCAAATATAGTGTGTTATGGTATGGTTCTAATTGTTTGGTCGTATTATTTTGATTGTATATGTACTTTGTCGTAGATTTCAGTGGGAGTCAGTGGCGGTGCGTTGGTTGTCGTTGGTTTTCTTAGATTGGTGATTTCTTTGGTTCGTAGTTGATTATTTATTGATTCTATGATGGCAATTGAAAGAGACTATTCGTTTCAATCCTTTAGTGTCGGATTAAATGGTAAATAATATTCATATTGAAAAAGATTGTGGGGCTACGTTAGTGGAACTATTGTAAAACCTAAAAACACTACTGAGAATTATGTAACAAAGTTGGATAATTGGGAGTCAAACAATGCAAAAATTCTCACTTGGATTCATAATTATGTTGAGCAATCCATTCGTACACAGTCAGCTAAGTTTGAATCAACAAAGGAAGTTTGGGATAACTTTCAGAAGTTATACACTAAGTCAAACTTTGTAAAGCGATATCAGTTGGCGATTGATATACGGGCTTTGCAACAGAAGAATATGAGTATACTCAAGTTTTTCGCCACTATGAATTCAATTTGGGATAAGTTAGCTCTTATAGAATCAGCATGACTGAAAACATGTGGAGTTCTTTTTTTTTTATGATAATTCGCAGTGATTTTGAGGGACTTAGAGGCTCGATCTTGCATTACACTCCACTTCCCTTAGTTGATTTGGTGATTAGCGAACTTGTAGCTGAGGAAACACGTTTGAAATCTCTTGCATGGAAAGTATCTCTTCCTCCATCTAGCACCTCAGTATTGGTTGTACCCTCTCAACCATCTACACAGAATCAGAACAAAAGTTATGTAAGAGTCGCTAGTGATGAGTGTAACTTTTGCAAACACACATTGGAATAGTCAATGTCCTAAACTATTGAAGAAATAGCAGCCACAACCACAGCAGTGATCCTATCGTCCCAATGCTAACATAGCTATCACCATGCCATCTAGTGACTCGTCTGTAGTTGGAGCACCACCTTTCTTGAGTCCCATGTTGATTGATTTAGCAAAGCAGTTTTAGAAGTTCTCAGCTATATAGCCACATGCTATGTCAGCCTCTACTTATATAGGTTCGTCATCTCAGAGTCATTTAGGTATTTCTTCCTCGTGGATCTTTGACTGGAGGAATTTCCAAACATATGTCGTCTAACTCAAAATTCTTTAATGATTTGCATCTTTCTAACTCATCTATGTCTGTTATGACTACCGATGGCACACCATTGCCTTTAGTAGGTGTTGGTTCTATTAACACAAATAATTTGATGCTTTTAGATTTCTATTATGTTCCGACTCTTACTTTGAATCTTATTTCAATTGGTCAATGTGTTATTCTGGATACTTGGTTCAGTTTTCTTCTACTTCTTGTCATTTGCAGGATCCTCAATCTTAGAAGCTAATTGGGATAGGCCGTAGAGAATGAGGGTTGTATGTACTGGACAACCTTAGACCATCATACATTGCAACATCTGGTGTTGACTTGTCGTATGTTTGAATTCATCATCTTCTAGTTTTTATCTGTGGCATTATCGCATTGGACACATTTTCACTAGTCATTTGAAATTTTTAGTTTCTAAAGGTCAATTGGAAAAGTCGAAAACTCATGACATTTGTGATTGTAGTGACTGCAAATTAGCTAAGTTTTCTACTTTATCTTTTTCTCGAAGAGTTTCTCATTCTATTGCACAATTTGATCTTATTCGCTCTGGTATATGGGGACCTGCTCCTATTGCTACAAAATGACGGTCTAGATATTATGTATCTTTTATTGATGATTATAGTCGTTATTGTTGGGTTTATATTATGAAACGACAATCTGACTTTCTTTCCATTTATCATTCTTTTAGAGCACTTATTAAAATCAAAATTCTGTTGTAATTAAGTCCTTTTGATATGACCTGGGTGGAGAGTATACTTCAGCCGATTTCTTTGAATTGTTTGATCTTGATGGCAAAATTTATCAAACCTCGTGTATTAATACCCCACAACAAAATGGTGTTACTGAATAAAAGCATAGGCACATTGTAGAAATTGCTCATTTCCTTCTCTTGTCTGCCAAAGTTCCCAGTGAGTTTTGGGGAGAAACATTTCTCACTGTTGTTTCTTTAATTAATAAGATTTCATCTTCCTACACTTGAGGTTTATCACTGATAAGTGTAGTTTATACACTTCTTTGTGTCCCTAAATTATGATATTTTATTCTCTTTTGGATTAAATTCTATCTAATTTATGTAATATTGGGTTTTGTAGGTAAAAATTTATGTTTGATGAAGAACTGAAAAAAAGAATGCAAAAGTGGCGAAAAATAGCAAAATCCAAAGATGAATTCCTTGGAGAGAAATTATATATTAAATAGGTTGGAGTTAACGAACCTCGATAGATTTACATTGAAAATTTTAATTGGTGGCCCAAATTAAAACCTAGATATATAAGGAGGAAAAACACGTAGAAAAGGAGAGAGAGACACAACAGAGGAGATGAGGATTTACGGACAGATGGCGCACAGAGGAAGAGGACAGAAACCAAAAAGAATTGTGGCTGCCACAGGGAACAAAAGATAATAAAGAAGAAACAAAAGAGAAAAAGAAAGAGAAGAGAAGGAGAAGAGAGATAAAGAGAAAGAAAGGTCAACGCAAAAGGAAAGAAAAAAAACGTGCAAAGAAGAAAGAAAAGAAAAGAAAACTGCAAATACCAGAAATTTTCACGTTTGGTCAATTTTTGGTGACGTTTTCCACTTTTGTACGTTTTTATTTTTTCAATATGAATAACTAATTTTTATATTAAGGGAAACAATCTAGTTGACTTGTGATCCTTTATTTTTTATTCGAGATTTCTATTATATATTTATTTGTGTGTTGATTTTATTATGAGTTTCATGCATTAAATTACCTGATAAATAATTTGATGATTATGTGAGTCTCTTACGAATCGAGAAGTGACTGTGAGATTTAGATCATATGATACGAACCCCGTAGCAACGGTGAATACAAAACCCACAACTAGATTGATGCAGAACCCAAGAATGCCATTTAAACCCGATTTTGGATTTGAACCCAACAAGGTGAACCAAAAAAATCCAACAATAATGATGATGCGTTGAACCCCTTGATTACACAATGAAGAACCCACGATTCGATGTTTGAACGCCACAAGATTGTATCTTGATAAGTTCGATTTGTTGTTCAATTGAAGAACAAGGAAAGTAATAGCCTCTCAATAATAAATGTCAAAAAGTTGTTGTACAATGAATATTTTTGGTATTTATACTAGACTCCTAAAACTAGGTAAAAACGTACATAATCTCATAAATAAGATAGGAGATTGACTAAACATAGAATTCTAGCAATTATGGAAAATTAGCGAAAAGTGCAACTTTTGCCAAAAAATTACTCCTTGCGACCGCAAGGAAGAACTCCATGCGGTCACATGGTGATCTCGAACAGGGGGGTTTTAGCCCTTGTTAGAGTCTCCGCGACCGTATGGAGTTTCCTCCTTGTGGTCGCATGGGCCACCATGCGAGCTTCCGTCTCCAATTGCTTCTAGCGCGTTGAACCAAGTGGTTTTCGGCCTCGACCCCAGCATGAGAGTTGTCTCTTTTCCCGTGTGGATCATGACGTCGTCAATCATTGTTTGAACGAGCAATTCCATCACTTCTTTCACTCATTTTGCCCTCGTTCGAGTCATCGGTCCTTCTTCAACTATCAATGGATCTTTCCTTGCACTTGTCATCGCTTCAACGACACCTTGGATCATATCATCCCCTTCATCTTCAAAAGGATTCATCCTCGAATCGACACCTACATCAAACAGAGATAGTGCAATAAATGTCAGAAAAATCAAGATCACTTACATATATGCTTTTAATGTGTTCAAAGCCAAGTAATCATGCACTTAAAGAATTTAGAAGCACATACTTTCGAGACAATGCATCCGCAACCACATTTTCCTTACCTAGTTTATACCTGATGACATAGGGAAATGACTCTATAAATTCCATCCACCTCGCGTACCTTTTGTTCAACTTACCTTGTCCCCTCAAGTGCTTCAACGACTCGTGATCGGTATGTATCATGAACTCTTTAGGCCACAAATAGTGCTACCAAGTTTCCAATGCCCGAACAAGTCGGTACAATTCCTTATCATATATAAGATAGTTCAAAGCAGCCCTACTCAACTTTTCACTGAAATAACCTATAGGTCTACGATCATGCATCAAAACTGCTCCAATACCTATTCCTGATGCATCACACTCAATCTCGAATGTTTTATCAAAGTTAGGTAATGCCAAAACAGGTGCCTTATACAATCTGTCCTTAATAGTATTAAATACATGGTCTTGTGCATCACCCTCATGGAAACCTACGCTCTTCTTAACATGTTCAGTGAGTGGTTTGGTGATCGTGCTAAAATCCTTTACATACCACCTATAAAAATGAGTCAATCCATGGAAACTCCTAACTTCAGTTATACTCTTAGGTGTTGGCCAATCCTTAATAGCATTAATTTTCTCATCATCCTCCTCTACCCCATTAGCTCCAACCACGAATCCTAGAAAAACAACATTTTCCATGCAAAATGTACATTTCGTAAAATTAGTATACAATTGTTCTTGTCTTAGCACTACAGGCACATAATTTAAAATAAAGCATATACAGTTGTTCCAAATGCTCATATAAGGTTTTACTATAGATTAAGATGTCATCAAAATAAATTACAACAAATTTACCTATGAAAGCATACGAAACATGATTCATCAATCGTATAAAAGTGTTTGGTGCATTAGTGAAACCAACCACTCATACAACCCATATTTAATTTTAAATGTCGTTTTCCATTCATCACCCTCCCGCATACAAATTTGATGGTACCCACTCTTAAGATCAATCTTGCTAAAACTATAGGCACCATGCAATTCATCTAGCATGTCATCTAATCTAGGTATAGGGTGATGATACTTTACCGTTATGTTGTTGATAGCCCTGCAGTCCACACACATCCTCCATGTTCCATCCTTCTTCGGCACCAATAGGACAGGTACAACACATGGGCTCATGCTCTCCTTTACATAATATTTACTCAACAACTCCTCCACTTACCTTTAAAGCTCCTTTGTTTCCTTGAGATTGCTTCGGTAGGCTGGTCGGTTTGGAATGATAGCTCCAGGTATGAAGTCAATTTGGTACTGATACCTCGAATTGGTGGTAGTCCACTTGGCATGTCCTCTGTAAACACGTCTTCGAAATCCTGTAACAAAGACTTAACCATACTAGGGAGGCGTGTGTAAGATTTCTCGAAATTGAGGATGGACTCATTGTATACCAACAACAACATTTGTTTTTTTATCAACTATAGCCTTTTTCAATTCACTCCCCTTTGTAAAAAAGTTCGCTTGCGGCTTTTCTCTCCTCTCTTGTGGCATCACTCTCCTTTTTCCCCTCTCAGCTACCTCGTCACTTTCTCTCCAACTCACTAGTTCATGGTTTTCTCTTTTCTCACGTGGCCTCTCTCTCTTTTCCCTATTCTCGACCACCTCACAATTGTCTCTCCTTTTACCATCTACTTCACCCCCATGATTATTTCTACCCCTTCGTTTAAACTTATCTCATCTATGCCTCCGTCGATCTATCTCATCCCTTTCATACTCATCTTCACCCCATTCACTATCGATCTCATGTTCATCCATCCTAGGAACTCGCTTAGCCGTCCTCCTATTGTGAGGTACATCCACTGGTTGTTCCTTACTAAGTTTTATCATCGAAGTATTCAATTGTTCCCTCCTTGCTCCCATGTCCATCAATAACCGTTCAAACCTATCCATCATGTCACCCTGCATATTGACCTGGTTACCGTTCCGGCTAGAATTTGAACCCTCCATGTCTGACATTCTCTCAATTTCTACCTTACGTAATTTTACTCGAAATCACTCAATTGGCTTTTACCCTCTAATAATCTCACCCTCTGTCTTTTACCACTCAATGCTTTCACCAAGTGCTTCCAAAGACAACAATGAACTCACCGGGTCAAACTCGTAACTTCAAAAACAACATATGTGGATGATCGTGGCTCAAGAGGAATATAGCAATTTTGGAATGACAATGAGAAAACACAAGAGGATTTCAACTATAGTTTTTTTTTACTCAAATTAGATGACAAGATCAAAATGATGATCAAAGTTTGGAGGGATGTTGATAGTAGATCAATCAAACAAATCTCAATTTTTATTTTTTTTTGTAATCACAAAATTTTGCTACCAACAAAAAAAAAGTTATGGATCTAAGAATTGGAAACGAAGAACGACTCAAAAACTCGAAGAAACTAAGGAAAGAATTGAATTTAATGACTCAACAGGAAAATAAAGGATATAACCTGATTAAATTGGAGCCAAAGCTCTGATACCAACTGATGTGAACCTCATAGCAACGGTGACTACGAAAGCCACAACTAGATTGATGCGGAACCCAAATTAAACCCAATTTTGGATTTGAACCCCACAAGGTGAACCAAAAAATCTAACGATAACGACGATGTGCTGAACCCCTTGATTACACAATAAAGAACCCACAATTCGATGTTTGAACGCCACAAGATTGTATCTTGATAAGTTCGATTTGTTGTTCAATTGAAGAACAAGGAAAGCAATAGCCTCTCAATAATAAACGTCAAAAATTTGTTGTACAATGAATTTTTTTGTATTTATACTAGACTCCTAAAACTAGGTAAAAACGTGCATAATCTCATAAATAAGGTCAGAGATTGACTAAACATAGAATTCTAACAATTATGAAAAATTCACGAAAAATGCAACTTTTACCCAAAAATTACTCATTGCGACCGCAAGAAAGAACTCCATGTGGTCGCATGGTGATCTCGAAAAATGCAACTTTTCCCATGTGGATCATGATGTAGTCAACCGTTGGTTGAACGAGCAATTCCATCGATTCTTTCACTTGTTTTTCCCTCGATCGAGTCATCGGTCCTTCTTCAACTGTCAATAGATCTTTCCTTGGACTTGTCATCGCTTCAACAGCACCTTGGATCATATCACCATATAATAAAATTCGGTAACTTAGTATAACGTGTAGAGATACATATACTAATTATTGCGGTCATAATATGAATTCTTAAAACTAGTGTTTCGTTTAACTAAAATTAATTCGCGTAGAGATATTGAATTTAATTAATTAAATAGGCTCAATGAGAACTCGAGATGGGTAAATTGAATACAATAGAAAAATTCAATCGAACACTACATTAGGTTATGAATCTTGAATTAAGAATAAAGTAATCAATAGATGAAATTGATATTCCCTAATATTAATCACATATTTGAATTGTCAATTATTCATTGTTTGTAATCATTTTATATTTTCCATTAGTTCAAAATAGTTAGGAAAAATAATTACAGTCATCATAATTATTTATTTGCTTTTGTCAAATAGGAGTTAGAAAAATTAGATTAAGTTCTAAGAATAGTCATCGTGGGAACGATAATCCGAACTCAAAGGTCCACTATATTACTTGCTACGATACCGTACACTTGCGATAAAAAAACACAATAAGTTTTTGGCGCCGTTGCCGGTGACTATTTATTTTTAGTCTTAATTTATTTTATCTTTAACTGTTATTTGATTTATAAAGATCAAGTACCACTTCATTAGGAAAGCTCAAGAAATGAAGGAGATAGAATTGAGGCACTGCAGTTCACAGGAGCAAGTGACTGATATCTTCACCAAAGCATTGTCTAAGGAGAGGTTTGAAACACTAAGAGGATGTCTTGGTGTTTCCAACAAAAAAATCAAGGAGGAGTGATGAACCGTATGTGACATTTTTGTTGTCACTCAACAGTATTTTTTGATTAATGTCCAACACATGTAATGATGAATTCTTAGGCTAGTTTACACCTACTACAAGTTATTGTATTTACCCGCATGGTTTAGTTGTGGTTCGTGGGATAGTTGTTAGAAGTATCTTTGAAAATGTATCCATGTATGGCTATATATATTCAGTCTTTTATCTCCATTTTTTAGAGAATGAATTAATAATTTTCCCTCCTCTTTGTCTTCTACATTCCATCAGCTATATTAGACATCGATTAAATGAGTAGCTAGCTGTATTAGACATCATTTTAGACCAAATTAATAATCTACTTTAAACACACACAAGCAAAACGGAAATGAATTCAAAATGGAGACCAAAATGTAATTGGGCTACCAAATAGACACAATCATAGAAAATCCTTCCCAATAGCGTACTCTTCACCACCAGCACAACCAAAGAAACCCGTTACCACAACCCATACAAGCCAATGAACATTTACTATCCAATGAAATGCTCTAAGTGGACTAAAAATACTGTTTTTAAAAACTACAAAAAAATCAACAAAGGGCAAACTTTTTTTTGAAAGGTTTTCCTTAGAAATCCGTGGATCTATACAAGACCTTTCCATGATGTTATTCATGATCTATCTTTTTTTTACAGACCAATGTTGAAATATGCTTAACATCTGCTGAAGCATAACCATGATCCAGCCCAATATGGATAAGTTGCAACCGGATAGCCCATCACTGTTGACTCTCGCATTTGTTAAAACACGCTTTCTTTATGTTGGGAAACGGCTGAGATGATAACATGTGGTGAAGGCATGACCATTGGATGCTATCTAGATCTATAACTCTCTAGATGGTTCCATTATTGATCGACGATTCACTCTCTCTATTCTAGGGTTTACTCTCCTTCTTCGAGTGTATTCTTCTCTCTAAAGAAAATCTTTGGTTTTAGACTCTGTAATTCTTTAGGCTAGGTCATCTTGGTGATATCTAGTACAGATTACAAGTTTTCTATTAGTTGGTTCTTCTGATTTTTGGTGAACAGAAGTATTATTGGTTACTTGGTGTAATCTGGAGAGATTATAAGAGAGTGAGAGTCTGAGGGCCTTGTCGTGTGATATTTTTGGGTCTCTGATGATTGTAACTTGATGAACTTGGTTCTTTACTAGTGGGTTGGAGCGTTATTCACTAAGGTGAATGCTCAACGAGTGAGTAGCCTTTTTGGTGAACATCCGGGCCTTCGGGTGAAAAATCATCGTGTTATTTAATTTCTGTTGTTGTTTGGTATATTTTGGGACTGTAAATTCCTACAGTGGTATCAGAGCGTTCGATCTGGTTATTGGAGGCCTTCGATTTGGTTTTACTCTTGAGTTCTTGACGATCTTGCTACTGATCTTTATAGATCTGCAATATTGGAGATTGGTGTGAAAGTAAAATAGTTTGGTTTTCACTATTTTACATCTTTGCACTGAGACACATCTGGTAACGAGTTTTAAACCCTTATTGGCTACTATCTTTCGAGTTATTCAGTTCTTGTGTTTTTCTTGGTTGAAACCCACCTTAATCTGCCTTTATCTAGGGTTTCATAAGAGAACCCTAGAATCTGAGGGGACAGGTTTAACGGTTTCTTCGAGAAAAAACCTCTGACTTCTGTTATTTGAATTTTTCTCAGCTATTACTATCGTGTTACTTGATCTAATTTGATCATTCTAAATTAAGTACACATGTAATTCTGTGTGAACATTATCTGCACATTAATATCTGAAGTGATCTCAAGTCTGCATATAATTCTGTGCATTTTCACCTTACTTGTTAATTTTTTGTATACCTTTTCTGTATGAGATCTATGGCAAGTACTAAAGTTGATGTTGAAGTGTGGAATGCTAAAGGTGATTTTAATCTTTGGAGTAAAAAGATAAAGGCATTATTAATGCAACAAAAATGTGCAAAAGCCTTAGATGAATCTTGGGGTGATAAAGTTACCTAAATTAGGAGAACTGGTCAAACTGAAACTGCTTAGAGCACCATATTCCTGCATTTATCTGACAATGTGATTAGAGAAGTAGGTGACACTACTGCTGCAATAGAAATTTGGACTAAACTTGAATCTTTGTACAAAACCAAAACACTTCCCAATAAATGTTACTTGTGGAAATAGTTTTTCAGTTTTAAATTTGAATCTAATTCTGATCTTGAAACAAATCTTGACAGATTTAATAAACTATCACAAGATCTCATCAATAGTGGTGAGACTCTATCTAGTGCCCAAAAATCTGTAGCCTTACTATCATCCTTACCTGATAAGTATAAAGAACTTAAAAATGTCCTAGAATATGGTAGGACTTCTATCACTGTTGATGACATTGTTGCTTTTTTAAGGAATAAAGAACTTGAATTTAAAAGTGAAACAAAAACCTCCATTACTGGAGTTGGTTATCACATAAAAGGAAACTATTCCTACAAGAAGAACAACAATCCTTTTCAAAATAAAACCTTTGGAAAACCCAAAGAGTATTCTGGAAACTTTTCAAAAGGTAAAACTAAGTTCAGTAAGTTTGACAGTAAGGCTAAAGGAAAGAGATGTTATTTTTGTGGAAAAATGGCTCACTATATAAAAGATTGTATCAAGAGAATGGATGAACTGAAAAACTCAAATAAGATTAAAGGTGGAGCTGCTATAACTTATGAAGAAGCTGCAGCCTCAAATGGTCAAGTCTATGTAACTTGCCACTCATCTGATAAAGATGAATGGATCTTAGATTCAGGATGTACTTTTCACATGACACCATGTAAAAGATACTTCACTGAATTCATAGAAGTAAATGGAGGACAAGTAATAATGGGAAATGATTTCTCTTGTAAAATTAAAGGAATTGGCAAAATTGTTTTGAAACTTGAAAATGGAAATGAGTTGACCTTAAACAAGATCAAATACATTCCCAGCCTGAAGAGAAACTTAATCTCTTTAGATACTCTTGATGATGAAGGTTTTAACACAACCATCAATAAAGGCTCTTTGATACTTCAAAAGAATTTTTCAAAAGTTGTTCAAGTTGAAAAATCAAATGGAATTTACATTTTGAAAACTTTACATCAAAGGTTTCAGTCCAATGCTGCAGTTGTCACACAATCTGATAAATCTGAAATGTGGCATAAGATACTAGGACATATTAGTGATAAGAATCTGCATATTCTTAAGAAAAAATGATCTTTTAGGAAATGATAAGATTGAAAAAGTATCTTTCTGTGAACATTGCGTACATGGTAAGCAAAAGAAATTGCCATTTGCTTCAGGTATTCATAAATCAAAATCCATACTTGATTATCTTCATGCTGATCTGTGGGGACCAGCTACTGTGAATACTTACTCTGGTTTTAAATATTATCTCTTAATTGTTGATGATTTGTCTAGAAAAAATTGGGTTATCCTTTTAAAAAATAAGTCAAACACTTTTCAAAACTGTGTTGCTTGGAAAAACCTTGTTGAAAGTCAAGTAAACAAAAAGGTTAAAGCCCTTAGAACTGATAATGACCTTGAGTTTTGCAATAAGGAGTTTGACAATTTTTGCAAAGAAAATGGAATTCTTAGACATAGAACTTTCACCTATACCCCCACAACAGAATGGCCTAGCTGAGAGGATGAATAGAACCCTTTTGGAGAGAGTTAGGTGCATGCTAATCAGTTCAAGCCTTCCAAAACTTTTCTGGGGAGAAGCTGTCAAGACTGCATCATACCTTATAAATAAATGTCCTACTAAGTCTCTGAATTATGAAACCCCTGACCAAGTTTGGAATGGTCAACCTGCAGACTACTCTAAACTAAAATTTTTTGGCTGTGCAGCCTATGTAAATCAAAATGAAGAGAAGTTAGAGCCTAGGTCTATGAAAGGTATTTTTTTGGGGTATAGGGAAGGAGTCAAAGGTTATAGAATTTGGCTAAGGGATCATGGAGGTTATAAGGTTACCATAAGCAGAAATGTTGTCTTCAATGATATATACTTGCCCTGTTTTAAGGATAAAGTGCCTGCCACCACTGAAACTGATTCAAACAAAAATAATCTTCAAACAGAAATCTTTTCAGCTGATTTCAATGCTGGAAATGAAGATCAGTTTGAGGTGGAGCATACCATAGAACCTGAACAGGAAATTGCTGACCTTAATATTGAGACAGAACCTGACCAACAAATGAATCCCTTAGATGACTATCAATTGGCTAGAGATAGAACCAGAAAGGAAATAAGACCACCTTTAAGATACAGTGAACCTGACTTTGTCACTGCTCTTAACATTCAAAATTTTCTAGATATTGAGCCTAACACTTATGAGAAGGCTATTGAAGGGAAAAATTCAAAACTATGGGTTGAAGCCATGAAAGATGAAATGATGTCCTTGGAGAAAAATAGAACATGGGACTTAGTAAATAAACCTAAAGGAGCAAAAGTTATTGATTGTAAATGAATCTATAAGATTAACGAAGGTGATCCTAAGGATGGGAATGTGATATTCAAGGCCAGATTAGTAGCTAAGGGATTTAACCAAAGGGAGGGAATTGACTACAATGAGATTTTTTCCCCTGTAGTCAAATACACCTCCATAAGAATATTGTTGTCTATTGTTTCACAATATGATTTTGAATTAGAACAACTGGATGTGAAAACTGCCTTCTTGCATGGTAATTTGGATGAAAAAATTTACATGAATCAACCAAGAGGTTTTGAACAAAAAGGGAAAGAAAACTGTGTATGTATTCTGAAAAATCACTTTATGGTTTAAAACAAGCACCTAGACAATGATACATCAGATTCGATACATTTATAAAAGGTCTTGATTTTAATAGAAGTGAATATGATCCATGTTTTTGCTATATGTTGATGATATGTTACTTACTAGTTGTGATGTAACTGAAATTAATAATATCAAGCAAAGATTGAAACAGGAATTTAAAATGAAAGACCTGGGTAATGCTAAAAGAATTTTAGGAATGGAAATTAGAAGAAAAATGTATGATCATACATTTTTATTACACAACGGGCATATATTCTGAAAATATTGACTAGATTTTCTATGAATGAGGCAAAAGACGTTACTTTACCCTTTGGCAGTCATTTTAAATTTACTGTGGATCAGCGTCCTAAATCTGAAATTGAAAGAAATAGAATGGATAAGGTCCCTTATGCTAATGCTATTGGCTCTATTATGTATGTTATGATATGTACTAGACCTGATCTTGCTTTTGCCATAAGTACCTTAAGTAGATATATGAGTAATCCTGGTGAATATCATTGGAAGGCTTTAAAATGGTTGCTGAGATACTTGAAAGGTACTGTTAATCTTGGTCTAATGTTCTGTAACAGTAAAACTGGAATACAACTTAAAGGTTTTGTTGATTCTGATTTTGCTGGTAATTGTGACAATAGAAAATCTACCTCTGGATGTTTTTACTGTAAATAATACATGTATAAGTTGGAAATCACAACTGCAAAAGATAGTTGCTCTGTCTTCTACTGAGGCTGAGTATATTGCAGCTACTGATGATGTAAATGAAGGTATTTGGTTGAAAAATTTATTAGATGAAATTGGTTTCTCTGAAAATAATACTACTATCTTTTCAGACAACCAATCTGCCATACATCTTAGTAGAAATCCAGTTTTTCGTGATAGGACAAAACATATAGATGTTAAATTTCATTTTATAAGGGATATCATAGAAAAATGAATTATAAAACTTAATAAGATCTCTACTAAGTGTAATCCAGCAGATATGAGTACAAAAATACTTCCTTTATATAAATTTAGGGATTACTTAAATCTCCTAAATATTATTACTAACTAAAGTTTTTACAGGTACCTGAGCAAATGAAACTAAAGTGATAATCTCTAATCCACTAGAGGCCCGATGATGTCAAGCAAGGTGAAGATTGTTGAAATATGCTTAACATCTGCTGAAGCCCAATCATGATCCAGCCCAATATGGATAAGTTGCAACCGGGTAGCCCATCACTGTTGACTCTCATATTTGTTAAAATACGCTTTCTTTATGTTGGGAAACGGCTGAGATGATAACACGTGGTGAAGGCATGACCATTGGATGCTATCCAGATCTATAACTCTCTAGATGGTTCCATTATTGATCGAAGATTCACTCTCTCTATTCTAGGGTTTACTCTCCTTCTTCGAGTGTGTTCTTCTCTCAAAAGAAAATCTTTGATTTTCGACTCTGTAATTCTTTAGGCTAGGTCATCTTGGTGATATCTAGTATAGATTACAAGTTTTTTGTTAGTTGGTTCTTCTGATTCTTAGTGAACAGAAGTATTATTGGTTACTTGGTGTAATCTGGAGAGATTATAAGAGAGTGAGAGTCTGAGGGCCTTGTCGTGTGATATTTTTGGGTCTCTGATGATTGTAACTTGATGAACTTGGTTCTTTACTAGTGGATTGGAGTGTTATTCACTAAGGTGAATGCTCAACGGGTGAGTAGCCTTTTTGGTGAACATCCGGGCCTTCGGGCGAAAAATCATCGTGTTCTTTAATTTCTGTTGTTGTTTGGTATATTTTGGGACTGTAAATTCCTACAACCAAAATAGGCTCCACGTCCATATGGAACAAAAATGAAGTTGATTGAGAAGTTTTCTTCAATCAAAGCTTTAATTGAAGGAACAAACTAAAAAATAATGGTATTTTCAAAACTTGGTTCTTGATTCAAACTAACTATTACGAGGCATATAAAGATAACGTTTTGCATTTGTAGCAATACTTGAACAATTTTTTTTTTTGTTTTTACTTATTTTCCATAGGTATACCATTATCAGAGAACAAGAATTGCAGTAAATATGGAAGTTAATGTATAGGACCAAGAATCAGCAAACTAGAGAAATCACATTGGATTATATACAAGTAGCTTTGGAAAATGGTTCCCAAAATTACCTGCTGAATGAGCAATGGAGAAATTTATGAGTTAATGGCTTCATGGTTGAGAGATAAGCTACTGAAGTTTTCCTACATCTTCTTCTTCTTCACCTTTACAATAGGCCGCAGTTGAAAGATGATTGTGCTTGATAAATTGATGTAAGAGCTCCACGTATCCATGACAAAGCTTTTCTAACTTGTGTTCTTCAATTTTCACTGATAAATTGGAAGAAACACACATAAATAACAGCAATGCCAAGAATTTCTTATTTTTCATTATTAAGAAAGGGAGCAAACAATTTTAATTCATTAATAAACTCAGAACAATTACTATAATAAACAAACAACACGCCACTATGTTATTTCTTTACACCTATGCATAAATGAGAGATCTATTACACAAATCCTTTAAGCAAAGACCTAAAAATAAACAAGAAATTGATCTCTGGCCTCGGAAGTATTATAGTTTAATGAGAATTGCTTGTCCTTTATCTAAATTTGATTACAAAAAGTTTCGTTCTGATTAGTACATTATGAAAAAGTTTGATGTATCATACAGAAATTGAACCAAGATGAGAAGTACCTCTAGTATTGAGAAACATTAATGTTCTCTAGCTCTCTCTTACCAATTTTTGTGCAAGTGTAAAACATAAATTAAATTAATATAGGCATCTCTTGAATAAGTTTCTAAAAAATAAACCAAACAAAAATACATATGTGAGGAGCAAAGATGGCAAACAGCCAGTTCAAAATTCCAAATAGGCAGTGTTAGATTTTTAGTTGTGTTGGCAATTTTTTAGGCAAAAGGATTATTGTAAAAGAATATGATTGTTACAAAAGAGTTGTAAAAGTCAACGAGTCTTTTGGAGGGTTGTATAGATGAATTAGGATTCTTCGGGTTCGAGTATGAAACAAGAAGAAAAAGTCACCGGATTTACACTAGTTGTCGCCTAGCTAATGCTCGAGCGTCCAAAGTAAGATCATTGTCGCCCGGCTCTTGCTCGAAAGACACACATCTCACTTGCCTGTCACTAGCCTAGCGCTCAAGCGACGGTAATTCAAGAAACCCTAATTTACATTTTTCAAGAGTTTTATCTATTCTACACTACCTTAGCACCTCCTAATATAAATAACAAATGTCCGGTACATTTTTTGGTGTGATTGATCATTGTTTTACTTCCCTATATCAGTATTCCAAGATCCTAGAACACATCCAAATATTTAGATTAGCCTTTTGATTCTTGAGATCAATCAACCACAAGTTGGAAAAACATCAACTTCAAATTATTCAAAACACTCTCTTCCTAGATATCATCAAGAGGATACTTTCTCAATAGCTTTAAGAGGTTGCTAAAAATTGAGGGGGATTGGACCAAAAGCACGGGAAGAGTACAAGAACGATGCGTTCTTGGTGTTCTACATGAGATAGATAATTCCACAAGATTGGGAGTAAATGTGAGTGAAGTATGTTACAGTGGATCTTGGAGATTATAGGAATTAGATCAGCGAGTCTAGTGGATTTTCTAGGCTGTATCATACTGTAAGTTCTTATTTTCTATAGTGGAGACTACTAACTTGGTCTCGAAATTTTTACACAGTTAAGGATTTTCTCTGTCATCAAATCTTTTGTTATTTACTGCTTTAATTATTTATTGTGGCAATTCAACATAGGATAATTTAAATGGCATAAAGCAACACTGACTCGCAGATTATTGATATACGAGGAAATTATGTTGACCCCACAAGTAGGAAACTTAATCAGCTTCCTTCTTCAATAGCTCACAGTATAACATTTTTTAAGACAAACATATTACAACTTTGTAGCTAGAGTTTATCGTTTGTCTAAAAGGAGAGGAAAATGTAGGAGAAATAGTAAAATCCTATAAGTGTGACAACTTGTTAAAAGATATAACATGTCACTTAAATCCAACTAAAAATTTATATTAAAAGTGTAAGACGCCAAACAAGCATAAATTTACATGACAAGAGCATAAAATGAAAATAAAATTTAGAAATGACATAATTAATTCCATACCAAGTGAAAATTGAAGGATTTGCCCCATATGTCTTACCATAAAACATAAACATACACATGTCGTGTCGAAATGCCAAGTTTGAGCATCACAAATCAGAAATATACCTTGTTTAATTTTACGCATGATGAACCATGAATTTCCCAACAATAGCAGAACTATTGTAATCACCACAATAGTGATTATCCAAATCATCTTCTTTCTTGTCATCTATGATGCTCAGACTCGAGTACGGGTATTGAATACGTGCACGTATCTAAATGTTGAATTTTTTTATTTTCTAAAATGAAGGATATAAAAAGATGGCTAAAAGAGTCCAAATTTTGAACACAAGTACGTGGATACGTCTTTCAAGTTTCAAATTTTTCTTTCCATCAAATGATATGTAAAAGTTGATTAAAATAAGATTTTTTAATTTTTTTTAATTTAAAGATGTCATGTCCTTTTTAAATTTTAAAATTGTCTTACAGGTTAATTTTCATCTAATATAATTGGAAAAGAAAGAGATTTGGCTTCTTTTACAAGTTTGACTTTTCATCAGGGTAAAATATTAATTCAAAAGCATTTTTGTTTTTGAATTGGGGGTAAAATGGTAATTGTGGTGTTAAAAATTGAGCCAATTAATTTCTTTCATTTTCAATACAGCCAAAAATGGCTCTTCACATAAAGACAACAAAGGAAAATGCCACTTGTATGCTCTTTCCTTCACATGATTATCAGTGTTGGCAAGTGTTGATTGAGTGAAAAACTGTGTAAAATTTAAAATGTCCATGATGTATTGTCACGTGGTAAAGTGTAAAAGAAAATATATAGAATGATGCACATGTAACATGATTGTTCAACAAATTAGAGCTTCTTCAATTCTTCTTCAGTCCACACTCATCCGCCGCCCACACACCTTCTTCAGTTCTTCTTAAACATATTAGTTTCGGCCCTTGATAATATTATGTTTCTTCCCTTCAACAGATTAAGTTTCACAACTGGTAAGTTTTCTGTATTCTTTCTCGGTTTCTTTGCAGTCGTGCCGCTGCGGTTAGCTTTCCCACCATGTCGTGTCGACTTGAAAATTGAAGGATTTGCCCTTGTATTTCATACGAATACCTGTGTCATGTATGTCGGCCAGAATGCCAAGTCCGAGCATCACAACCTGTCATTATTTTCTTTTTCTTGGATAACTTGAGTATTGATAGGAAGAAGCATTAGTAAGAAGGTCACCATCAGATGAGCTAAGCTTAGTCTTCGAATCCATGGATGAAGAAGTTGGTTTACAAGCAAGAAAACCAAAATCTTCAAGCAACTGTAAGGTGTAATGGCGTTGGGACAGGAAAAGGCCACGAACTGACCGTGCAATCTCCAAGCCAAGAAAGTACTTTAAAACACCAAGATCCTATCGTTTAAATTGGCTATGAAGAAATCGTTTTAACTCTTCAATAACAAGTAAATCAAAACCTACAATTATGATATCATCCACATACACCAGTAGAGAAACAAAAGAAGAGCTTGTACCTTTAGTGAAAATGGAATAATCAGACTTGGATTGTGAGAAACCATGTAGTATAAGTGCCTGAGAAAACTTAGAAAACCATTGTCGCGAAGCTTGTTTAAGGCCATATATTGACTTGTGCAAACGGCAAGCTAGCTTCTCCCCCTTACTTCTAACTTTCATGTGTGCATCATAGCCCAAGGGAAGATCCATATACACTTCCTCAAATAAATCCCCATTTAGGAAGGCGTTATTGACATCTAGTTGGAAGATATGATAACCTTTGGTAGCTGCAAGAGCAAGTAACATTTTAAATGTAACTAATTTTGCAATAGAGAAAATGTCTCTAGAAAATCTAGGCCTTCTTGTTAGGTTTATCCCTTTGCTACCAACCGGGCTTTATAACGTTCAATGCTACCATCAGATTTGTATTTGATTTTTTAAATCCATTTGTACCCAATTGAATGTTTGCACTTAGGGAGAGGTTGAACATACCATGTGTGATTTGACTTCATAGTAGCTAACTCGCGTGTTATAGCTTCTCTCCAATGAGGATATTGGACAACTTGATGGTGTTGACATATGAATCAATATAACTCCACTTTTTTTTTATTATAACAAACAATACTATTGTGTTTCTAACAAATCTCGATTCTTGAGTTTTTTACGTATAAATTGTCTAAATCATTTAAAAGGTTCAAATCGTCATCCATTACAAATCACTCGAAAGTGATCCAAAGAAACCAAGACCTTTGAAGAATAGAAGTTTAGAAGATACTTTATCGAATCTTCAAAATTATGTGTAAAGGTATAACTTGTCAAATTTTTAGCAAGTATAAAGTTCAAGTTAGTTTTTATACATCTCGTCACTTGCATAAAAATATTCACGAAATGAAAATTGATTTTGAAAAATGGCATTTGTGATTTAAACCTCTTAAAACCAAAATCTACTCATTTCGGTCTACTGAAAGTTACTCGACCGAAAGTTTGAATTGGTCTGCCGAAAATCTAAAGGTTTGAAAATATTACAACGGCTATAATTGGACTTCGATCGACCGAAATGTATCAGCCGAAAGTCCCCAGTTGGTTGTTTTACTCTACAAATACCAAACTCTTTTGCATTCAATAACACCAATCTACAAGAGAATTTTAAAGAGCTTATTCATTAAAATTCATTGAGTCTTCTTAGTTTTTATCTAATTCATTTATTACAAGAATCATTTGATTTTTGAAAACTTGTTCTTCATCTATTTCATCA
This sequence comes from Fraxinus excelsior, assembly GCA_019097785.1. NCBI lineage: Eukaryota > Viridiplantae > Streptophyta > Magnoliopsida > Lamiales > Oleaceae > Fraxinus > Fraxinus excelsior. The sequence goes on along the minus strand of CM032631.1, from coordinate 16,824,334 downwards.
AAGATTCAACTTGTTCAAAGAAGTTTCTATCTTATATATTTCCTCATTCTTGACTAAAACTTTTCTTTGCCAACACTTAAAGTGTAAATCTCTCTCTACACTTAACTTGATATTATTTGTTAAGAAAGATTCATTGGTTGAAAACTTTGGTACATTGATTCTTACTATTGCATCATTTATTGTTCATCAAAGTTTTGCAACTTAAAACACTTGAGCTTAAATATTTGCTATCTATTGAAGTGTTATCTTAACTCTCTAAATACTTGACTTGATTATATCATTTGTTTAGAGAGTTCTTTCAATTGTAAAATTACAACTTATACTTTGTGGTTTTGAGAGCCCTTGTGAAAACTTAATTGTTGTTAAGGATATGTGCTCCTTGTTGTAAGTCACCTAAGGATAAGTGCTCATTGTTGTAAGTCACTTAAGAATAAGTAATCATTGTTTGTAAGTCACTCAAGGATCGGTACTCCTTGTTGTAAGTTACCACTTTTAGTGAATTTGGCCTTGCTCATAACAAAGAGCTTGGTAACGGGGACGTAGAACACTTTGTATCGAACCCTGTTAAATTGGCTTGTTATCCTTACTTATTGTACTTTACTTTACATTTCCATTTACATAGTGCTATATTCATACTTGAATTAAGTTATCAAATTTGTATATTTACTTCTCGTATTACACTTTCCATTTATATCTTGTGTATTGAATCGTTTTTTAGACTAAGTGTCGAAAAAGTTTCAAAAATCAATTCACCCCCCTTTTGGTTAGTTATTCTTGGGTTATCAGATGGTAGAATTGTGGTTCAAAATTGGAAGAGACATTGAGTAGATAGGTATAATGAGATGATGAGAGTGATGCATAAGAAATGTAATTTTGCAAAGGATATGGAATATTGGAGGAAGACTAAAAATGTTGTTGGAGTAAAGACAGTGAAAATCACGTAGGTAAGAAGGTGGTTTAAAGGTCCTGGAAGTCCTTTGAACCATGGGATTATGCATTGTGTTATTGTCAAGCAAATGGGGAATATCAGGATTATGAGGAGTATCAGAGAATTATGAGAAGGATGTAGAGCAGAATTAGAAATAGAAGTAGGGATGATGGACATATTAGAGGTTGGTACAGGCAAGACTAAATCTGGGAATAGATCAAGAATGTCACTAGGATGGGGTATGGACTGAAAAGGAAATAAGGACTCATGAAAAATGACATCCCGGGACACAAAGAAAACTTTTAATTTGATTTTGTAGAGTTTTTACCCTTTTATACCTAGTACATATCCAACAAATATACAGGCCACTGCACGAGGATGAAACTTGGTTCTAGTAGAAGGTAAAGTTGAGGCATAACATAAACAACCAAAGACTTTGAGATGGTTTTATTAAAGACTTTGAGATGGCATAAACATTAATATGACAGAGGAATTAAGAGATTTTATTGACTCAAAAATAATGAAGAAGAGAGAAAAATTATAATAGATCCTATAATTCTAGTAATATATTTTCTCACATCATAAAATTGTATAGAAGAGCATAGTATTTATAGGGAACATGTAGGGGATGTCCAAACTCTTCTAGTAGAGTTGGTGATGATGTAGGATATCAAAAAATCGAGTTCAAAACAAATTACAACTCTCAATGGGCTTCCAAAATAGAACTTCAACTTGACATAGGACTTCAATAGCATTCCAAACTCAATTCTCCTTGACGTGCACTTTAATTAAAATTCTTCAATTATTTCAATAAGGAATTCAGGTCACACCAAAATTTTAAAAATTTTCACCTTGATACAAATTCCACTAAAGAATGAACTGTCTTCTTCAATAATAACCAAAACATTTCTCTAACAAAACACAATATTCCACCTCTTTCAATGAATCAAAACACTACTCTGTAGAATTACCTCAGATTCCCAAAAAATCATAATAATTTTAAATTAACCAAAATGGCTTGTAACACACCTCCAAAGCACAATCAATACTAAATACTTTTAGAGAAGGTCTCTGTTGACCTATGGTTGACATCTCGTTTTGATTATTATAAACAAATCATGTTTATTATTAACAAATTGATTTTGAGTATACTAGTGATTATTGTACAAGAACTTATTTGATGGCACAAGTTTGAGATCAAGAAAGTCAAGACACAAGTCGACAAACAAATCAAGAAATGCACATCAAGCTACTTAGACTTAGCTCTTAAAACGTCTTTACGATTATATGTAAAGGTAACACATTCTTATACTTGGCAATGCAACATAATATGCTCAAAGTCATAAAATTGCAAAAACTTTCGATACAAATGTTTTTACAAAAATAAAAACAAAAATATATGTTTTTCAAAAGTAAAATCAAAACACACTTTTAAAATATGCTTAACATCTTGAAAAACATTTTTTAACGTCTCTCCAATTCCTACATTGATACAAAATTAAAACGAGGACGTTCCGGGCCAAACTGGCTATACCGGACGTCCGGTAAAGTGCGTCCGGTAAAACAGAAGTTTTTGACCTTTTAAAGACTATATATACCTCACTATTCCTTCACTTTAAAGATAACTTTTTGAGCATAAAAGTGAGACATTTATTGATCTTATTTACATTATTTTCATCATTTTAGAAGATCAATAACATCAAATTCTTGATAAACTTTTTGAGTAATTAAACTTGTGAAAATTCTTTATTCAATCAAAAAGTTTGTCATACCAACACTTTGAGCTAAACTCATTGCCAACTATAGAAGTACTTGCCTCTTCTCTTCTTGTTATCAATCTTGATTCTATCATTCATCAAGAAGAGAAGTTAGTCACTTGTGTATTCATTTGTGAATTGAGGGTCGTGCTGAGGTCCCGGAAAGCTCAACATTGTAAAAGGAACGGTGCTCCTTAGTTGTAAGTCACCGGAAGCTTTGTAAAAGGTTGGATAGCATCACAAGTCAATCAACATAATGAAAAAGGCCTTACTCGTGATGAAGAGCCTGGTAACGAGGGACGTAGATCATTGCATTGGATCGAACCTCCATAATATATCGTTTGCACTCTCTATCCCTTTTACTTAACATTTTTACCTTGTGCAAACTTATCTACGTGCATATTTGTGTTTGATTTGTTTCACTATCACTTGTGTAACTATTAGATTAAAATCTTGTGTAGTTAACGAAAAAGTTTTAAGAACCAATTCACCCTCCCCTCCCCCTCCCCCCCTCTTAGTTAGCCAAATCTTGGGCTTTCAATTGGTATCGGAGCTCAGTACTCACTCTTTTAAAGATTTCACAATCTTGAGTTATGGCTAACACCGTTTTTCAAAATCTTGAGGGATACTCCACAAACCGCCCCTTTCTTTGATGGCACAAATTACAATTATTGGAAGGCTAGAATGATGATTTATGTTCAATCTATTGACTATAATGTTTGGAAAATCATTGAATTTGGTCCATATGTGCCCGTAAAAACTATCAAAATTGATGGCAAACCCGATCAAAGTATTCCTAAATCTAGAAAAGACTATGATGAAGATGATAGGAGAACATTATCATTAAATGCTAAAGCCAAGAACTTGCTTTATTGTGCTCTAGATAATAATGAATTCAATAGAATTAGTACATGTGATTCGGCTCATGAAATTTGGCATGCTCTTGAAGTAACTCATGTTGGAACAAACAAGGTTAAAGAAACTAAAATAAATATGTTGGTTAATGACTTTGAAAACTTCTTTATGAAACGAAATGAGCCCATAGTTGATATGATTACCCGCTTTACCGATATTGTGAATGGCCTAAAAGGTTTTGATCGAAAATATAATAACGGTGAACTCGTGAGCAAAATGCTTAGGTCTCTTTCGGAGGAATGGTCCCCCATACGAATGCTCATTGAAAACACAACTGCTCATTGAAAACACAAAGGATGTCAATTCATATCCTTTAGAAGAACTATACGGGACATTGATGACCTATGAGCTCAACAATGCCGAAATCAAAGAAAAGACAAGGAGAAGCAAGGAAGAATCAAAAGAAACTCCCAAGAGACAAATTGCTCTAAAATCGGCAATGGATGAAGAACCATCAACAAGCAACATAAGTGATGATGAGCTAGATGATTTAGTTCTCCTCGTCAAGAAATGGAGAGGCTTCCTAAACAATAAAAAGTTTCAAAGAAGAGATGACAAAGGAGAAGAGAAAAACAAGAAAATTATTTGCTATGAATGTGGCAAACCCGGTCATAAAAGAACAAAATGCCCAAACAAAAGAAAGAGTTTCAAGAAAAAGTCATTTCAAGCTACTTGGGATGATAGTGATGATGAAGAGCAAAATGAAAGCGACGATCAAAACGAAGTTGCCAACATGTGCTTCATGGCCATCGAAGACGAGGTAAGTGCAAAAGAATTCTCTTACGATGAATTACTTAATTCTTATGATGAATTACTTGAAGATTTTGAAAAACTTGCCTTAAGTCATTCCATTCTCAAAAAGAAAAATACTCTATTAAAGGATGAGTTAAAGAAATCCTTAGATAAATCAAATGAACATCTTGAGTATGAGCTTTTGGCTAAGGAAAATATTGCTCTAAAGGAAAAGGTTGAGGATTTGACAAAAATAGTACATAAATTCACTGAAGGAAATAGGAATTTTGACTTTATGCTTGGAAATCAAAAATGTGTCTTTGATAAAGGAGGAATAGGATTTAAACCCTCTTTAAAACAAAAATCTCTTAAAAATATGTTTGTTAAAGCATCAAATACCACTTGTACTTTTTGCAACAAAATTGGGCATATTTCTTTTAATTGCTTAACTAAAAATAAATTATACTTTGAAAATAAAAATAAATGGATCAAGGAATCCTCAAAAACTAACTTCCAAGTACCCAAGTTTGTGTGGGTACCAAAAGTCAAAAATTAAATTGTTTTTGTAGGTACCAAGCAAAATAAAAAGCAAATGATTTTTGGATAGTGGATGTTCAAAGCACATGACCGGAGATCGATCACTACTCTCAAATTTCAAGGCTAAAGATGGAGGTCATGTAACGTTTGGAGATAATGCAAAAAGGAAGATAATTGGCATTGACAACATTGGTAATCACCTATCCCCCTCTATTGAAAGTGTGTTGTTAATTGATAACCTCAAACATAATTTGCTAAGTATTAGTCAATTGTGTGATAGAGGTTATAATATAAAATTCGATTCCTCTAAATGCCTAATTAAGGATGCTACATCAAAAGAGGTGATTTTCATAGGAAGCCGAAACAAGGATGTTTATATCATTAATATCGAGCATGATAATTATGAACATTGCTTACTTGGTCTTAAAGACGAAACTTGGCTTTGGCATAGAAAACTTGGTCATGTAAATATGGAACTTATTTCAAAAATTTCTAAAAATTGTTTTGTAAAAGGATTGCCAAGTTTGAAATTTGAAAAAGACAAAATGTGTGATGCATGTCAATTTGGAAAACAAGTCAAAAACTCTTTTAAACATAAAGTATTTTCATCAACAACAAAGTCATTACAACTTCTCCACATGGATCTCTTTGGACCATCAAGAACGGCTAGCCTATGTGGTAAATAATATGCTTTCGTTATTGTTGATAATTTTTCAAGATTTACATGGGTAATATTTTTAAGCACAAAGGATGAAGCCTTAAAGGCTTTCAAACATTTTTGTAAGAAAGTGGAAAATAAAAAAGGTCTTACTATCACTACCATTAGAAGTGACCATAGTGGTGAATTTGATAATCTTACATTTGATGATTTTTGTAACGATAATGGATATGAACATAATTTTTCGGCTCCTAGAACTCCTCAACAAAATGGTGTAGTAGAAAGGAAGAATCGCACATTACAATAAATGGCTCGGATCATGTTAAATGAAAACAATATTCCAAAATACTTTTGGGCCGAAGCTGTTAATACCGCATGTTATATCATAAATAGAGTCATGGTTAGTCGCAAGAAAACCAAAACTCCATATGAGCTTTGGAAAAATAGAATCCCTAACATTAGTTATTTCAAAGTGTTCGGTTGCAAATGTTTCATCTTAAACACAAAAGACAATTTGGGAAAGTTTGATTCAAAATCCGATATTGGAATTTTTCTTGGCTATTGACCGACTAGTAAAGCATATAGAGTTTTTAACAAAAGAACTCTAGTCGTTGAAGAATCAATGCATGTTACCTTTGATGAAGCTAATCTACTTGATCAAGAGAGAGGTATTGATGATGATGTAGGTTTGGAAACTCCTCTCGAACAAATGAATATACACGAAGTACCAAAGGAGGACCAATCTAAGAAATCTAACGATCAAGGAGGAGAAGAAACTCCAAACAAAGCTCAAGTAGAATCTATATTGCCAAAAGAATGGAAGTTCGTCTCATCTCACCCAAATGAGTTAATTATCGGAGATCCATCACAAGGTATCACTACTAGAACTTCTCTTAGAAATCATCTAGGTAGTTGTGCATTCATATCAAAAATCGAACCTAAAAATTTCAAAGATGCGGAATTTGATGAATTTTGGATTCTAGCTATGCAAGATGAATTAAATCAATTTGAAAGAAACCATGTGTGGGACTTGGTTGCAAGACCAACAAATCAAACCGTTATTGGCACTAAATGGATTTTTCGAAATAAAAGAGATGAAAATGAAATCATTGTGCATAACAAGGCTAGATTAGTGGCCCAATGTTACAATTAAGAAGAAGGGATTAATTATGAAGAAACATTTGCACCGGTAGCCCGGTTAGAATCCATTCGCATGCTTCTTGAATTTGCATGTCACAAAAATTTCACTCTTTATCAAATGGATGTTAAAAGTGCATTTTTAAACGGATTTATTCAAGAAGAAGTCTATGTTGAACAACCACCCGATTTTGCAAATCATAAGTTTCCAAATCATGTCTTCAAACTTAGAAAAACTTTTTACGACCTTAAACAAACTCCTAGAGCTTGGTATGAACGATTGAGCAAATTTTTACTTTCAAATGGCTTTTCTATTGATAAAGTGGATACTACTCTTTTCATCAAAACCCAAAAACAAGACATGCTTATTGTTCAAATCTATGTTGACGACATTATTTTTGGTGCAACAAATATTCATCTTTGTGAAGAATTTTCTAAAAACATGAGCATGGAATTTGAAATGAGTATGATGGGCGAACTCAAATTTTTTCTCGGACTTCAAATTAAACAAACATGTGTGACATTTTCATAAATCAAAGCAAGTATGTATTAGACATGTTAAAAAGATTCGAAATGAATGATCTAAAACCAATGAACACTCCGATGAATACTTCCATAAAGCTTGATAAAGATGATCAAGGCATCTCCGTCGATATCACCAAATATCGAGGTATGATCAGATCCCTTCTTTATTTAACCGCAAGTAGGCCCGATATTATGTTTAGTGTATGCTTATGTGCTCGTTTTTAATCAAATCCTAAGGAATCCCACCTTAAAGCCGTAAAAAGAATTTTTAGATATCTTAGTGGAACTCAATACTTAGGGCTCTGATATCCAAAACGAACTCACTTTAATTTACTTAGTTACTCGGATGCCGATTGGGCCGGTTGTCAAGTTGATCGAAAAAGCACTAGTGGCACTTGTCACTTTCTTGGTTTTGCTTTAGTTTCATGGTTCAGTAAGAAACAAAACTCTGTGGCCTTGTCTACAGCCGAGGCTGAATATATTTCCGCCGCAAGTTGTTGTGCTCAAGTGGTATGGATGAAACAAACTCTTAGCGACATCATCTATCCTATAATCACATTCCTATCATGTGTGATAATACTAGTCCTATCAATTTGTCTAAAAATCCCGTTTTACACTCTCGGACAAAACATATTGAAATTCGACATCACTTTTTAAGAGATCATGTTCAAAACCGTGATATTTCACTTGAATTTGTGGATACCGAACATCAACTTGCTGATATTTTCACAAAACCTCTTCCACCCTATCGTTTTTCGACTATTAGAAGGGGTTTGGGACTTATCGAATTAAAATGACTCTTTTATATTCCCCAACTCTAAAAAATATTTCACATTTAATATTTTCCATACTCCTTTTATTTATTTAAAAAAAATAGCGGATGTCCGGTATTTGCCGTCCAGTAAGACAGAAATTTTTTTTCTTCCTTCACTTTTTAGCGGACGTCCGGTACAGTCGATTTTAGCTCTTAAAATCACGATCTCTCCTCCATTTCTTCATTTCTTCTCTCCACGTTTTGCACTCTCCTCACCAAAAAACCTCCGTCCTAGTCTATTTCATCCATTCTTGAATCAAAAATCTTTTTTTAACACAAATTTCCTTTCCTTTTTCGAAATTTCCTCTTTTTTACCTAAAATCCGAGCCCTAATTTTCGAATTTCCGATTTTACCTCCATTCATGCTCAAATACCACCTCTAAATCTTCAAATCCACCGTTCTACCAGTACTTCAACAACTCTAGATCCTCAATTTATAGCTCCCCAACAATTTACCTCAAAATCAAACCTTTCATTGTCATTTCTACTCGAAAATCCCCAAATTTTCTTCACAATGTCGACTTCTCGGGGCAAGGGAAAAATACTGAAGAAAATGGTTTAGCGTCTACCTCCATCTTCATCATCCGAAGAGGAAAACATGGATCTCAATTCCGACTCCGAGCCGGTGCCGAACTCTTTTTGAGAGGACATCCATTTTAATAGGTAAAAAAGTCGATTTTCTCTCTTTTACTCTTGATGCCTCCGCTTTTCGAATTTAAGAATTTTTTACAAATATGGGGTGGGGTTCCGTTTGTGCATTAGAAGAAAATGCTTATCCTCGACTCATGAAAGATTTCTACAAAAACATGACATTTACTTCTCGTGATGCCGACATTACATGTTTTCTCAAAAATGTTCATATTACCGTCTCAAAATCCCTCATTCGCATTATACTTGAGCTAGAACCATGTGATGTTCAAACATTTGTACACAAGACGCACCCGCACATTTCTAACTATAGTCCTCTTAATGCTTGTCGACGTGTGACGGGTCGGAACATTGAGAACATTACGAAAATTACCATGAACCAACTCACTCTCCAGTGTAAAGTTCTTCAAAACATTATTGCCAATGTTATTTTACCCCTAAAGGGACATCGAGATGAAGTGAGCAACTTTGATCTCTTTCTCCTTGATTCATTTCTTGTTGGTCGGCGGGTGGACTTCCCGACCATAGCTTTAGGGGTCATGCAACTCATTCACTCATCCCGCATTACAAAAGCACTCCCGTACGGCATGCTCTTGACTAAAATCTTTAAGCATTTTGACGTTCCTTTTCATGGCGAGGTTTCTGTCACACTTCGTCCTTCCGACACCATTAGTTCCACCACTCTTAAAAGAATGAAAATCGTTAAGAAAGATGGTCGATGGGTGTCTGAGGCGAAGGGATTCGACCCGACTTCGAGGCCGTCTACTCTACCGTTTGAGGAAGAAGAAGAAGACGACAACGACGCCGGGGACGCACCACATGTCTCGAGGACTTCCCAAGCTCCACCTCCTCCAAGTCGGGGCCTTTCTGAGGATCAGTATGTACTTTTGAGTGGGCGGCTTGACTCCCTCACTACGACAGTCGATGGGATGAGTGGCGAGCTCCGTCACATACGAGATCAGCAAAATGCAATCATCGCACAGCAGGCTACTATGCAAGATCAGATGACGACCTTCTTTGCTGATATGCTTGCTCGTTTTCCACCTCCTCCTCCGGCTCTGTAGCTTTTGATAATGATATGTTTTAACTTTGAACTCATAATTGACATTTTGCTTCTGTACTACAACTCTCTCATGTTTATGACTGTTTTTCCCTTATGATTATTTCTTCAACCTTTTTGTTTATACCAAAAGGGGGAAAATATGGGACAAGTTATAGATTTGCATGATTATACTTAAACAGGGAAAATTATAGTGAAATTAACAGAGGGAATATTAGTATGCAATAATACTCTCTATTTTCAATCAATTTGTTCATATATGTATCTTGCAAATCTTGTTGTGTTTGTCATAATCAAAAAGGGGGAAAATGTTGACCTATGGTTGACGTCTTGTTTTGATTATTACAAACAAATCATGTTTATTATTAACAAATTGATTTTGAGTAGTCTAGTGATTATTGTACAAGAACTTATTTGATGGCACAAGTTTGAGATCAAGAAAGTCAAGACACAAGTCGACAAACAAATCAAGAAATGCACATCAAGCTACTTAGACTTAGCTCTTAAAACGTCTTTATGATTATATGTAAAGGTAACACATTCTTATACTTGGCAATGCAACGTAATATGCTCAAAGTCATAAAATTGCAAAAACCTTCTATACAAATGTTTTTACAAAAATAAAAACAAAAATATATGTTTTTCAAAAGTAAAATAAAAAAACACTTTTAAAATATGCTTAACATCTTGAAAAATATTTTTTAACGCCTCTCCAATTCCTGCATTGATACAAAATTAAAACGAGGACGTTTCGGGCCAAACTGGCTGTACCGGACGTCCGGTAAAGCCAATTTTTGGCCAACAGTCATTTTTCCAACGTTCCATTTTTCTGACAAAATTTAACGAATATATAACCGTCCAGTATTTACCGGACGTCCGATAAAGTGCGTCCGGTAAAATAGAAGTTTTTGACCGTTTAAAGACTATATATACCTCACTATTCCTTCACTTTAAAGATAACTTTTTGAGCATAAAAGTGAGACATTTATTGATCTTATTTACATTGTTTTCATCATTTTAGAAGATCAATAACATCAAATTCTTGAGAAACGTTTTGAGTAATTAAACTTGTGAAAATTCTTTGTTCAATCAAAAAGTTTGTCATACCAACACTTTGAACTAAACTCATTGCCAACTATAGAAGTGCTTGCATCTTCTCTTCTTGTTATCAATCTTGATTCTATCATTCATCAAGAAGAGAAGTTAGTCACTTGTATATTCATTTGTGAATTGAAGGTCGTGTTGAGGTCCCGAAAAGCTCAACATTGTAAAAGGAACGGTGCTCCTTGGTTGTAAGTCATCGGAAGCTTTGTAAAAGGTTGGATTGCACCACAAGTCAATCAACATAATGAAAAGGCCTTGCTCGTGACGGAGAGCTTGGTAACGGGGAACGTAGATCATTGCATTGGATCGAACCTCCATAATATATCGTTTGCACTCTCTATCCCTTTTACTTAACATTTTTACCTTGTGCAAACTTATCTACGTGCATATTTGTGTTTGATTTGTTTCACTATCACTTATGTAATTCTTAGATTAAAATCTTGTATAGTTAACGAAAAAGTTTTAAGAACCAATTCACCCTCCCCTCCTCCCCTCCCCTCCCTTCTTGGTTAGCCAAATCTTGGGCTTTCAGTCCCTTGCTAGATTGCACACCTTCTACTCCACTCAAAGCATGCTCAACAAAATCAGCATCTACCTTGTTCTACTAGGTCCATCTCTAGCAACTGAATACAATGGCACCACGGGTGATGGTGGCAAAGTGGCATTATCCATATCTCATGAACTCCACTGAGCAGTATTCTTCAGATCCGACAATTTACGAGCTCCTAAAGGTATTGTACAAAACTGAATGTCCACCACGGTACTGAACATGTGCTGATTGAGTCTTCCAAATTTTGCACGTCCCTCCAAGATATATAACTGAGACATTTTATGTCCCTCCAATACAACATGGGCATCTTACAAACATTCAAGGCTCTACCTCCACCCAAGAACTCATAACCTTTTGAATCAAGGATAGACAATAAAATGAGATTCTTCTTCAAATCTGGAACATGTCGAACGTGGCCAAGTTTTCTAATTGTTCCATCCGAAAGCTTTAATTTGACCATACCAATTCCAACAACCCGACAAGGCGCGTTGTTGCCCATAACCACGACATCTTTGGAAACAGTTTCATATGTAGCAAACAAGTCCTTACTAGGACACATATGAAACACGCACGCTGAATCAAGAATCCAATCCTCTTCTGATTTAGACTCAACGTCAAAAATAGCTAAGAGATCTCCATCAATGTTCTCCGTGAAGTCCGCTTCACCTGAAGTATCTAAATATCTACTTGTAGCCATCCTTTTTATATTCTGCAATTTGTAACAATCATTTTTCATCTGCCCCTTCTTTTTGCAGTAGTTACAAATATAATTACTGAATTTAGATTTCGATATTCCCCTTCTAGAACCACTATAATCAACTAGACATTCTCCATCTCTGGCTTTAGAAACCAGATGTTTCATCTTTTCTTTTGAATACAAAGTATCATACATCTCCTCTATGGTGAAAGTCTCTAAATGAAGAAAACGAAGCGAACACAATATGATAAAGGCTAAATCTTCTTCATCATACTCTACTTCCAAAGTTTCCAAATTAGCGACGATTTCTTTAAACATAGCCAGGTGATCTTCCAATGATCCTCCTTCTGCCATTCGATGAGAGTATAAACGCTGCATGAGATTCAACTTGCTTGTCAGACTTTTAGTCATGCACAATTGTCCATAAAGAAGCTACTAAATTCTCTTTCAAAATGTCCTGAAGAATAGTATTTGATAGATGAAGATGAATGTGAGAAACTATCTTCTTATCCTTCTGTAATTTCTCCTCCGTGGTCAAAGTTGTGGACATCTTGTCAATTCCTAGCAATGCATCATCCAAATCTGTTGTGTGAGTACTGCACGCATCTTAACATGCCATAACGAAAATCTAGTACTCTGATCCAAAAGCGGAATGTCATATTTCATGAAACCATCATGAACAAAAAACAATCTTGAACAAATCAAACACTACGCTCTTGCGGAGTTGCTGAACCTAGACTCTGATACCACTTGTTGTGAAATAAACTAGGGATTGAGATGTTGAAGTTATATGAAAATTATTAATGAAGTATATGATCAAGCAAAAAATAATAAAGACGAGAATATGGCAGAGGAATTGAAAGATTTTATTGACTCAAGAATAATGGAGAAGAGAGAAAATTACACTGGATCCTATAATTCTAGTAATATATTTTCTCACACCTTAAAATTGTATAGAAGAACCTAGTATTTATAGGAAATATGTAGGGGACGTCCAAACCCTCTTGGTATAGTTGTTGATGAAGTAGGTAGAGTTGTCGATGAAGTAGGATACCAAAAAATCGAGTCCAAAACGAAGTAGAAGAAGAAAATGCAGAGAACGGAACAGGTGGCGCCCCGAATTTTTTTCATTTTTCTTTTAAATTGTTTTCTCCATCTCAAATTCTTCTTCAAGTCCAATACCAATTTTCAATTCCTAATGGGCTTCCAAAACAGAACTTCAACTTGACATAGGACTCTAATAGCATTCCAAACTGAATTCTCCTTGATGTGCATTTCAATTAGAATTCTTCAATTACTTCAACAAGGAATTCAGGTCACACCTGAATTCTAACAATACCAATGCACCCATGTCATGCATACCGGCTAGAATTCCAAGTCCGAGTATCACAACCTATCATTATTTTCTTTTTCTTGGATAACCTGAGGAATTTTACAAAAGCTGCAATTCAGAACAATCAGTATTATTTGACCGCTAGCTTGGATATATGAAGGGGATCAGGATAGACCTACTCTTAGGGAAGAAAATAGATATGGATGGAATTAGTTATTGGAGAAAAATCAACTAAGACAGAAGTAAAACATTGGTTTGAACACTTCTTTGGTGTCATGCTAATAGCTTTGTCATAGACTTCTGGGAAAGTATTGAAGAGTGAGATCTATTATGGGGCATACAATGCATCATAAACGTGTGATCATAACACTTCAACCAGGCTTTTCTATTCCACCTCTTTGAAGGAAAAGAACTTCTAATTAGACCAACCAAATTCCTTTATAAACCTCAATGTGCTATTGCAAAAAAAATGGGATTTCACGTATAAATGAATTAATATGAATGGCTTTATATATTCCAGATCAAATGCCAGTTTGTACAGAACATAAATATATATTTATATATGGATTATATAGTATTTCCTTTGCTATAGTTTAAAAAGGATGATGTAAGCTTTTTTTTTTTTTTTGGAAGATAGAATATAATTTAAGAACTTACCTTTGTTTGAAGGCTCAGAGATGAGAACATATTTTCCGAACCATCAAGAATGTACAAATGTCGAATCTTGCCCTTTCCAATGTACACATCCAGATTCACTACCTGCTGTATAGCCAACACATTCGCAATCATTCCAGCAGTTACCTCTGCAGTCGTAAGGCTTGAATTATTATCATAAACGGAATCTGAATCACTTTTTGAAGAAAGTGCCCTGATCTCAAAGCAAACGTCTCCTTGTGATTCTTGCACTTAGGCTGCTCCCATAATTCGCAGCCGTCTCAGGTATTATAACCATAACAAGATCTCACATCTGAAATTATCCTCCCGGTATGATCGCTTATAGAGCCTAGGCTCTGTGCTTTGATGATGTTGAAGGTTAGAATGGTGAAACGAAATGGCCTCGGAGTCCATTCAAGGAAAATTGAAGACAAGTAAATGACACCGGAGAGATGCAAAGGAAGAATATATAGAACTCAACCATTTCGTAGAGACGAAAATCAAAAGGCGAACATTGTGTTGAATGTAAATATGGACTTGAGATTGGAGTTTAACAGGTAGATATTAGTAAACAGACAAGAATATTGGAATTATAATAATGATGGAAGGAAAACTATTTAAAGTGTGTTGACTTCGGTCTGTTTTTCCTTTGTTTTTTGGGATGGGAATAATTTTTCTTTTTTATGTTCCTTTTCTAGCTTATGTAGTCTTTTAGGATAAATAAAAACCCCAAATGGTACATCAATTTTCAACTTCTTTTTATAGATATTCAAACTTTTAAGTTTCTCTAATACATACTCGAACTTTAAATATATTTGTCATCCATATCTAATTTAAATACATTTCTTATAGGTATCCGAACTTTCATTTTTCCATACTCCATCCCCGACTTCTAAATATGTTCTCCGTCCATACCTAATTTAAGTGACCACCCCAATCCTATGTGAAAATTGACAGCATTTACTCCTTTAGCAACATAATAAATAACGTTACCTCAAATTCTACGAATCAGGCTCTTTGTTCCACAATTCCAATTCCATCCTAACCCGTTGGTATTAATAATTTTCCAAAAAATCATTCTTCTTCCCGAAATCAATGGTACCAATTCCATGTCAATTGTATGTTGCCTCGTATATTCTCACCTCTTCTTTCAATCCTATTTAGCACAAATTGACATCATAGTATCACAATTCAACAGCAAGAGATGAAATTATAATTATTTGAATCATTAACTGGCTGCCATATAACAATGATGCGCATTTCAGAAATAAAGTGCTTGATTCGTAGAGTTTGGGATAATGCATTTTTTCATATTGATAAACGGGTTTATGTCGTCAATTTCCACGTAAAACCAAACTGTTGGAACTGTTAACGTTTGTTTAAATTATGTGTGGATGAAGAAACATGTTTGGAAGTTCGAGGGGGATTTAAAATTTTGGATACCTATAAGAAACTGAGCCACCCATTATGCTTTTTTTTTTTTTTTAATTACCCACTCTTTCAAGTCTTAAGTATTTCTTTTGAAGGAAACCACATTCCACAATAGTGGCATGTGAGTTCTTTTTTCTTTCTATTATTAACTTAAGGCCAGAAAGGTCCCCACAAGACGTGATTCCAATCATACAAAGCTTTAATTAGTTATATTTAATGTTAATTATATTGTTTCATTTATTGAGAAAGGGCAAAGAAATACTTAGCTTCTTTTTAAGTTTCTAAGGTTGTTTTGTTTATATGGTAATTATATTACCACCACATATTTTAACAGTTACACCATAATTTTAAATAATTTTTTTATTTACGTAAATGACCCTAAGTAAAATTACTTAATCAAGCCCAATATTTTCCCTGAATATTTCAACAATCTAGGGCTTTTGCCTCCCCCAAGGTGTTCATAAACATGGATATTGATAAGTGTATTTTATACACTTATTCTGGCAAAAAGCATCGATATTTAATAGTTCTTTTCATAATTTATGGCATAATTTATTGTATATTTTGTTTATTAAATAAAACTCAATCAAAGAAAGAGGAATTGAAAGAAAAAAGTAAAGATTGGCAAAAAGGGGTAAAAACAAAGTATAGGGACTAAATTGAAATATTTCAATAGTTGATTCGGACCACAAACTCAAGATTGAAAATGTTACGGGATCAATTGAATGCAAATAGAAGTTGAAGGGCTAAAATATAAGTAATTTAAAGTAGATAATCAAAATCAAGGAGAGAGTGAAGAAGAGGGACCAAATGCAAAGTTTGAAATAAGATATAACTCGTGATAGCCCAATTACAAAAGCCAGGCGATTGTAGATGTTTCAAACGGGCCAAGCGGCACGTTGGCTCGACCGTTCGACTCGTGAAAATGAGGCTCGTGGACGGCTCGAGCTCATCAAATGACGAGCCCACGAGCTGAAATAGTGACCAAAAAGCTCACTTTTTTTAAACTTCGATGACTGTTTCTGAACTTCCAAAGTGGCCACTTTTTTTCTTTTTTACTCTATAAATACCCCAACCCATTTCCAATTTTTTCTTCACACAATATTCCAACAATTCTCACTCTCTTCTGCATCTTCATTTCACTCTTTAGTCTCTTCTACATTTTCATTTTTACCTTCAACTTCAATTATTCAATTATGCAATATCAATTATCCTTTATCACACTGCAACTTTACAATTATAATCTTACACATGAAATTTATTTTAATTCTTGATTTCTTTCCATACTCTTTAGTTACTTACTTAGTAATTATATCACAATTTGCAAGTGGATTCACGCTCATTTGTTGAGGGCTTGTTCTGTATCGGAGGCAAATCACCCGTGACGCTACAAAGTCAATTACGGAATGAATTTTCCGCTCTAAACGAAGAACCCATTCCTGAAAATATTCCAGAGTTGCATGCTCATGGAAGTAGTAATCCAATATATTTGGATGACGTTGATGTTCTCGAAGCAGAACATGAGGAGGAACATGTATTAGATATTCTCGATGTAAGAAGGAAACGAAGGGAAAAAAAAGACAAAATGTTGGGATCACTTTAAATTGATTCTAATGGTTCGTGTCATTGATGGAGTCCCAAAGTCTAAAGCAATTTGTAAATATACAACGATTGGTATGGGAAAAAGGCATTGGTACCACCACCTCAACCGTCACTACAAAACATGTGCAGCCAAACATGGACTTCTAGGTGTTGTGTGATGAATGTGAAGGAAGATGAAGGGGCTCAATGGTTGTTCAGAATTTAACAAATGAAGTACGTTGAGGCAGATGAAGCTTGTGATGGTTGTTGAGAAATGGGAGATGTATGCAATTATTAAAAATGGGATGTGTTACTTATAGAAACTGTGTATGTTGTGCAACCGTTTTTGAGAGCTTTTGTTCTTAATAGGGGTGGGCGCGGGTCGGTTCGGTTCGGTTCGGTTTTTTTCGGTTCCAGAAATTTTCGGGTATTTAGTAAATGGAACCGTCGGTTCCAGATATAATTTTGGAACCGTTCGGGTTCGGTTCGGTTCGGTTCGGTTCTATTCGGTTCTGTTCGGTTCCGTACTATAATTAATTTTTTTAACATTTAGAATAATACTACATAAATACACATTAAAGTAAATACTAATAATAATAACAAAAAATAGATACAAATACCAAGTTCAATCTTTGCAACTAAACCTTAAACCCAACCATGAGTGGCTGAAATAGCAACTAAAACCTAGCCAAGACTGAAACCAAACCCAATCTAAACTAAGTCCAATTGGAAACAAAAGCCAAACTATAAACCAGTCCAAAATTAAACTCGTGTTAGGTTAAAGAATATATAATGAGCACCAGTGCTCATCTTATCCTAAGCACCGATGATGTGTCATATTAATTCATTGGTGAATAAAAATTTTGTGAGTTCCAATCCACCAATGAATTAATATTTAATATGACACATCATCGGTGCTTATGATAAGATGAGCACCGGTGCTCACTAGATCGTTTCTGTATATATATATTTATAAGATTTGATCTTCTAAGCACCGTGCTTAGTGTATACTAAGCACCATGCTTAGGTATCAATAAAACTACCCACTAATGTAGTGTGCCACCTAAGCACGGTGCTTAACATAAACTAAACACGGTGCTTAGGAGATCATTATATATATATATATATATATATATATATATATATATATGTCAAATAGTTAAACAAAAAATTGTTAATTTGTTTAAAAAAAATAAAATAAATTGATTTATCTAAAAAAAATTCGGTTCTTATTCGGTTCTTCGGTTCTAGGTCGAGAACCGAGAACCGAACCAAAACATTTCGGTTCTTCGGGTTTTTAAGTTAAGAAAACCCGCTCGGTTCGGTTTCGGTTCGGTTCGGACATTTTGCCCAGCCCTAGTTCTTAATAATGGACTTTACTTAGTCATATAGCACATGTGATTGACTACATAGACATAATTTAGGAATTCCAACTCGAAAAGGTAAATAATTTAGTATATTTTTCTTCAGCATAAGAGCATTTCTTTGACCACCATATGCTCGAAAATAATTGTTGAACTCAATAAAGAATTTAAGTAGAATTTTTGGCCAAAAAAAAAAAATCTCCACTCTGTGCGGAGACATGGAGTCTTGTCTTCGCGGCGTGTCCACAATATGGATTACGGAGACACGAAGTCGTGTCTCCGCACAGCGCGGAGACTTCATGTTCGATTTTTTTGTTGCCAAAAATTCTACTTAATTACATTTTATACAAACTAAATATAATCTCATTTATTAATAATTTAATTCAAAAACATTAGAAAACATTTAATTCTATACATTTAATTCCAGCTTGATCCCCGTCGAGGGCATTGCCCTCGAGCCCCCACTAGGGACGCTGCCTCCTCGACATGACCAGTCGATCAATCCCCGTCAGGGGCATTGCCCCCAAACCCCCACAAGAGATGCTGCCCCTTCGACCCCGCGACCTGACCGATCAGGTTGATTCCCGTCTGGGTGTTGCCCCCGAAACCTCACCAGGGCACGCCCTATAATGACCTGGGTCCGACTTAACGGGTTGTCCTGACCATTAGATCGACGACATACTGTCCCCACTGTATCAACATAGGTCTTTTCAGCATACTTTGTCATCACTCCCTGAGAAAACTTTCCAGAGCGTAACCCATCATAGAATTGCTCCAAGCCAAGCACGCTTAACTGTGGAGTTTCTAATGATGGAATTCCGGAAAAAAGGTGCACCTTGTTGGTATGAGTAGTACCTATCAAATCTTTTTAAACTTTCCTGGTCTAGGTATTACAATCACCTCTCATTAGACTCGCGACGTCCTCGTCGCGCTTGATCCATCTGAGGATCCGTTGCCAGGCATTGGGATTCTAGAGGTGGCCTCTACGGGTTCAAGAGGTGGCTCCCGCCCTATAGCGTAACACTTTGTCCCGCATATCATTTAGTTTTCGATTTCTAACTGGCAACCGCGCTTTAATACCATTTGTAACAACTTCAGGTCCTACTTAACGGGTTGTCCTGCGGTTAGATCGATGACGTACTATCCCCATTGTACCACATGGGTCTTTTCAGCATACTTTATCCTCACTGCACGCTCCCCGAGAAAACTTCCAAGAGGGTCACCTATCATAGAATTGCTTCAAGCCAAACACGCTTAACTGTAGAGTTTCTAATAATGGACTTCCAAAAAAGAATGTACACCTTATTGGTATGAGTAGTACCTATCAAATCTGTTTAAACTTTCCAGGTCTGGGTATTACACGCCCTCTCGATCCCCGCTTTTCATGGCATTGCCCCGATCCCTAACTGTCGTCTCAACCCCCACAACCTGATAGGTCAATCCCCGTTTCAAAACGACAGACTGTTTGGATAACAACAATAAAAATAAATAAATAAATTATGAAAGTTTTGTTAATTTTTTATACTTCATCTGCACTTGATCTATCTATCTATCTCTCCCACACACATACAAACATAGTTAGTGTTTTCATTGATTAACATTTCATTTTGGTTTAAATGCTTAACAAATATTAAGTTTTTGACGGCTTGTGTTTAGATAAATCTCACTAATTGTTAGTCAATATGTCAATAAATAAGGATTCTCCATAATTTGATTGTTTCAATTTCTAGGACTTAACTAAGCTAATAATCTCTTATCAAAAATCAAATTTCCAAAATAAGTGTTTGGGACATAACCAAGGTAGTTGGTGTGTCCTCTGTTTCATACACCTGGTTTTTCTGATTTTTTTATAAACGTTTTTTTTTTTACTTTTTTTCTTTATTTGAAGCATTCTCGCCCTTAAGTTTTCTAAATGACCCATATAACAAGTTTTCGATCGATGACTCCCAAGTCAGATGACCATATGGCACCAGGTTTTAAAAACTCTTGCAGGCTTAATTGCTCGAGTCATAAAGGCTACGAAGAGAAATTCTCAAATAAAATAATGATAATGTTTTTTTATTTTTTTGCCTTGATTAGTGCAATGTTCCTTATTAAACACCACTTCAAGAAAAACGACATCTAACTTGAGATTTTTCCCCAATTTCATTCTATTAACCTTAGACAATCCACACAAAGTTTTTTTTTTACACATGAAATTCTCATTTATCTCAATATCTTCCAACAAAAGTCAAATCCCCTAAACTATCCTAATTTGGTTTAAGGATGTGAAATTTTGTGATTTTGGGTTTAGCATCTATGGTCCATTATTTCAAACTATCCAATTATGAATTCAACTCATTCATACACAATGCTTAATTTAATTCACATGCTCAACATATATCAAATTTCACATGAAAAAGTAAAAATTAATTTAAGCATGCAATTTATTCACCATTAATAGATTAATTTATAATTTAATACATTCATCATTGTCAGTCAGGCTAACTAACTCACGCAAGCACACAAAAAGAAAATATTTTTGAATTTAAAAAAAAAACATTTTGTAGCACACAAAAACATATAAAAAAATTAAAATCATGTTTTTCACCCCAAACTTAAACTAGACATTGTCATCAATGTCTTAAATCATAAATCCGCATATAAGGGGTGGCGAAGAAAGTGAAGAAATGACTTCCCTGATATGACATGTACTTCAACAGATAGCTTTCCTAGAACCCTCGTTGGCTTCTTGGTCAAAATTAGATTAAATGTTTCGCGACGTCATGTTCCTGAAAAATCAAATAAAGCATTAATATCAAATAAATGGAACAAGTGTTACTTAACTCTAACATCTTAGAAACCACTATAACGAAGACCGAATGGGAAAGTGGGATATGGATGATGAGTCTTAAATAAATTAAACTATCCTAAAACGTGAACAGAATAAATAAAAAGGAAAAACACTTGGGTTGCCTCCCAAGAAGCATTTCTTCAACGTCATTAGCTTGACTTAACCAAGCGCTTCCTATGGTACAAGGTATAGTAAAACTCACCGGATCCTTGAGCTTAGGGGGCAATTTATTATGTAAACGTGCATTGCATTCCTCAGCTAGCATTACGGTCTCATAGTCCTCCAACTTTCTCTTGTTAGTAAGACTTTCCTTCATAAATATTGCGTAGCTGGGCATTTGTGCTAGAGCATCCGCGAATGGAGTGTTGATTTGCAGCTTTTTAAACACTTCAATGAACTTAGAAAATTGTTTGTCCAATTTATGTTTATGCAATCTATGTGGAAATAGAATGGGGGTACATATTCTCTGATATGAATGGCCACCTTAACCTGTGGTGTGTCTGAATTCTCTTTCAAATCTTTCTTATTTGACTTTTTAGATCCTTTTACTTGCTCCTCATCTGAAGTAGGCACTTTATTTGTCTCTGCTACTGGTCTTTTAACTGTAATTTCAGGCAGTTGTACCTCACTTCTTGTTGTAATTGCTTGCACCTGTTCTCTTGGATTAGTTTCTGTGTTGCTAGGTATGGCTCCTTGTGGTCTTTCTGAGATAGTGCGGGCCAACTGACATATTTGAGTCTCCAACCCCTTTATGGCTGCTAAATGATTCTGTAAGGTTATTTCGATCTTTGCCATGTACTGGTCGGTCTTCTATATAAATTTACATAAGATATCTTCCAGTGGTGATTTTTTCTCTTGCTGTTGAAAACTAGGATGAGGCTATTGCTGATTATTTTGGTTGTTGCTCCAGGAGAAGTTATGATGATTCGCCAACCTGGGTTATATGTATTGCTGAATGCATTGTTTTATTTGTGTTGAAAATTTTGTGCATAGTTAACTTCCTCCAACTCTTGAGATGACATATGGCACTCCCCACTATTGTGAGCTCCATCACATATACCACAAACCAAATATCTTGTTTGCACTTTTTTTGTTGAACCTCTCGTAGTCAAGTGGTCTATCACATTCTTCTCCAAAGCTGACATTTGTGCTGATAGTGCCGAGAAAGCATCCACCTCATGTAGACATGTGTGCTTCTTATGTGTGGACCTTTTGGAAGGCCATAAAGCATTGTTGGTAGCCATCGTCTCATATAATTCCTCAACTTCATTCGGTGACTTTAATGTGATAGATCCATTTGAAGCTGCATCCACCAATATTCGACATGATGAGTTTAAACAAGTGTAGAAGTACTGAACTAGCAATTTTTTCTTAATACCATGATTAGGACACTTCCTAATCAAGTCCTTAAACCTCTCCCATGCTTCGTGAAAACTCTCTAATTCGTCCTGCTAAAAAGTGGATATCTCGTGTCTTATTTTAGTTACTTTTGATAATGGGAAGTATTTTGTAACGAATTTTTGTACGAGATCATTCCAGGCCCTAACGCTTCCAGCGGGTAGGGCATCCAACCATTATCTTGCTCCATCTCTGAATATATGTGGGAAAAGTCCCAACTTGATTGTTTCATCAGATACTCAATGGAAAATGTAATTTTGGTATATGTCCAAAAGGCGTGAGATGTGATTGTGTGGATTCTTATAAGATTTCCCATAAAATGATACTCCGTTCTGGAACAATAAAATGATGTATGTCCTTAGTTGAAAGTTTGGTTGTCCAAATGGAGGATAAACGATTCTTGATTGATTTGGTGCAAGTGGTGTGATGAATTTCCCAAGTGGCAAATTATCTTCATCAACCTCGACGAGTTGTTCAACCTGTGCTGGTTGCACTTCTATGTTTTGTTCTGCCATGATATTCTCTCGTTGTTTCCAAATTCTATAGTTAAAAGTATGTTCGATTTCTGGATCTAAGGGTACTAGACTACCTAGTCTTGAACTACGCATGCAAGGACAATAATAACACAAAACACACAAAAAAAAAAAATAAAGAAACAAAATAAATAAATTTAAATCAAAATTTAAAGCAAATAAACTAGTCCCCGGAAACGGCGCCAAAAACTTGTTCGTGAAATTTCACAAGTATACGGATCGTGACAAGTAATAAAGTGGATTTTTTTAAACTCCGAATATCATCCCACATAGACTATTATCTGCTATAAAGTTTTAAATAAATCTAGGTTCAATTTAAATTAAAATGGTAACTAATAATCAAATCAAATTTTATTTTCTAAACGAAATTCTAATAAACAAAATAACGAACTCAAATTAAATCTGGAGAAAAGATTATGTGATTAGATAGTTAGGATTTTCGATTTCACTTAAGTTATTTATTATACATTTAATTCCAATTTATTCAGCCATTTTTCATACATGCCAACGATTGAATTAACCTATTGTATTTAGTGATCTCTCTTGAGCAACACTAATTCTATTCATATGCCCGAACTTACTATATCTCTATGTAAATTCACACACATATGAACGCATTTATCTATAGGAATTCAACAATGATCGCATAACTTATAATTATCTCTCGATATCTTATAATGTCTATGACAATTATTGCACGAACTAAAATTATATATCACCTCTCGATCTCAATATTATTCTCTAAATCAATTAATTGTTGCGTAGACAATTAAAGTATTAAACACACAATAATTAATTAACAAGTATTAAAATGATATGAAATTATTGAAATTAAACATATAATAAAAATCTAAGCTACATCATCAATCCTAAAATAAAAGTATTTAGTCACTCATAATGTTGTATTTAAACATGAAAAAGTGGAAAGAAATTGACGAAACATAATTAATTTCAATTGAAACTGCCTCATTTTCTTTTTGCCGCCACTATGCGTGAATATAGATAATATTAATTCTCTGTTTTCTTTCTAGGAGCAACAAACTCGTCTCCTAAAAAAATCAGCAACAATGTTGGACTTTTCTTCTCCACTTTCCCTTTATTTTTTCAATTGGCTGTGGCTTCCTTTCCTTTTTTAATTTAGCTGCCGAGAAAAACTGTTTTCTCTTTTCAATTCTGCCTTGTATCCAACAATTCAGTCACTATTCTTGACTTCAGCTGCCTCAAATTTTCTTCTCTGTTCGCCCGTTCAATTTTTCCCAAAAACTGCCGGCTATTGGGTGCGTGGCTCCCCCTGTACGTGTATATATGTAGGTATATATATATCCTAATTTATCCCAAATTCTTCTCTCTATCCAACTAATAAAAACTGCCGGCAATTCAATTTTAAGCACATTAATGCTATATTTTTCTTTTAGTCGTCTATCTTTCAAAATAATAAAATTCAATCCTTGTACTTTGAATGTTGTCATTCTTTCATTATTTTGCATCTTTTCTCTAATTCTTCATCAAACATAAAATTTTACCTACAAAATACAATTTAACATAAATTAGGTAGAATTTAATTCAAAAGATAATAAAATATCATGATTTAGCATCGTAAATAAGTATAAAAACCACACTTATCAATATCTTCAATTAATGAATATATACAAGTATTACATCTTGCCTTCTGTTTTGAAACCAATTTCCAATTTGTCTTCCATTACAGAAAAGATAAAATCAAATTCTTTAAAATAAAAACAAAGGTTGCGAATCTCCTTTTACTACTTTTTTACTATACATTTTCAGTTTTCGATGCATGATTAATGAATCAAATCACAGACACCATGTCCGCGGCGGGACTTTAAAAAAAAAAATGCTAGCAATTAAGATGTTTTTTTTCATTTTTTTTTCTTTCTTTTTTTATATGGGTTTACGCGGACACCATAATAACAAATATTTCTAAATATTTTTTCCACTATCTAATGCCCTCTTAGTGTTAAATATTTAACTTATAATATATTTAATGCTAGATATTTTCTACAACATGCTAACTTCCCATCGCATAATAGATATTTTTAAACTGTCACGTGGCTATTAACAATTTCATTCATCATAATTAAACTTCGTAACTTATTTACTAATAACTTAACATGATATATTTTTTAAATTAATGATAATTTTTGAATTTATGTGTAATATTATTTTATTGAGAGAATATGTGATTAATAAAAAGAGAGAAAATGAATTAAAAAATTTTGGCTGCTAAAGACTTTTCTTTTGAATCTTACTAGAATATTATCATGAAATTTAACTAATTATTCCTGAACTTTTAGAATTATTAGCTTTTTTATTAACATTTGATACACTTAACATTATTGTAAAAATACCACATCCTATGCATTGCACGGGCGTACGTCTAGTATATAGTAAAAGTAACAAAATTACAAGTTACGGTTATTAATTCAATATCGTAAAAGTTATCATAAAAAGCTTAACGACCCACTTGAATTTTTTGTGTCAATCAGTAGTCGTTAGTGAATTTTACAACTTTTTTAATTATTATTTTCTTATTTTTAAAAGTAAGAACTTGTTTGATCCACATTCTTAAAAAAAATACATTCTTTCAATACTCATTTTCAACCACACAATTTTCAATAAAATAATATTACACGCAAATTTAAAACTTTTTTTTTTTCCTTTTTTAACCACATATTTTTCATCACATCACTATTTAAAATGTATTCTTTCCTTAAGAATGTGTATCAAACATGGGCTAAATGAAACTGACGTAAAATTCAATTACAATCGCTAAACTCCATTTGTGTCAATTCAATTTAGGGGTGGGAAAAAGGTCGAGTAGCTCGTTGGGTCGGCTCGTCAAAACTCGGCCCATGGATGTTTCGGACTTGTGACTGAAATATTCAAGAATTGATGAAATTGGGTAGTACTAATTAAGGTTTATCTTTCATTGTCAAGGTGTGAGAACAATTGAAATTTCCAAACTAGTGTAGAATATTCTTACTATCAAAGACGTGAATTTTCCAATTTGTAAAATATATATGAGTAACATTACAACAAATCAGACCTTTCCAATAAATTTGAGATCAAATATTTAAAAAGTTTTGTTTGTAGTTCATACTGTTCATTGTTGGATCTAATGAAAATTAGGATACTTAAATATTAAGAGAGACTGTGGTAGTTTTAGTTCAGCGTTGATTAACACATCTTAATTGAAAATTTCACACATTTTTTCAATAAAATAATTTTGCTCATGGATTCATAAACCCTTTTTTTAAAACTTTCTAATCACAAATTCTCGAAAAAGTTATTTTCCACTTTTCAAATAATCTCTCCTAAATTAATACTTATTCTTGTTTTATAAATTGTTATTACTAGGATAATTAATACTAAAATTATTTTAATATTTAATCTTAAATTATGTTTGGCTCATGTTTAGTAATTGTTTATAATGAATTGCCATTTTTTTTATATATATTTCGAGGAACCTTAACTTTTATTCACTTAGGGTACATCAACTTTCAACTGCGTTTTTTGTAGGTATTCCAAACTTTTAATTTTCTCTAATACATACGTGAACTTTAAATCTATTTCTCATCCATATCTAATTTAAATAGATATTTGTTATATGTATCCATACTTTCATTTTTCCATAATCCATACCCAACTTCTAAATATGTTCCCCATCCATACCTAATTTAACTTATCACTTCCATCCTACGTGAAAATTGATAGTGTTAGCAGCATAACAAATATCAATTATCCCAAGTTCTATGAATCACGGTCTTGACTCTTTCTTCCACCCTAACCCGCTGGTATTAATAATGTTCCACAAAATCATTTTTCCAAAATCAATGATACCAGTTCGCTCTAAAATGTCAAATGTACGTTGCCTCGTATATTCATAAATCCTCTTTTAGCACCATCTAACATCAATTCAACAGCAAGAGATGAAATTGCATTTATTGAGTCATTATGGCAACCATATAGCAATGGTGTGCATTTCAGAAACAAAGAGCTTGATTCGTAGAGTTTGGGATAATGCATTTTATCATGTTGCTAAAGGGGTTAATTCGTCAATTTCCACGTAGAATCGAACTGTGAGGATTGTTAACGATTGGTTAAATTATGTACGGATGACAAACATGTTTGGAAGTTCGGGAAAAATAAAATAAAATAAAATCGGATACCTATAAGAAATTGAGTCAACAATTATGCTTTTTACCACTCTTTCCAGTCTTAAGTCTTTCTTTTGAAGTAAACAACAATCCACAATAGTGGCATTATGTGAGTTTTTTTTTTACTTTCTATTATTCTCCTTTATTATCTTGTTTAATTTATTGAGTGAGGGCAAAGTAGTAATTAGCTTCTTTTTAGGTTTCTTCAGTTTTTTTTTTTTAATTATATATCAGATTCTTCTCAGCACCAATGGAGTGGGATCCGATTCTTGAATATATGCAACCATCGTTCCATGTTATAAAATTGGGACTCACAAATCAACATTTTTTACCAATCAGTCAAAATGTTGTTAAAAATGGATATCAAGATATTATTAATATGATGCCCTACAGAAGGGCAAAAGGGTATTAAGAAATATTTGAACATAATACTCAAATTATTTCTGAGAAAGAAAAAATATGGATTTATCCATCTGAAGAATATATTATTTATTCAAATACAAGGATCCCTACTAAGGATGAAGATATGTATCACCTTGACAATTTACTATCCATCATTATTTCAAACCAAGTTAATGGATCAGAAGATATGTCTAAAGAATTGTACAAGATACTTTGGGATTACAGTGATTGTGAACACTGTGTAGTAGCCAAGGAGCATCCCTCAATAGTGAAGAATTTCCTACTGAATTTTTTGAGTCCAGAATGGAGAAATAATGGAGCCAAGATAGTGACACTTTATCATTACTTTAATAAAGCAATTTATTAAAGAAAAATTGTGGTCACTAAGAGACAGAAGATAGTACAAAAAAGTCTCCAATATTATGACCTCTCACCCACTTATGGTTAGATGTCATAATCCAACTCAAGAAGATAAGGCCAGCTACCACTACCCAACAAAAGATAGTGGGAGACACCCGTAAAGATACAATTACTTTCACTGCCTAACAAAGGAGAGTGGGAGGATAGCTGTAAAAGATAAGATTCGTTATCACCAAAGGATGGCCTCAAGACCTCTATAAAAGGAGAGGAGGTTCAACATTGAAGATATCTGAAAAACAACTCATCTCAAAGACTCTTAGAGAAATTTCTACTTAAGAGTTATCTTTTGTAATCTGTATACACCACTTGTATTCAGAAAAATAGTTAGATAACTTGAAGATAGCAAAGCTTGTAATAATGTAATCACTTATGGAGTTCTAAACTTCATAAGGTGAGTACCAAATGTATGTAAGTATAGTATGTAAGCATGTACGATTTCAGTTTATGAATATAAAGATGAAGTTTGTTATGTTCAACAAAGCTTTCATTAAAGGATTTCATTAAGTTTCTCATGATTCCTCGGCAGTACAGATAGAGATTTTAAAAAAAAATTAAAACATTGTTTTTGAATGGATATTAGCAATGCCAAAGTACCTGTCTTTGATGAATGTTTTAGGGGAAAGGGCAGTCTTCTAACAAAATTGTAGCACCTTGTGTGTGAGTCTATTTTTTAAAATTTCGTTCTAAGTAAGAACTTGTTTCTGAAAAGAGTTTGAATAGAGGTGAAAACAGAGACTTTGGATGCTGTGAGATAGCGTCTGTGGCAACACGGCTAGTTCTCTAAAGTGAGAAATGCAACCTTAATTGAAAAAACCTTTTGCGAAAGTAGTTGTGGACCTAAATGATTTCAAAACATTTTAAATATTCATCTAATTCAGAAAAACGATTAAGTACATGCAAAGCAACTATAAAGACATGCTGGAGGGAAAGCCTGATTATTTCCATTGATTACTATAAGTTTATTTACATGCTTTCATATACTTACACTTTAATTACTGTTTATTTACATGAACACTTCACAAGCATCCACATCTAGCGAAAATAATCTTAAATTATGTTTAAGTAATACAGATATTTCTTTCTTACTAAGATTAGTTAAAAAATCTGAAAAGTATTTCCTGTTGGCCAGGAAAACCTTAAACAAATATATGTTGATATAGATTATGCTTGCAAACATAATATAAGATTTGATCATGTAGAAACTAGTAGAAAAATAAAAAGGATAGAAGATATTATTATCGAATATAAAGATATAGAAGAAGAAGTTTCAGAAGGAATTATTCTGGGATATATAACTAAAGAAGATCAACCTAAAGCCTTCGAAGAATTATCAAAATATAGAGAATATTTAGGTAAAATTGAAAATTTTAAGAAAATACTATATAATCCTGATTAAGTTTAAGAATCTACTATCAAAATAGAAGATTTGAAAAAAGTAATCCTAAATAATCTAACAATCAAGAAATATAGGATCTATTCTGCTATTCCATAATTCAATTCATTAAGGGTAAAATAAACATTTCCACAAAAACCTATAATAAACCAAGTCAACGGGCCATTTATAATAACCTCCCCATCAACTTTAACGTGCGCTTTTGTAGTTATCCAAACTTTTAATTTTCTCTAGTACATACTTGAACTTTAAATCTATTTCTCATCCATATCTAATTTAACTAGATATTTCTTATAGGTATCCAAACTTTCATTTTTCCATATTTCATACCCGACTTCTAAATATGTTCCCCATCCATACCTAATTTAACCGACCACTTCAATCCTACGTGAAAATTGATAGCGTTAGCAACATAATAAATATCAATTATCCCAAATTCTATGAATCATGGTCTTTGTTCCACAATTCCAATTCCACCCTAACCCGGTGGTATTAATAATGTTCCACAAAGTCATTTTTCCTAAATCAATGGTACCAATTCGCTCTAAAATGTCAAATGTATGTTGCCTCGTATATTAACAAATCCTATTTCAACCCTATTTAGCACTATTTAACATCATAAGATCACAATTCAACAGCAAGAGATGAAATTACATTTATTGAGTCATTATGGCAACCATTTCAGAAACAAAGAGCTTGATTCGTAGAGTTTGGGATAATGCATTTTATCATGTTGCTAAAGGGGTTAATTCGTCAATTTCCACGTAGAATCGAACTGCGAAGATTGTTAACGATTGGTTAAATTATGTACGGATGACAAACATGTTTGGAAGTTCGGGAAAAAAAAATAAAAAATAAAATCGGATACCTATAAGAAATTGAGTCAACAATTATGCTTTTTACCACTCTTTCCAGTCTTAAGTCTTTCTTCTGAAGTAAACAACAATCCACAATAGTGGCATTATGTGAGTTCTTTTTACTTTCTATTATTCTCCTTTATTATCTTGTTTAATTTATTGAGTGAGGGCAAAGTAGTAATTAGCTTCTTTTTAGGTTTCTTCAGGTTTTGTTTTTTATTTTATATATATTGAAAGAGGGGCTTATGGTTTCAATATATGCTTAGTTGTTTTTAATTAAATAAAATATTTGGAGTTTTTTGAACAAATTATTGGTTGCTTTTGTGTTATTGCGCACGAATCAACAAATTGTGATCATTTATTATTATTATTATTATTATTATTATTATTATTATTATTATTATTATTCTTTCTCGCTTGTGTCTATGTTATTGATGAACACCAATAATTACATTGCACACAAATATCTTTAACGAATAGCAAAAGTAGAATTTTTCAAAAGCTATATAGTTTAATTACTCAATAACTGGAAATATCATGGAATACTCACTCGGTGTAACTAATAAGAGTAGCTCTCGAGTTTCACTATCTTCCATCGATTGCAGACATGGAGAGTCCATTAGCCGAAAACTTCACAGATTTGCCATTTTCAAGTTCATAAACTGTACTATTTCTGGTGACAAATGCTGGACAGTTTGGCATTGGCAAAAGCATCATTTCATTTTTTAACATGGATATAACATCCTCAATTATAGGGCGATCAGTTGCGTGATTTTCCAAGCATAGAAGACCAACATGAATGCATCTTTTCAATTGTTCTGTATGACTGCATGAACTTTTTAGCATCGGATCCATGAGCTCTAATGCAGCATCTTTACTCCAAAGTTCCCAAGCCTACAATAATTTTACACTAAATCTAAGTACGAAGAAAAACAAAAATGAGATGAATCTAAAAACTAATCAGAAGTTAACTTACATGTTCTACTAGATTGAGAGGACCTTCTTCATCATGGAAGCTATTGTTTTTTCGACCACTCACAATCTCAAGTACTAAAACTCCAAAACTATAGACATCCGATTTGATCGAATAAATACCCTGCATCGCGTACTCAGGAGCCATATAACCACTGTGAAATCATGAAAGTATTAATTCGTTGGTAATGAGCATTGAGCATATATAACATATATTATCAGCAGTCATTTTGAAAAGAAATATTATTTTGTTACTTACTATGTCCCAGCACGCTTATTTGTATTTGCTTCTATGACATTCCGCTTGAAGATTTTCGCCATTCCAAAATCAGATATTTTGGGGTTCATTTTCTCGTCAAGTAGTATGTTACCGGCTTTCAAATCCCTGTGTATTATTCGTAATCGCGAGTATTTGTGAAGGTAGAGCAATCCCTTCAATGATGGTGAAACGTGTATCCCATATTAAGAGCTCCCTCTTAGTTGGACCTGTCATGTACAATGTTTGCTTACTATCTCGTTTTATTGAGGCTTATGCCTTGACTTAGTGAGGCTTACGCATCAAACCAACTAAATTGCTCATGTTTGCCTTGCATTTTTCAAATAAACTTATAAAGAAGATGATGATCACATTAGTAATGATCATATTAAAAAAAAAATGAGTAGTCATAATTTTGTTACATGAGTACTAATGTGAGGATTTATTTTCTCTCTTCATCTCAACCACACATTCATCAAATAAAATAATATTACACACGAATCTAAAACTTTTCAACCACACATCTCCCATCAATCACTATTCTAAAAATTTTCAACCCCCCAAAAATGGGGGCCAAACAGGGGCTTATTGTCTTCTATTTTCTTGATTTATTTTCTGTTCGTTGCAAGTTAGACTTTTAATTTTATTAATTAGTTTTATTGTGGTGTTTTTTATTTTTTTATTTTTTTGAAAGGATTTATAATTTGTTATGAGCATATTTTTATATTCTTTTGAATTCTTTTATTTTTCTATCTTGAGGCTCATGCCTCAAAGTGCCTTGAGGCTCACGTCTAACCTCGTGGAGATAAGAGGTCTGATAAAGTCTTTTTAAACATTGCTATAAGATAGTATTTGAACTAATAAGAGGTAAAAATTAATTAATCTAAACAAATAAAGATAAAATTAAAATTATCCTTATCATACAAGAAAATACAGATTTTGTTCACTCCAATTATGTTTCTGAACTCGAGGTATACAAAATCCATTTTAAAATATGTGTTTGTAAACAAAATTAACCTACCATTCTCCAATTGAAAATTCTCTTGATTGTTTATTTTTGTATCAATCATAACATATTTTCGAAAAACCTGTAACTTGAAAATGTGTCATAAGAAATATACTGTGGGAAATAGATGGTACTCACAAAAGAGAAAGAAGTCCAAACTTTTGTTAGGCATGTAGTCATAGATTATCATCTTCTCATCTCCATGGATGCAGAAACCCAATATTTTGACAAGATTCACGTGTTGGATTTTAGATATAAGTATTAGTTCAGTTTTGAACTCGAGCAATCCTTGAACTGACCTTCGGGAGAGTACCTTTACTGCAATTTCTTGCCCTTCAACGGTTTTTCCCTGTAATGATAAATAAACACATACTTTATTTATTATTAAATTAGTGGATGTTGTCAAAGAGAGTGACGATGCCATATTTCTATTGAAGCAAAACTAATATATTTATCAAAAGAAGAAATGGTTGCAGATTGAACATGTATGGTAAGTGTTTATAAACGATTTAAATTATAAATAGATAGAAATAATGAATATGTAGGTAGTACCTGTAGATCCTTCAAAATGCGTGGATAAAAAGTATCCGAGTGTTTATAAATAGTTTATAAAGTTGAACTAAACATAGATGTGTCCTAAGAGTAACTAAGAAAGTAAGATCCTGGACAATGTTAAGAAAGAGAAAAGGCAATAAGAGTATTTCTGCAGCAATGATCAATAAATGCCTTTTCAGATACTCTGATGCAAGAATCAGGGGCTACTTGAAGCTCCAAAGTGCTCATCCTATTCAAAGAACGCATAATATTCTCAATTCAAATTTACCTTATAAACAGGGCCAAAACCACCCTCTCCCAGTTTGTTTGTTGACGAAAAGCTGCCCGTAGCTTTAAGGATGGACGAATATGTAAACAATCTAAGATGATGACCCTGCCCTCCATCACTTTCAACTGGATGTGTTTCAGTATATCCCTCTAGGGTCATCAATTCACGTAATTCTTCCTTCTTCCTTCTCCCTATGAGATGATTATCCAAAGCGTCAACATAAGAATGCCAATGAATATCGTTAGGAGAATTAGAACTGGAAAAACTAGAAATATCAAAATAAGAATGCAATGAAGATATTAAAAATCCTCGAGGATATTATTTTTACACTTTCCTTTGTATATTATCTGTTCTCCTCGCTCCACTCCACTCCGCTCTGCTCCGTCATCCGCCTATTTATTCCATTAAATATGTGTTCTACTCTATATGATCCCCATATTACAACAATTGCAATACTCACTACATATAAAATGACAGTGCAACTACAGCTACAACTCTTGAAATGAATCTTATTGTATTATGTATTCCTCTTTCCAGTCATTATGTTGAAGTGAAATTGTATGCATATAAATATCAACATGACATCAATTAAGAAATACAAAGAACATTCTTTATAATCTTATAGAACCTTCTTTATAATCTTTTCTCCTCCAGCTCGCCGATATTGTTATAGGTATTTTATTTGTATGGAATATGAAGAAGGTTTTTTAAAGCTACAAGTGATCGGAAAGATACCTTGTTCAATTTTTCGGATGATGAACCATAGACAGCCCGACAAAAGCACAATTACTACTGCAATAACCAAAGTAATGATTTTCCATGTCTTCCATCCTGTCATTTATCATTTGATGATAGTAAACGCAATGCCCAAAGAGAAATATCTCTATTGGACGTCAAGAATAGAGGAAAGAGGGAAGTACATTTATTGACTTACATATCGCTTTATATATCTTAAACATATTAGGTCACAAGAAATTTCTTTTGCAAAAAATCAAAACCCAAATGAAAAGAAGTTTATTTTAAAAAAAAAAAAAAAAAGGGATTCGGAACCTCAAACAGAGGAATTGAAGGGAATGTGTGCATATGTTGAAAAAATCTTGATTTGGTGATATGACTTACTTTTGGTTGAGTGTGGAACAAGAACGAAATGTGTAGGTTCAGAACCATCAAAACTCTGTACAAAAGTCATTTTTTTCCCTATCCAGTATGAACATCTATCGTCATATCTAAATCCTACACATTCACAGTCCTTCCAGCACTTCTCTCTGCAGTCACTCTCAGTAAGATTTGCATCATTCTCATTACTCTCTTCATTCACTCTCGCTCCAAGTCCATCAGCGAAGTACCCTGATTTCGGAACAAATTTGTCATCATCATTCCTGAAACAATTTTGTGATTCACAGCCTTGTATGTTATCACCAAAACAACGACTAACTTGTGCTATAACCATTCCCCTCTCCTGATCATACATATCCCCGTTATATGCTAGCTGCCATCCAGAAATAGTTTTTCGACGTTCAGGTGTCAACTTGGGGTCTATTATAAGGGAGTAGCTGAAGTAATCCTCCACACCATTTGAAACATAGGTGAAATTGTAATTGAAATTGAAAATATCGGGTTTAAGGACTATATTCTCAAATTCCTTGACATTCAATCTCGAGTTCTCATCCGTATAATTTTTCAAGTCCGCACTGGTCCAATAAACTAACCCTCGCCGTTTAACAATCAATCTATGTCTGGCTGGATCCCATTCTAGCGTAAAAATTCCTGAAGCGAAATTGTGATCGGCAAACCATGATGTAAGAGACCAATTTCTCCCAGTCCTATGATTAACACCTAGTTTCCTCCCCGCAATAAGAGTATCAGTGGGATCATCAAAGCTTTCCCACAGAATCCTGCCCTCAGATCCATTCATATTCATCTCTCTCACTACAAAATTCCCCGAATTCAACAGCGTGGCTGTTATATTTGTGCCATTTCCGCCTTCATACAGCTTTGCCACAGGATCTGATCTGTTGCTGCTCGTTATAATAAGTTCTCCAGCACTACTTATTGTGAGAATGCCAGAATTATCCTTAATAGGGTTTTTTCTGTTACCAAGCCATACTGGATAATTTGGATTGCTCGAATTTGTGTACCATATTCCTAAATAAATATTATTGGTATCTCCGAGCTTATAGAATCCTAAAGTGAAAACTTTGTTTGCAGAAACTAAGAAAGCAGATGAATTTAGACTATCCCCATGTGTAAGGGTGTCAACAGATGAAACAAGGGGCACAAAATAATAGAATATGAAAAAGAAGAATGATATGGTTAGGATTACAGCTTTCTCCATTTGAATATGATCAGCAATTGTTAAAGCCAATAATATAAATAGGGACTCGTGATTTGAGTTTTTACATTGCATAAATCAATAATTGGACCATCTTCCCTGGCACTAAAAATTCTACATTTTTTATGTCTTTTTCAAGTTTCTAGTCTTCTAGTTTTACTTTTGATATTTCCAAAATACATTTATTCTAAGGGCCGCCCTACTTGTATCTCAACCCCTCCGGCCCTTCACAATAGTGGGCGTGGCCCATAATATTACATATTAAAATTAATATTGCATTCCTAAAAAAATCTATTGAAAATAATAAATTCAATCCATAATTGTAATTTTTAAATATTTTATTAATCAAATACGTAAATAAATTCAATCCATAATCCAATCTTTTTCGTATGGCACAAAAACCAATCGATAGATTTTTATTTTTATTTTTTGTTTATGATGAACTTTTCAATAGTGTGAATTATATGAAAATTTATTATATTGGATAATTAACTTTGAATTCATTATCTACAAATACTCAATTTTTAGCTGAAATTTACTTGCATCTGGTTATACTTCATTACACGTGAATTTCAACTTCAATTTCATTTTCATTTACATTGATTCTTCATTTAACGTAAATTTCAATCTTATTTTCATTTACATATCAATCTCTTTACTTTTCATTTCGCGTGAGCCCTAAGAAAATGGAAGAGGAATTCCTTTTGTTCTTCTTCTTTGAGTACGCTGGCTCTTGGTAATAACTTCGAAGTTTGTGAACTATTCTTGATTTAGAAAATCATTATATTCGACTTCGATGTAATCCAATTACTGATTAGAGAACATTTAACACACTCAATGTTTCATAAGTTGCTGCTATTTGGGTTGATCATGATGACTATGATGATGTTCATATGCATGATATTGTAGGTCACTGTGAAGATGGAAATCAGAATAAAATACAATATTATTATGGATGTTATGACCCACTTCAATACACACTTTTATTTCCTTATGGTGAAACAGGTTGACACCAAGGTATTAATCGAATTAATACGGACGAAGTTTTGATCTTGTTCGAAGTTTTAATTTATGATGTGGGTAATTAAATTTTTGTCACCATTTACATTTTTTTCTTTGTGAAAAAGTTGTTTGATAAACAAGATTACTTATCTCAAAAGAACTTGTTTACTATTTAACTTTGAATCTTTCCCAAACATGCTATGCTTCTTTGTAAACCTCTAATCGTAAAGAAGCATAACCATCATAGTTAAATTACTGCATTTTAAATTTCAACTTCTAAGATGTATGACTTACTTAAATTTTCATTTGTAAATTTTTAGAATTTGCACATTGAAAACCTTTGTGGAGCATTTTTGCAGTGTGGAGATTAGAAGGTTTCAAAACTTGTATTGCAATTGTTTTTGTGGTATGGTTATCAACTGATTTGTGTTCTTATAGCTCTGACTAGGCACCCTTGATTATGGTTAGTAACCTGCTTCAAGTAAGATGTCGTCTCTTCAATCATTATAACAAAAGCTATATCAATTTGTGAATCCTTCTCATTAAGATTTATGTACACAGTATTGAGATGAACATTTCTTGCTTTATTAACCTTAGTATTATTGGCTAATGAAAGAACTACCTATATATGTTTACAGCACAATTCAAGTTGTTAGTTTTTCTATCATTATTTGGTTTTTCAAGTAGAGTACCATTTGGGAAGTCTGTGATTTTTTGTAGTAATTGAAGTCAGATCTTCTATTTGTAGGATTTTGACTCATTTGGAACTGAGATTTAGCTATTTGTAGATCGAACATTTCGTTGAAACGAATTATATTAAATTTTAAACTTGGCAATCTAAATGTGGGACTTTAGGTTACTATATGCAAATTCAAAACTTTTCTTTATTTTTAATTACATGTTCTCCATCAAATTATTATTCTAAAATACATTTAAAAAAAAAAAAAATGGGCATCAAACGGGCCTTTTAATATTTTATTGCTGACAACGGTCGACGATCTAAGAACTATGATCGCCTGTGTTGACTCGAGTTCCTGGGTCCGTCACTAATTACAGCTTTCTCCATTTGGATATGATCAGCAATTGTTAAAGCCAATAATATAAATATGGACTTGTGATTTGAGTTTAAATTTCATAAATCGATAATCACCAACAATATTTGAAAAGTAATTAATGGGAATAATTCTACAGTTTCTAGAATGTCAACACTTTTAGTCTTACTTTTGACATTTCCAAAATACATTAATTCTAATCCTACCAAGATTATTGTTTGGGAAAACTTATTTTTTGGATTAACAGAATTTGAAATAGTGATATTTAGCCGAATGTGTAATTAGAAAGTGAGAAAAAAAAATTGGGTTTGCATGTAAAATTATTTTATTGGGAGAATGAGTGATTGAAAATGAGTTTGAAGAAAAAAATGAGTTAATAAAAAATGAGTCAAACACGGGCTGTATTTACAAATTTTTCGAGTAATTGTTAAAAATTTGGCAAGATATCAGCAATAATATCAAATGGATCACCAACAGAATAATTTCCACACGTCAAAATCCATTTATTCATCAACTTTTACATATGAGTTCAGGAATAATATGCACAAACTAATATAAAAGCGAATTCCAATGATAAAATAATAACTGTAATGACGTGCTGAAAAAAAAAAAGAATTGACAAAAATGAAAGCAAACAATTAAAAATATTTTTATTTAAAAATTACCACTATTTTATAAATAAGTTCAATCACTTTAAATTATCCCTAAGAGTTAAAGTTCCCAAAAACGATCATAAGTTCGCAAAGGAATTTTTTGTTAAGTCTTACTAACCGTAATATATAGTGCAAGGAACAAAATTATAAGTTCAAATTATTAATTCGATATCGTAAAAGTTACCATAAAAAGTTTAACGACCCACTTGGAATTTCTATGTAAATGTGCCATTAGGAAATTTATAATCGCTGAACTTTATTTTATGTCAATTTAATTTATGTTTCGTGTTCAGTGATGCACTTGTATTAATATAATTTTTGCTCACTAGATCATTTAATTAACTTTATTATGAATCAAACTAAAATAAAAAAACAAAGTCGATAAATGGTAAAAAAGTAAATTCAATAAGTAACTTAAGATCGAATGAGATTTATTGATCAACATAAAATTTCGCAATAAACTCACTATCACCATTGTTTTTAATCTTATATTTTGTTTTATGAAAATTCAACTTTTGATATGACACGTGACTAAAATACGCTATTGTGGAATCAAGAATTGATGAAATTGGGTAGTAATTAAGGTTTATATTTCGTTTTCAAGCTGTGTGAACATTGAAATTTCATACTTAGTTGTGTAGAATAATCCTATTCTCAAAGTTATATATTTTCCCATTGATTTTTCTTCCTTTGTTTGTGGTGGGAATAATTTCACTAGTTAAATGTCGAAAGCTCCCCACAGTACATGACATTCTAAGAGTGGTGCTACATGTACATTAGGGGTGCCATAATGGACACATGGCACCCCTAATGTACAAGGGGAATAACCCACATTCTAATCCTACCGACATTGACTTTTCAAATTTCTTGACCAAATGATAAAACATTCAAAAATCAAGCAGCAAGATATCAAGAAAATTATCAATGGAAGTCTTTGATATTTTAAAATTATTCAATAAATTAAATAAGACTTTATACACTTCATGGCATATTAATAACGGGTAAGATTCTGTAAGGATCAATTCTTCAATTAGCTTATGATATAAGATGGTGTTAATAATTATTCACGATGACCATTGAGGTAAGGACTACTTGATATGCACCATATGTAGAGTACCACATCATAGACCGTCTACCACATGAGGCCATCGACCCCCATGAGGCCATCTACGTTTACATAAGCCACCTACCACCACAAGGTCCTCTACATTCACGTAGGCCGTCTACCACCATGAGGTCAATGCTACACTCAACCATATAAATGGCAATGAGTTGGAGGAAACCACCCAACATCGAACATGAGCACAATCAACCGTTTAACGAGTGGGGGTTACCACGTTAGAATTTAGGGAAAGTGGGAAGGTTTACGTGGGATGCGTGACACGATTAATCTTGACTTCTTCATTACTTTCCCTCTCACATCCGTCTTTTTTGACTTCTTCAATGGTCATTTTTTCTTCTTTTTTTGCTGAAAAAATGGCTACCAAACAGCCCGTGAATACATACATACAAATATGGTAAATGTTAATTTTTCGGTAAGCTAAAATGTGGCCCATAAATACTTTTTTTTCACCAAAAATAATAATAAATATTGTGAATTTTTTTTTCTATAATTAATAAAAAGAGTTTTTATTGAAAATATTGTCATTATTATTTCAACTTTGGCACGTGAGGATAATGTTGCCACGTGTAATGCTTTGCTGACGTCGGCAGATACGTGCTCAAAATGTAGGTCTGTAGTTTTGGCATGTATGGAATGGGAAGGGTTTTGCTTATTTGCTAAAGCTTCCCGCTTCCGACAGAATATACAGTGCGCGCGTGTTGGACAGTTTGAAAGTAAACTTTTTGGATGAATTGTCAATAGTGTCCTCGAGGACATTCGATTAAGGTTGGTGTACCTTTTTGTAAATTCAGAAAAAACCTCAAAGTAATGGCCATTATACGCATATCAAAAGTTTGCCCAAGAACACAGACATAATCTAGAGGAAAATTTGATCAGTAAAATAGCATCATTCAACACTAATCTCCATACATTTTTCACCCAAATTGGTCGACAGATTTACCTGAAAATGCATTTTAGAATAGTGATTTGGTGAAAAATGTATGATTCAAAAATAAATAAATATTTTGAGTTTAAGCGTAATATTATTTTAATAAAAAATGTGTAGTTGAAAAAAAAAAAGAAAAAACGTATTTTAAAATTAATGGGGATCAAACATGTTCTAAACAATTACTAAAATTTTATTCTAATATATTTTAGTTTTAATATCAAAATACTCGTTTGACTGTATAAAAATCTGTCGCTCAATTAAAGAGTGCAATGTGAGAACAATATAACTCGGTAACAAAATGTTTAATAAGGTTTGTATAAGGAAATACGTTGGATATATTAATTTTGCAATCATGCCATGAGTGCAGAAAAGTTTTACATACGTTGGATGAACATTTCTTGCTTTATTAACCTTAGTATTCTTGGCTAATGAAAGAACTACCTATATATGTTTACAGCACAATTCAAGTTGTTAGTTTTTCTATCATTATTTGGTTTTTCAAGTAGAGTACCATTTGGGAAATCTGTGATTTTTTGTAGTAATTGAAGTCAGGTCTTCTATTTGAAGGATAAGCTTTAGTTGAAGGTTAAATTCTTTTTTAGGTTCAGAGGCTTATTCTTGTTCTTTAAAATTCCTTTTATTTTTAAATCTTAGACTTGGACTATGTTTGGGTCATGTTCATAAATTATTTTTAAACATTTAAGCCATTTTTTATCCTTCTATTTTGCGGGACCTCAATTTTATTTACTTATCTATCACTTATTTCTACATACTAGTCTATTGCCCGTGCAATGCACGGGCAATGTCATTTCGAAGGTAATATTAGCGTTTAAAAAAATATATATTTATCTCATTTTTTGATGGATTTTTCTTTAAAATTGCATAATGTAACATTTTTTCATGCACTTGTTTTTCCAGAGTTAAGAATTATAGATACTGAACTTTATTATCAAACGCTATGAAAATATGAATTAATAACGAAAGAACATAATATTAATTGAACGACGAATGGAACCCAATAACATTGACAAATTGCAAAAAAGTTGTAATCTTAGATGACAAAAATCATAAGTAATAAAAGCACATTCTTCCTCCTATCCTCTCTTCGCATGGGACATGATGTAAAATTTATTTTATATCCTACCAGCAGGTACGAATGTGAGCTAAATAAAAGAACTCTTGACAGTTTTTTGTGTTAATTTGAAAAAAAAAATGTATTTACTAACGTAGTGATGAACTATACTAAATTGGTCTTCAAATCATGTGAGCAGCTCTTATCACTTTCGTCAACATCTTCAACAATCCCTTTGACAAGACATCCCGATTGAGCGCTTTCTGCATAGGCTTTACATGCTATCAGAATATCACGAGAATGCTTGTAGGAATGTCATATCACAAAGTCCTCGAAATGCTATGAGTAACACAACACAAAACTTAAATCAGTATACAATGAAATCGTTACCCAAAAGGAAATAATAAACTGAAATTAATTACCAAAATATGTAAGGATTGAAATGTCTAATAATAACAGTAGTACATAGAAGGATCTCAATTTCATCTTACCTTCGGTGGCCGCCTCATACTGTACACCATTGTTTAGAGAGAATGAATAAAAATATTCTCATTGTATGCCATTGAACACTTTTCTCCTGTCGCTGAACCACTCATATTTGCAAGTCTAGACTTATTAAAATAGGACTTAGCATTTAAAAGTAGACCTTGTAACATGTAGCATAATTGATATATCATGGATCAACTTCAACTTTTGACTACCACTTTAAGTGTCGAGAAGGCTTAAACATTCTTTGCCACAATTGTACATGTTTTGATTGATGCGAAGTCCACCAGAGTGGTAATAGACTTGCTGTAACAAAAAGTAAGTTAGTATTAATGGAAGACAATGTATTGACATATTC
Source organism: Fraxinus excelsior (assembly GCA_019097785.1). Taxonomy (NCBI): domain Eukaryota; kingdom Viridiplantae; phylum Streptophyta; class Magnoliopsida; order Lamiales; family Oleaceae; genus Fraxinus; species Fraxinus excelsior. Next base: position 16,781,832 of record CM032631.1, on the reverse strand, counting down.
GAAAGTGTAAAATGGGTTGGACACAAAAATATCTAAAACATACAAGTGGAATATTGGGATAGCTTTCAGGAAAGAAGATGTCGAAGGAAAAGAGACCATCATGGTATGGAGTTTATTCTACTCTTTTATTATAGCCCTACTCTTATTATTATAGCCCTTAAAAGATTCACTCTGAATTCAGAAACATACGTAAATATGGTATTTGATAGAGTGGCAGCAAAAATATAAAAGGTGAGGAATAGATTCATTCTAACAAACTCAGCAAAATGATGGTAAAACCATTAGTTTTAACAAAATGCATACGGATTATAACTAAATTTGTTCAAATATCATCATAAATTGATCCTGAATATTCAGAGAGCTTACCAGGAAAATCAGATAATATCTTGAAATAAAAAAATGTAGAGTCCGTAAATATGAGCAGAAGATCACAGACAAAATGGAAATGGCTGAAATTAAAACGAAATATAGTTAATGGGAAAATTTATACCATGCATTAATAACGATTAGATAAAAAAGTAATAATAACTAACCTGTTATCAAGAGTATATGCACAAGAGTTTTTGAAGTTCTCTTAGCTATAGTTACTTCCATCATGGTTGTTACTTTAAAGTACCGTGTTGCCATAAATCCAAGTACGTGTGAAAAACATACACAAATATCATAAAGCCTGAAATATTCCAAATCGAAATTAGTTATTATAGAAATAAGAAATAACTAAAATCAGTAATATAATTATAACAATGAGCGACTAAGATATGTGACAAATACTTACGAAGAAGTTATATTTCTACAAATGAATGAATGAGAGAATTTCTCTGTAGACAACATTCTTCGTACATGTAATGTGTAAATTGTCAGCGCTTGATGGTTTTAGTAAAACCTTTAAAGATTTGCTTGTTTTAGCTCTTGACAATGCTACATAAAGTTGACCATGACAGAAAACTGGTTCAGGAAGATACAAACCAACGTAATCAAGTGTTTGACCTTGTGCTTTATTTATTGTCATTGCAAAACATGGTCTAATCGGGAATTGAGTTCTTTTAAAATGAATTGAAGTTTGATCATTTTTCATAGGTACAAAAGGAATTCTTGGTAAGAAAACATGTTTTCCACAATATTCACCAGTTGTAATTTCAGCAAGAATTACATTCTTATCAAATTTTCTACAAGTAAGGCGTGTTCCATTGCATAAGCCTTCAGAAGGATTGATGTTCCGCAATAACATCACAGGACAGTTTATCTTAAGCTTCAATTCATGAGGCGGAATACCATTTGGAGTCAAAGTGTTCAAGAAATCTTCCTGTAGGCTATGTTCTGATTTGTCAATTGTTTCATCAAAGCTATAATATGTGAAAATTGTACCAGGAATCTGATCAAGTAAAATTCTATTAATATGATCAACACATTCATTTCTAGGAGTAAGAATTACTCGATTTCCCATCGTATGTAAATTATCAACATATGCTTCAATATTTGGAAAAACATGATTTATCAAAATTTTCAGAGATGTAATTTCATCCTCAAATGGTACAATTATATTGCTCGGAAGCTGAATGCAGTTACAACTGTGTTCTTCCTCTGTTCCATTTCCAACTCTAAGCAAATAATCAGAAAACGTGGGATCCAATTTTGCTCGCATGTTCTCAACCAACGGTAGATGTGAATACGAAGGCCATAGGTTAGAGAAGACTAAGCTAACTTTCATTATGTCTTCTTTTTTTTCCTCTGGGTATCACTGGTAAAACTTGTGTGAAATCTCCTCCTAGAACGACCACTTTTCCACCGAAAGGTAAATTACAATCAGTGATATCTCTGAGCATTTTATCGACGGCTTCAACGGCACAACGATTCACCATAGGCGCTTCATCCCAAAGTATTAATGTAGACATTTTTAACAAAGTCCCTAGAGCCGATTGTTTACTAACAGAACAGATAACTTCACCAACTGTTTCCAGAGGAATTTTAAATCTTGAATGAGCTGTTCGACCTCCAGGTAAAAGAGACGCAGATACTCCAGAAGATGCTGTAGCTAAAGCAATTAAATTTTGAGACCTTACACCTGCTAGTAGAGCTTTATATAAAAAAGTTTTGCCTGTTCCTCCTGGACCATCGATGAAATAGATCCCACTTGATTTGGAATTTACTTTTTCCATAATTGTATCATACGCAAATTGTTGTTCATTATTTAAGCTTGATGTATAGACATAGCCTCCTTCTATATTCAAATTTGTTGTCTCATCTGCAACCATTCTTCTCAACCTTTCATTTTCACCTATATGTACACTGAATGATACTATTTCATAGTCATTTATGCTTTTACCCGATGATTCTAAAATAGAATTGATGTCTTCTAAAGCTCGTAGTTCAGCATCCCTTGAATGTATATTTTCATATACATAATCATCGATCATATAAATTTTAAATTTATCCCACAGTAATCTTGGATGATCAGGGTTGCAAAGCATAAGAAGTGTAGCAAAAAGACGTCTTAAAGAAGTAGGCATTTTATAAATAATAGCTTCAGACAGACATTCTTCACAATGATTGTCTCCGCCTAACAAACTGTGTAAAAGTGCTCCTTCTCGATACGTATTAACAGTTACTCCGTTCAAAGTTCGTAAATCATGAAATGATGTTGGACCTCGAATATGATTGAGAAGAACGCGTAGGAAATATCGTTCTCCTTCAGATGGATTCGCTGCGACAATTCGTCCTATAACAACGTATTTTTTTCTGGGAGTCCAAATCTTCTTAGTTGAGTTCCAAACAAAATGGGTTGGAAAATCTCGATACAACAATGTACGCGCAAATTCATTTGCTTTATTCACCTCAAAAAACTCTGTCAACATTGTTCTTTTCGTATTTTCATTGTCAATAATAGTAGACAAATCATCTTCGTTGTCATATCTTACTTGTTGATGATTTTCGATATGAAGCTGTAAAGAATAAACAGTTGGACAAATTTCCGCCAAATTAAACGAGAAAATCCTCCACATAGCTTCAGGTGGAGATATCCATCTAGCAGATTGATAAGATGAGATTTCGTCGGTTTCTTTTCCTGTTTCATTTGTGGAAACTGAAAAATGAATACGATCATGTCCTTTATACACGTATTTGTACAAATACTTTACAGCTTTAATAGAGGAACATACTTCAACATTAATGTGGCAGTCAAATTTTGCGCTCAAATAAGGATTATACGGTACAACCCATCGATTGTCTAACATTTGACCTCTAACTTTAATAGAAATACCATTATCACGACGTTTATACAAAGGATATGAATTATCACCGAATATAGTAGAATTACAATAATCTCTAGGATATTTATTTTTACAACTATTGTTTCCTTCCATACATACGTTTTTTGGATTAAGATGTCCACAAGGGCCATGCATATTATGTTTAACAATAACAGAATGAAGATAAGGATGTTCATTTTCATTAGGAATTTCACAGCAAACTATCTTATCAACATCTAGAGCAGAACAAATTTTGTAGCCGTATTTAAAAATTAACAATAGATGTGCATGAGGAAGTCCCCTTTTTTGAAATTCAATAACATATATATGCGCAACAACTGGGCCTAAGATATTTTTTTTGTATAAATCATTTTTCAACTCTTCTAGTTTTGCTCTAAATATACGCACAATTAGATCAGGTCGATTTTGAATCTCATCATTGTGTTTTAGCTCTTGTTTAATCTCTGGCCAATTTGGATTGCATGTTATAGTCAAGAAGATGTCCGGTTTTCCATAACGCTGTACAATAGCCATTGCATCCATATATCTCCTTAACATATCTCTAGGTCCACATGTAAAAGATTGAGGTAAAATAATTTTTCTTCCAATTTTGTACCCTCTTGTCTCTCCATTTTGAACGCTATCTACAATACCTGGTAAAGTTCAGCTCGAATTTGACTTTGGTTGTTACGAAAATAGTCTAACCGTGCAGTTTCGATCTTGACATACATATCTACAACATATTGCTGGAACAATCTACCACTGTGAAGTAAAATAGACTTACCGGAAGGCCTAATTTGCAATTTATATGAATAATATTCTCGACAAGAAACCTGTGATCGTTTCTTCATTCCATTAAGCACTGCAGAAAAGAAGTTATCATTCAATTAGAACATTGACGATGCAAAAGTTAGGTGAATGTACAATAACATAAATTTACAAACCTTGATTTTCCTTTTCAAGAAATTCAGCTGCAGAGGTAATTGTATCAGGAAATTGAACAAATTCAGAGACATGTTCAGTCCTTCTACACCTCTCAATGCCTTCATGCCAACCGGATTCTCCGTATGGAAAAAGTAGAGGATATTGCAAAGGATCATAGCAACCATAATAATAATGAACTCTATGTGAATCACCAGAATGACCGTATATGGTAATGTCACGAAAGCGAATATTAGTATTTTCATCGTTTTCGACCCATATAGCAGCAACTTCAGATGAGGTAGGAGTATTAAATACTCTTTGATCAAGTCCTGGATCGCATCTTATATGTATTTGATGATCTCGTAAGTTAGTGATATTAGTTAAAGACCGAAAAAATCTAGTATATGGATTTACCTTCAAGATTTCAATTAGAACAGTTAAAGTACATTCATCAAAGTTCTCTGAAATCTTCATACGATTTTGAATCTCATTATTTGTATCATAAAAATATAACTGCATATAAGAAGGCTTATTGTTCTGTGGGATAAGTTCGTTTACGTAATGATATACTTGTCCTTGAACTCTAAATGTGTAAATACCTCGATATGCTTTAAAGAGCTCTTTATCGTATTTGACACCAAATGAAGTGAAAGCAAAGTGGTTATTATATCCTCGTGCAATTTTTTTAAATGTCATATATTTAGGTTCTTTAGAAGTAAACAAGTTGTACAATTCAGTGGGTGGATCAGGCATAGAGATATGTACTTTCCCATCAGAACAACAAAACCCTTTACTTTCTCTATAAATTTTTCTTGCACCACAATATTTACAACTATTGCATGTCGGTAATATGTATGCAGTTGTTGGTATGTTCAATACATTAAAACCACTTGGTAATGTCAAATTGGAAATATGAGGTATATCGTGGTTTGAAGTAGAAGCCTCAAAATCATGATTCATTATAGGTTGTTGCATTTGTATATCATTCGAATTATTATGTTCAGATGATAGAGGATTACCTATTCTCCTACGACGATCATTGCAACCACTTCGAAGTCGTTTTCGTCGATACCTATTCCTTTGATTTTCTTGTTGGCGATGAGACATTGTTTCAAAACCACTCGAAGTATCCATATCAAATAGTTGGAGTCCAAAGTAACCAACAGGAACTAAAAGAATTAAAGAATGTTATTAACATTTTTATACTTTGAAATAAAATAAAGTTGTAGAATAGTTGAATCAACTTCTCCATCACCAGATGGTACAAAAATGTCTATTACAATACTAACAATTTTTGTGGAATAATTGAATTTGAACCATAACTGTACAAAAAAATAATCTTACATATGTTAAAATATACATACGTAGAGTAAAACTAAAATTTAAAATATCAAAATTTGTGAACAATAACTGAAAATATACCTTAAAAAGAGAAAAAATAGTATTCACAAAGAAAACTCGAGAACCAGCAATTTATTACAAATTTATAAGTTACTATAAATAAATAAATAACTATAATACTATATAAACATATAATATATTATGAACAAAAATCTAAATAGTTCAGTTAGAAAAACGTACCTAAGATAGAATGCACTACTGTAGTAAACTATAACCACCAGAAAAAATAATTGGACACTGTATAGAAGATAACAATAAATATAAATTAGAGTCCACAATTTGTTAATAATAGTTAAATGGTAAATATTATAATAAAAATTTTAGAGAAAAAAATACAAAGGTTAACTGCAAATTGAAGTTTACAAAATTTATATAAAAGAATAAAAAAAATATTGTACCTGAAAATAGCACAATTCAATTGATGTTAAAAATTATGATATTTTTACTTTGAGAATGATATCTTGCAATTGAAAAGAAGATTGAAAACAAATTTAATATATAAAGAATTAGGAATGACTAAAAATATAACAAGCAAAAGAAAATCATAATCATAATCATAATAAAAGTTAAAAATCGAAGTATATGAAATAAGTTACATATTTTTTTGACCGAATGGACGAGATGCACCAATCTAGAGGTTCAAGGACAACGCCCTCGACGGGGATCGACCTACCCAGTCAGGTCGCGGAGGTCGAAGGGACAGCGCCCCTCGTGGGGGTTCGTGGGCAACGTCCCCGACGGGGATCGACCTGCCCGGCCAGGTCGCGGGGGCAGCGCCCCTCGTGGGGATTCGGGGGCAACGCCTTCGATGGGGATCGACCTGCCCGGTCAGGTCGCGGGGGTCGAGGGGGCAGCGCCCCTCGTGGGGGCTCGGGGGCAACGCCCCCGAAAGGAATTTTGGTTTTTATGTATGTACGACATCGAATATTTTCTAATTATTTTGACTTAAATTATTAATAAATGAATTTATATTTATAATTTGGTTTTTAACCCTTTTCTAAAGGAAGGAAGGAAGGAAGAAGAAGAGAAAAAAAAAAAAAAAAAAAAAAAAATTTACGTCTCCCCGTGCGCGCACGGGGAGACGTCAAATTTTAATTTTTTATTTTTTTTTTTATTTTTTTTTTGTTTTTTTCTTCTTTCAGAAAAGGGTTTCGTGCGCCCACGGGGAGTGGTGTCTCCCCGTGCGCGCACGGGGAGACGTCAAATTTTTAATTTTAAATTTTTTTTTTTTCCTTTTTCCTTCAGAAAAGGGTTTCGTGCGCGCACGGGGAGATTGGATCTCCCCGTGTGCGCACGTGGAGATCCAAACTCCCCGTGCGCGCACGGGGAGACACCACTCCCCGTGCGCGCACGGGGAGTTTCATTCTCCTCGTGCGCGAACGGGGAGACGTTTCTCCTAATTTTTTTTTTATTATTTTCTTTCCCATTCAATTTTTGTAAGTATTATTAATTGTTGTAATTTAATTAGTAAAAATTTAATGTTTCCACACAACTCTTTAATTGTAATGGAAGATACTCACCCCAATAATAATACTAAAATGATATGTTAACAAACTTATTAAAATAACCTAATATGATTCAGAATTTATTGTGAAACATAGAAAAATACTAAATCTATACAAACAAAATACAAACTTATTAAATTAACCTAATACGATTCAGAATTTATTGTGAAACATAGAAAAATACTAAATCTACACAAACAAAATTAACTATTTAAAGAAATTATAAAGTAATAATAATATAAACATTATTGTGAAATATAGAGAAATACTAAATCTACACAAACAATATTAACTATACCTAACTACTTACAAAAATCGAACACAATTATATTTATTGAAAGAAATACTAAATATGCAAAAGTAATAATAATATAAACAAAAATAACTTTTACATATAAATACTTATAGTAAAAGTTTATGTTCTACTGCAATATCAAAGTTTCAAAACTTAGTCGTACAAGCTGAAAACCATAATGGAAAACATAATGGAGTAAAATAAATATTTTCATGATTTATAGATTAACATAATGGTATTTACATGCTAATATAAACAAAAATAACTTTTACATATAAATACTTACCGTCAAAGTTTATGTTATGCTGCAATATCAAAGCTTCAAAACTTAGTCGTACAAGCTGAAAAACATAATGGAGTAAAATAAATATTTTCATGATTTATAGATTAACATAATGGTATTTACACGCTAAACATAAAAAAAAACAAAATTAACTATACCAACTACTTACAAAAATCTTAAACATGGAACACAATTGTATTTTTATTTAATGAAATACTAAACATGCAAAATATATATCTAATATCTAATAGAAACTAAAATAAATTTTTCGATAGACTTACAGTAAACAGCAATAAAGGTTAACAAATTCTCGATAATTGAATAAATTCTTCTTCATTAGTTCTCCCATATAAATAGACTAATCTCTTCAGCCGACTACAAAAATTAACCGACCCCAAAAAAATCAAAAGTTCTTGAAACTATCAAAAGGCGCCTACAATTTTGACCGCCAATGGTTAATGTGATACGCAAAAGTCATCACATTTTTGTTTCACCGCCTACAATTAATAGTTTTCTGTTGGTTTTTTTTTTTTTTGTCATGAAAGTCAACAAAAAATGAGGGATAAAATTGGAAAAGGAAAATACGTCCTAAATGAACAGTAAACAAAGGATTGCCTCTTTTAATAGAAGAGGGATTTATAACAATGGTTTAGACCGGCACTATACACGCAAACCAATGCAAGTGGAATAAATTGCTCAATTAATGTGGATTTCTAAAAGATAAGAAACGAAGGTGAGGATTTCAATTGCACAAAATAGTTTGAGAGGAAAGAATCAACTTCGATACAAAAAATTTCTGGAAAGTGTTTACAAGTATATTAGGGATCCGTTTGATCGCAAATGTGGAAAATAGGTGGAAAGAAAATATTTTACTGGGAATTGAATTGCCTAAAATTTATTTTACTGGGAACTGTAATTAATTGTGTTTGATTGATATAATTTTCTACCTGGAAAATGTTGAAAGTTTAGTGTTCGTTTGACTTCGTTTTTTATAAAATTTGTCCATTAAAGTGATAATTTTTTCTATCAATACATCTAAAATTTGTTCCAATTACCAAAAAGTAAAAAAATAAATTTTTTAAACAATTAGAAAAAAATTACTATATTCATTTGATTTTGTTTTGCATAGAAATTGTCAACAAAAATGAAAATTCTTTTTACAATGGTTGATAGAATTGGATGCCATTGCTTAAAAAAAATAAAAGGTGAAAAATATTTTCCCACCTATTAGGTGAAAAAACATTTTCCATTATCCGTGCATCAAAGGGTTGTACCTAGAAAAAGGGAGGAAAACATTTTCCGTGTAAAATTTAGCATATCAAACAGTCAAAAAGTGGAAGTAAGAAAATATTTTCCTACTTCCATGGAAAATTCTGCCAAATCAAACGGACCCTTGGGTCCGTTTGATAGAAAGGTGGAAAATGGGTGGAAAGAAAATATTTTACAGGGAAAAGATTTTCTTAGAAATTATTTTGCTGGGAATTGTAATTAATTGTGTTTGATTGATATAGTTTTCCATGGAAAATATTGAAAGTTTGATATTCGTTTGATTTCGTTTTTTATAGAAATTGTCCATTAAAGTGATAATGTTTTCTACCATTGGATCTAGAATTTGTTCCAATTACCAAAAAAAAAAAAAAAAATTTTTGAAAAAAAAAACATATCGAATTTCATTCGTTTGACTTTGTTTTGCATGGAAATTGTCAATAAAAGTGACTTTTTTTTTACCATTGTCTAAAATTTTTTCCAATTTCAAAAACCAAAAAAAAAAAATTGAAAAGTTGGAAAATATTTTCTAACCAAAACATCAAGAATTTATTTTCCTCAAAAAGGTGGAAAATTTGAAAAGTTGGAAAATATTTTCCCGGGAAAATTTTGTCAATCAAACACTACAAAAGTTGGAAAATGGAAAATATTTTCCATTTTCCATGGAAAATAAACCGAATCAAACGGACCCTTATATTTTGTGGACGGTGATTTCTTTGAATTGTAGCAACTTGAATTTGGTGCGGTGAACGTGGACAGCTGGATTTGTTTTCAACTTTATTTTTTGACAACTTCTCACCATATATCTTTTCTGTCTGAAGATCAGTTTGGGATCAATTTTTTTTTTTGATTGTATATGTACTTTGTATATGTATATGTACTTTGTCGTATCAGTTTGGGATCAACTTCCAATTTTTTTTTTTTTTTTTGGTAGCTTCAAAGATAGTGTATTCTGTTAAGGTTCTAATTGTTTGGTGGTATTATTTTGATTGTATATGTACTTTGTCGTAGATTTCGGTATCAGTGGCGTGCGTTGGTTTTCTTAGATTGGTGATTTCTTGGATTCGTAGTTGATTATTTGTTGATTCTATGATGGTAATTGAAAGAAATGATTCGCTTCAATTCATTAGTGTCAGAATAAATGGTAAAATATATTCATATTGGAGTACATTGATGAGAAATGGCTCAAAGAATGTGGTTTTACCTTTTACTGCAACTTTAAGATTAAATAAATACTTATGTACCGTAAAGACATCCTTCCTATTCAAAGAACACCTAAAACTGTAACGCCCCAAATTTTAATGACTTAAATTTTAAGGTGTTACCGTTATCATTTCATAATCATACATAAAGCGGAAATTTTTAATTGAAGATGTAAACTTTAATAAAATTTAAGATTTCATAATATCCAATTAAATCAATCCAAAACATTTAATCAGAAACTTTAAGCGTTCAATAGCAATTTTAGAAATACCAATCTCTAAACATTAAAAAAAAAAAAAATTACTAATGATTCCCTTGAAAATGTTTTATTTGGCAACCCGCGCACCATTCAGCCACCATCCACGTTGAACCGATCTAACTTGAGAAGTTAAAATTTTAAAGGAGTGAGTATTTTAAACTCAATAGGACACGTACGTCTAATACAATATAATAATTCTTTAAACATAAATATATAACATTCCATACTATCATTTCATCAAGAGCAATCGGAGATCAATCGAAAACTCTAGCATTTGAGAAAACCCGAAGGAAGTCTCACTTTTCATTTCTTTTCATTGGGACCCGTAGGTCAATTAGCATTTCGTGAAATAAATTATGTAAAAGAAATTGTAATATTGTAAATACATATCCACTTGCACGTAGTATCCTACCTTATTAGATGAAAAATTAATCTTATTGTACCAAATATTTTACCAACTGCGGCCATGTGTCAAGTTGGTAAAAGATTTGGTAAAATCTTGAGTAGATGTAGCTCTCTTATATGAATGTTGAAAGTCAAAAATCCAGAATTCACGTTCCAAATTCTTCGTAGAGTTTGGGGGAATTTAAAATTTTGGATACCTATAAGAAACTGAGTCACCCATTATTCTTTCAAGTTTCAAGTATTTCTTTTGAAGTAAACCACATTCCACAATAGTGGCATATGTGAGTTCTTTTTTTTTTTTTTTTTCTTTCTAATATTAACTTAAAGGCCAGAAAGCTCCCTACAAGACGTGATTCTAATCCTACAAAGATTTAATTATTTATATTTAACATTAATTATATCGTTTCATTTACTGAGATAGGGCAAAGTAGTAATTAGCTTCTTTTTACGTTTCGAGGGTTGTTTTGTTTACAAGATAATTATATTACCACCGTTCATTTTACCAATTATGCCACAATTTTATGGGTGAATATATTGCCACCACAATTTTTGTTATTTACACCACACTTTTCTTGTTACTAAAATGACCCTAAATAAAATTACTTGAACAATCCCAATATTTTCCTTGAATATTTCAACAATCTTGGGCTTGTGCCTCCCCAAGGTGTTCTTTTACATGGATATCCTAGAACAGGCGAAACATTAGTTGTGCGTCCATTGATTTGTTTTTTCTCTCGAGGGGATAAACATTTATCGTAGTTTACCTGCAAAGGTGCACATTATTTAGGCAAATATGTTGATGATGCTAAGCGCCAGCTACGATTTTTGTTTCAAGTTGATGAGAAATCACTACCTTCTATCATTTTCTTTGATGAGATAGATGGCTAGCCTCGTGTTGCACTTGTCAAGGAATTGTCGATCTTGATTATTGTCACTTCATAGAATTGGTTATCATGGGCGGTTGGAAGGGGGCAAGAGGCCCCCTACTGAGGGGAGGGGTGGGAGGCGGGGCCCCCGGACCAAAATTTCATAAGGACTGTTTAGGTTTTTGTATTCTTGTAAAAATTTATTAAGGAATTGGAATCTTTTTAAAATTTAATTTTGTACTAATTTATTTTATAAATATGGAGCCGTCCTTAAGTTTTATTATTATCATCAAAAATGAGAGAGAGAGAGATTAAATAAGAGAGGTGTGCGATTTTCTTACGTGTTTTACTGTACTAAAGGGAGATATCGTAGCCTCGCATTGAGGCGAACGTGTATAAATCTTACGTGTTCTTGTGTGTTTATTTTTTTCCCTTAAATTGACTGCTCTAGGTAGAATAGAATTATGATTTATAATTCTCAACAACACTAAGCAGCAAGATCAAACAAATGGTTCAATTGTCTCCACTTTGCTTAGTTTAATTGATGGCTAAAAATCACGATGTTCAGTTGTTATAATAGGAACTACGTATCGTCCTGATGCAGTCGATCATGCTTTAAGGTGGCCTGAGAGGTTTGACCGTAAAATTTATTTCTCATTGCCTTCAGTTATTGCCAAAGAAGCCATCCTTCATTGCACATTCAGATGTGGCCTAAGCCTATTATCGGATCCGTACTCAAGTGGATGATGAGGCAAGTGTGGGATTCTTGGTGCTGACAGGGGCGGAGCCAGGAATGGATGGGACGGGGGGCAAATTTTTTAAAAATGTAATGTACGAATAAAATTTATATATTTCTAGAAAATTTTTAATATAACGTTACATATTACAATTATACTCAATGATGTTTTATAGTATAAAATTCATCTATAATAGAATTTAGATCTAAATTAATGCTAAATTCTCGTTCAATGTTTAGTGTTAAACAATCAACAAGAAAACCATCATTCATTTTGTTACGAATTTCCGTCTTCCTCCATATTAAACCTAAGAGCATAAATATCAAAATGCTTCAATATTCTGTAAATTTCCATCATTACATCAAAGATTAAATTGCTATTGGAAAAATTCCCAAACTAACATTTCCTACATAAATTCCTAAATCCTAAAGCAACTTAACAAATAGCAAGTCTCATCACCAAATGTTCGGCCAACATCGCACCGCTACGAAACATGAGACACCCATGGCCTGCAATTTCTTTCAGTTCCATTTATATATTATTTAGTTTTTAAAACCAAATGCTTAACATGGATCACGTAATCAATTCAACTTTTTTTACCTTTTCATTCCCAGAGATAAATCTCACATTGATAAAAAATGGGAAAACCAAAAAGAAAGTTTTGCATTAAATTTGTTAGTATCTTGAATGACTTCAAGCCTTCAACACTCACTTCTAATGCTATCAAAGACAATCCAAAACAAAACAAAAGAAAAATAAGGATCACATTACCATTTGCTAAAGCAACTTACACATCCATACAAACACTTCACATAGATGTCCCTACTTTAGTTATGTGATATAATCAGAAACATTCAATTTCAAAGAAAATAAAAACAAAGACAGTTCACTAGATTCCATAGAAAACCAGTTTGATACTCATACCCCATAAACCTCAGATAAATCACTCCACTACCAAATTGAAGATCTGGCTTTTACAGTAAAACCGATGGTTACCCATAGGTATATTCTATATCAAACAGCCCTAATTCATGTGATGTCAACAAGTCACAACTTACAAGTGTAAATAATCTAAGTATCCAATCTAACCAAACATACCTCAGTGGCTCAGTCCTCGCTGCAAATGAAGGTTGAAGTCCTTTTTCCTGAACGCCTTGAAGAATGAAGCTGTAACGCACAACTGCAGCCTGCAGGCTAGTCAACGCTGAACACCTTGAATCGATTCACTAAGATTGTGAGAAGAGAAGACGAACAGTGAGCAGGGCCGAAGTAATTGAACAATTATAGTGAGGATCGATTCACTTATGACTTACCGAAATAGATGGACGGACTTCGGTGGACGATAGACGGTGTTAGAAATTTCTTCGGTTGTAGCCTACTGTTTCGAATTGGGAAGGCTGAATAAGGGCGACAATCAGGGTTTGAGAATTGGGAATTGCCGAATTGGGTTTAATTTTATGTGACTTGCAAATTGGGCTTTTAATTTTTCAAATGGGTTAGGACAGTGGGTTATTGGGTTGGACTTAGGCAATGGGCTATTGGGTTGGACGGTGAAAAACATCGTGCCTTAACTATTTTTTTTTCTTTCAAGGCTTGGGCAAGGGTGGGCTACAGCCCACTCCTATCTCCGCCCCTAGGTGCTGATCTCGGTCTCTTTGTACTCCAGCAGCCATCATCGCTCTGAGGTTAGGCTTTTCATTGCAAAAAAAAATCCTTCATTTACTTGATCTTTTACGAACATATTATAATGTGATGTGCTAAGTAAAAATGAATAATATTGTATTTTTTTTTCTTCATTTTTAGATTTTATTAGATTAAGACTATAACTGTAAATTTATTGTGGTGTGTTTATTGTAAGCATGTTTTAATAGTGGTGTGTTTATAATGTGATGGGCTAAGTAAAATTTGTTGTGGTAATGTAATTACCCTTGTTTAAATGTGGACTTGTGGTTTCAATGTACACTAGGTAGTTTTTGAATTAGATAAAAAAACTTGGAACTTTTTGAATGAATTAATGTTTACTTTTCGGTTATCATGCACGAATCAATGAATTGTGATCACGTCCAATTATTCTTTCTCGCTTGTGTCTACTTCACAAATGAACAACAATAATTACATTGGACACAAATATCTTTAACGTATAGCAAAAGTAGAGTTTTTCAAAAGCTACATAGTTGAGTAATAACTTGAAATATCATGAAATACTCAGTGTAACAAATATGAGTAGCTCTCAAGTTCCACTATCTTCCATCGATCATAGACATCGAGAGTCCATTAGCCGAAAACTTCTCAAGACTTGCCATTTTTAAGTTCATAAATGGCACTATTTCTGCTGACAAATGCTGGGCAATTTGGCTTTAACAAAAGCATCATTTCATTTTTTTAACAGCGATCAGTTGCACAATTTTCCAAGCATAAAAGACCAAGTCTACAATAATTTTACACTAAATCCAAGTACAAAGAAAAACAGAAATGAGATGAATCTAAAAATTGATCATAAGTTTAACTTACATATTCTACTAGATTGATATGACCTTCTTCATTGTGAAAGCTATTGTTTTTTCAACCACTCACAATGTCAAGCACTAAAACTCCAAAATTATAGACATCCAATGTGATAGAGTAGATACCTTGCATCGTGTACTCAAAGAGCCATATATCCACTGTGAAATCATGAAAGCATTAATTCTTTGGTAATGAGCATATATAATATATATTGTCAGCAGACAATATGAGAAAGAAATATTCTTCGTTACTTACTATGTCCCAAGAAGCTTACTTGTATTTACTTCTATCACAATTTGCTCGAAGATTTTCGCCATTCCAAAATCAAATATTTTAGGGTTCATTTCCTCATCAAGTAATATTTTACGGGCTTTCAAATCCCTGTGAATTATCCGTAATCGTGAGTATTTGTGAAGATAGAGCAATCCTTGAACAATCCCTTCGATGATGGTGAAACGTGTATCCCATATTAAGAGCTCTAATAAGTGTAGTTTCTACACTTATTCGAGACCCTAAATTATGATATTTTATTGTCTTTTTGATAAATTTCTACCTAATTTATGTTATATTGCATCTTTGTAGGTAAAAATTTATGTTTGATGAAAAATTGGAGAAAAGAAGTGAAATATGGCAAGATCTAAAGTTTAGGAACTAAAGTGCAAACATTCAAAAGTTGTGTTGAAACTCACGATGAAGATTCGAGAATGTTAGGGGTCAAATAGAGGCAATTAGAAGTCAAAAGGAGTGAAATATGACCAAAATATTTTCACAAATCAATTTTCAACCGCACAAGGATGTTTCAGATTTTCAATTGGAAATTGAGACCCACTTCGGTCTAGTAAAAATTCGAATTGGAAAATAGCTATTTCTAGCAAACTTGTATCCCTTTAAGTTACATTTCCAACGTATTTTGAATTGCCTTAGTCGGATATCAGAAGAAAAAATTATGACAAAAATACTGAAATAAACGCAAAATTTGGAACTGCGACTCAGTGCCCAAGCGCTTAAGGCTGCTTATTTTCAACAATTCAGTGCCTAGGCGTTGCAACCATAGCGCTTAGTTTCTGCTTCAAACGTTATCGTGTCACCTAGGTACTGCACCGCAAATTTTAGGATTATGTTGTTTTGGGTCGCGAAAAGCCCAAAAAGACTCCAATTTTTGGAAAATCGTGTAGGGGAGTATAAATAGAAGAGATGAGGAAGTTTTAGGAGTTCGAAGCATTGAAAAAAAAGACATACAACAAGAAATCAAAAAGGTAAATCAAAAGAATAAATTCATCGCGGGATTCAAGTTTAAAGCAAAGGTTGGAAGCGGAAGAAGACCTTGGTGCAATAGTTGATTCTTTTCTATATCTTTATTCAATTAATCCGGTAATGTACTCAGAGACATTTATTTGTTTTTTTTTTACGTTATGCGAAACTAAACTCTAGATTATGGCAAACAATGTAGTCTTTTGTGATCTTTAATTCTTTTATTCAAAGATTTATGTGGTTTATTCTTTTATGTGTTGATTTTGTTATCATCTTAATACTTGGAATTGTCTAGCCAATAATTTGATGATTTTTTGAGTTTCTTACGAATTGAGAGGTGAGTTCGAGGATTAGATTGTATAATAAAATTCAATAAAGTAGTATAACGTGTAAAGATACCAATATTAATTATTGCGGTCGTAATATGAATCCTTAGAACCATATTTCGTTTAACTAAGGGTAATTCGCATAGAGATATGGAATTGAATTAGTTAAATAGGCTCAATGAGAACTCAAGATGGGTAAATTGAATACAATAGGAGAATTCGACTGAACACTACCTTAGGTTAGAATCTTGAATTGAGAATTAAGATGATTATTACATGAACTTGTTTTGCCCTAATATTCATTACGTATTCGAATCTTTTTTCAATCATTGTTTGCAATCTTCTTAACAACCAAAATCAAATTATTTTCATTTTGCCCTAAGATCAAAACTGCACGGTTAGATTATTTTCGTAACAACCAAAATCAAATTCGAGCTGAACTTTACCAAGATATTGTAGATAACATTCAAAGTGGAGAGACAGAGGGTACAAAATTGGAAGAAAAATTATTTTATCTCAGTCTTTTACATGTGGGTCGTGGGCCTAGAGATATGTTACAGAGATATATAGATGCAATGGCTATTGTACAACGTTATGAAAAATCGGACATCTTCTTGACTATAATATGCAATCCAAATTGGCCAGAGATTAAGCAAGAACTAAAACACAATGATGAGATTCAAAATCGGCCTGCTTTAATTGTGTGTATATTTAGAGCAAAATTAGAAAAGTTGAAAATGATTTATACAAAAACAAAAAATATACTCTGCCCAGTTGTTGCGCATATATATGTTATTGAATTTCAAAAAAGGAGGACTTCCTCATACGCATCTATTATTAATTTTCAAATACGGCCATAAAATATGTTCTGCTCTACATGTTGATAAGATAGTTTGCTGTGAAATTCCTAACGAAAGCAAATATCCTTATCTTCATTATGTTATTGTTAAACACAATATACATGGCCCTTGTGGAAACCTTAATCCAAAAAATGTATGTATGGAAGCAAACAAAAGTTGGAAAAATAAATATCCTAGAGATTATTATAATACTACTATATTCGGTGATAACTCATATCCTTTGTCTAAACGTCGTGATAATGGTATTTTTATTAAAGTTAGAGGTCAAATGTTAGACAATCGATGGGTTGCACCGTATAATCCTTATTAGAGCGCAAAATTTGACTGCCACATTAATGTTGAAGTATGTTCTTCTATTAAAGCTGTAAAATATTTGTACAAATATGTGTATAAAGGACATGATTGTATTCACTTCTCAGTTTTCACAAATGAAACAGAAAAAGAAACCGACTAAATCTCAGCTTATCAATCTATTAGATGGATATCTCCACCTGAAGCTAATTGGAGGATTTTCTCGTTCAATTTGACGGAAATTTATCCAACTGTTTATTCTTTACAGTTTCATATCGAAAATCATCAATAAGTAAAATATGACAATGAAGATGATTTGTTTACTATTATTGACAACGAAAATATGAAAAAAACAATGTTGACAGAATTTTTTGAGATAAATAAAGCAAATGAATTTGCTCGTACATTATTGTATCGAGATTTTTCAACCCATTTTGTTTGGAACTCAACTAAGAAGAATTGGACTCCCAGAAGAAAACACGTTATTATAGGTCGAATTATCACAGCGAATCCATTTGAAGGAGACCGATATTTCTTACGCGTTCTTCTCAATCATATTCGAGGTCCAACATCATTTCATGATTTACGAACTTTGAACGGGGTAACTGTTAGTACATATCGAAAAGGAGCACTTTTACATGGTTTATTAAGTGTAGATAATCATTGTGAAGAACATCTGTCTGAAACTATTATTTATAAAATGCCTACGTCTTTAAGACGTCTTTTTGCTACACTTCTGACGCTTTGCAACCCTGATCATCCAAAATTACTGTGGGATAAATTGAAAGTTTATATGATCAATGATTATGTATATGCAAATATACCTTCAAGGGCTGCTGAACTACGAGCTTTAGAAGACATCAATTCTATTTTAGAATCATCAGTTAAAAATATAAATGACTATGAAATAGTATCATTCAGTGTAAATATAGATGAAAATGAAAGGTTGAGAAGAATAGTTGATGAGGAGACAACAAATTTGGATATAGAAGGAGACTATGCCTATAAATCAAGCTTAAATAATGAGCAACAATTTGCATACAATACAATTATGGAAACGTAAATTTCAAATCGAGTGGGATCTATTTCATCGATGGTCTAGGAGGAACGGGCAAAACGTTTTTATATAAAGCTCTTCTAACATGTGTAAGGTCTCAAAATTTAATTGTTTTAGCTACAACATCTTCTGGAGTATCTGCATCTCTTTTACTTGGAAGTCGAACAGCTCATTCAAGATTTAAAATTCCTCTGGAAACAGTTGGTAAAGTTATCTATTCTGTTAGTAAACAATCGGCTCCAGGGACTTTGTTAAAAATGTCTACATTAATACTTTGGGATGAAGCACCTATGGTAAATCGTTGTGCCGTTGAAGTCGTTGATAAAATGCTCAAAGATATTACTGATTGTAATTTGCCTTTTGATGGAAAAGTGGTCGTTCTAAGAGGATATTTCAGACAAGTTTTACCAACGATACCGAAAGGAAAAAAAAGAAGACATAATGAAAGTTAGCTTAGTCTTCTCTGACTTATGGCATTTGTATTCACATCTACCGTTGGTTGAGAACATGCGAGCAAAATTGGATCCCACATTTTCTGATTATTTGCTTAGAGTTGGAAATGGAACAGAGGAAGAACACAGTTGTAACTGTATTCAGCTTTCGAGCAATATAATTGTACCATTTGATAAATCATGTTTTTCCAAATATAGAAGCATATGTTGATAATTTACATACGATGGGAAATCGAGTAATTCTTACACCTAGAAATGAATGTGTTGATCATATTAACAGAATTTTACTTGATCAGATTCCTGGTAAAATTTTCACATATTATAGCTTTGATAAAGCAATTGACAAATCAGAACAGAGCCTACAGGAAGATTTCTTGAATACTTTGACTCCAAATGGTATTCCGCCTCATGATTTGAAGCTTAAGATAAACTGTCATATGATCTTATTGCGGAACATCAATCCTTCTGAAGGATTATGTAATGAAACATGCCTTACTTGTAAAAAATTTGATAAGAATGTAATTCTTGCTGAAATTACAACTGGTGAATATTGTGGGAAACATGTTTTCTTACCAAGAATTCCTTTTGTACCTCTGAAAAATGATCAAACTTCAATTCATTTTAAAAGAACTCAATTTTCGATTAGACCATGTTTTGCAATGACGATAAATAAAGTATAAGATCAAACACTTGATTACGTTGGTTTGTATATTCCTGAATCAGTTTTCTGTCATGGTCAACTTTATGTAGCATTGATAAGAGCTAAAACAAGCAAATTTTTAAAGGTTTTACTAAAACCATTAAGCGCTGACAATTTACACAATACATGTACGAAGAATGTTGTCTACAAATAAATTCTCTCATTCATTCATTTGTAGAAATATAACTTCTTCGTAAGTATTTGTCACATCTTAGTCGCTCATTGTTATAATTATATTGCTGATATCTGTTATTTCTTTTTTCTATAACTAATGTAGCTTTGAAATATTTTAGGTTTTATGATATTTGTGTATGTTTTTCACACTTACTTGGATTTATGGCAACATGATACGCTAAAATCACAAACATGATGGAAGTAACTATAACTAAGAAAACTTCGAAAAATCTCATGCTTATACTCTTCATAACAAGTTAGTTATTATTACTTTTTTGTCTAATCGTTATTAATGCGTGGTATAAATTTTTCCATTAACCATAATTCATTTTCATTTCAACCATTTCCATTTTGTCTATGAGCTTAAAACCATACTTATGGACTCTACAATTTTTTTACTTCAACATATTACCTGATTTTCCTGGTAAGCTCTCTGAAAATTCAGGATCAATTTATGATGATATCTGAGCAAATTTAGTTATAGTCATTGTATATTTTGTTAAAACTGATGGCACTACCATCATTTTGCTGAGTTTGTTAGAATGAATCAATTCCTCACCTTCTATATTTTTGTTGCCATTCTATCAGATACCATATTTATACGTGTGTATGAATTCATAATGGATCTTTTGAGGGCTATAATAGTAAAATTAGAAGGAACTCCGTACCATAGTGGTCTTTTTTTTTTCGACGTCTTCTTTCCTAGAAGTTATCCCAATATTCCACCTGTATGTTCCAGATATTTTTCTGCCCAACCCCTTGTACACTTCTGAATATGTCAATACATTGTCTTTCATTGCTGCTAACTCACTTCTTGATGTAGCAAGTCCATTACCACTCTGGTGGACTTCGCATCAATCAAGACTTGTACAATTGTGGCAAAGTATGCCTGAGCCTTATCAACACTTGGAGTGGTAGTCAAAAGGATGTATCAACTATGCTACAAGTTTTGGTCTTTATACAAAGCCTACTTTTGAGTGCTAAACCGTATTTTAATGAGCCTAGAGAAACAAATATGAGTGGTTCAGCGAGTGGAGAAAAGTGTTCTCTGGCATACAATAAGAATACTTTTATCAATTCTCTCCAAACGATGGTGTACGGTACGAGGCGGCCACCGAAGGTAAGATAAAATTGAGATCCTCTCTATGTACTACTTTTATTATTAGGCCTTTCAATCCTTGTATATTTTAGTGATTAATTTCAATTTATTCTTTCATTTTAGGTGACGACTTCATTATATACTGATTTAAGTTTTGTGTTGTGTTGCTCATAGCATTTCGAGGACTTTGTGATAGGACATTTCCGTAATCATTCTCATGATATTCTGATAGCATGTAAAGCCTGTGTAGAAAGCGCTGAAGTGGATTGCTTCTCAAAAGGGTTGTTGAAGATATTAACGAGGGTGATTCCCATTTCTTCGGCTGCTATTGCTGGCTCTCCTCTTCGCAGGGAAGATCAATGTCAGGGTTTGATTGTTTTTACATAGGTTGATTTTATGTTTTATTTTTATAATAAAGTGCGTGCATATGTGCTTTGGTTATTTGACTTTTGAATTAAGTAAAGTTTGGCCAGGAACCTGATTTGATGTGTAAGTGTTTATGTACTTCTAAGGTAGTGAAAACGAGGGTTTTTTATTAAACATTATTTCTTTTATACAAATGTGTGTAATGAAATTTTATAATACAATTTCACATCTAATATTACCTTAAAAATAACACAACCCGTGCATTGCACGGGTGTAAAACTAGTATTAAAAAAGTGACGTGATATTTAACACCAATTGGATGATAGGTATAAAAAATCAAATAACCCATTAGTGGAAATCAATTCAACTGCAATTGCAAAATAAAGACCTATCTTTGATCTTTCTCAAGTTGAAATCTGCCAAGCCTACGTGGTATTGAGACAGTGAAGAGAAAACCTCCTAGAAGAGCTCGATCAAATTCGTTCGAGATTCTCAAAACCTTAGAATAGATGAAGAGGGTTTTTGATTTTTCTTCTACATATTCTCTTTTTGTGATTATATTTAACTAAACCTAGAATATGTCTTCATTTTCAAAACACAGCACCATATATGTTGGAAGTGATAGAAATTAAAAGAAAAAATGACAGTAATTCAAAAAAAGGAACAAATACTCCAAAAAAAAAAAAAAGTAACTAAAACCAATCAAAACCTTAAAAATAGATCCAAGGGATGAATTCATTTTCTTCTATATGTTGTCGCTTTGTCATTATGTTTCATTTATATTAATTAAATATAGAAGATAAGTTCATTTTAGGAGTCCACCACATATAAGTTGGAAGTGGCAGAGTTTAAAAGAGTGATACTAAGAAAAGTGAAAAAATTCAATAGAAGTGTAAAAAAAAAAAAAAAATAACTGATGTCTCGATATCTTAAAGTATATTGAGCAATCAAAGATGTCGTTCTATAAACAAAAATCCGCGTAGCTTTTTTCATGTACTGACATAAAGATGCTTATTGCAAAGCCAAGTCCAACAAAAAAGAAGACTCCAATCTAGGCTGTACAGAATACATAGAACCAAAGGAAGATATGGGGCATAACTCAGGGCTAGACCAGTCAGTTGACTCCTAACATGGCCAATAAAATAATAAGATACTGTAATAGATACTACACAGAAAGGATATGAGAAACATAATGTTGATGACAATCCAAAATGGATTTATATACTCAAAATATAATGAAAATAAAGGCGGAGAAGTTTTCGCACAATATGTAGAACTCAACTATCTTCTAGCCTACTGATGCAGATTCAAGTTTCAGTGTCTAACAAGTAACAACTTAAGTCAACTGGTGGCCATGTTCTTATCTCATATTAGCAAAGGATTTTGTAAGAAGCACAAAGGGAGTAAAGTAGAAAACCCAAATGAAGGAAAGGTAAATCTTTTCTTCAATTACGTGACTAATTATCAAAATAGATTTGCCCACACAAAATAACCTTGGAAACTACTGAGTTATACATAGCATTCCTTATAGAGGGGAAGATGTACAAGGAAAATGATGAACAAATCAATAACTAGTCTTTTTTTTAGATAAAGGAGGGCGGGACCTCCGAGATTTTATTAATTTGCCCTCACTTGTGACGGAGGAATATTGTGGTTACATGAAAATAATGAAAGCAAAAAATGAGGAAGTACTACTTCCCTTACAATGAAAATAAATGACGAAGATTAAAACAGTAAACGAGGAAGTACTACTTCATTTACAATAAGAACAACTGCAAATCTAGGCAAAAATAAGAATTGGAAATAAAATCAAAATTAAACTCTGACATTGGGTAATCCATGTCTGTCAATTTGCATTAGTGCCCTAATATGTCATGGTAGGTCATGTGGTCTATATATCTGGTATCGTTGATGATCCCAACCCTCCACAGTAAGAGCATCTGCAACCTAATTTCCTTCTATGTAAATGTGAGAAATTGTATCTTTGTCGAATGATATGATATCTGTGATACGTCTAAGTATGCCCTGAATAGCTTAAGGTCATCCTCCTCTAGTGATGCTGTAAACAGCTATTGTAGAATCAGATTCTACCTTAATCGCTGAAAACCCAAGACCATGACCTAGTAAAATCCCATCAAGAATAGCTCGGAGCTCAGCCTCTAATATCAAGCATGGTCCATACGAAGTTGAGAAAGCCCTAATACAGTATCCTGCGTGGTCTCTGATGATGCCTCTCCCACACACAAAGCCATCCTTGATGCATCCATCAGTATTGATCTTGACATATTCGACTGATGGAGTACACCACCAAACTAAAATAGAGGGAGATGGGGGCCGAGGTCCATAAAAATACCAAATATGGGTGCAAGTTTCAAATTCCCTCGCCAATGCATCACTCGAAGCAGTCCTCTCATATAAAAAAAGGAGATCATGCGATAAACCCTCCAAATGATACGTTTGGCTACAATGCAAATACCCCTATGTTTTGTATCATTCCTTGCGGTTCAAAGGTACCAAAATATCAGTAGAGAATGATAATGCAAATGTGTCCGCAACGAACATAATGTCCCAAATACCTACATCTCTGGAATCTCTGTCTGACTCTCTCTCCTGAATTCATAAGTATCTGAAAAATATCTCCAAAATGCTACCATACCATATTGGAGATGCTACTGCCAATGAAAATATGCTTGATAGTTCTTGATAGTTTCAGTCTCGGAACAACACTGACAGCGAGAAGCCATCGGCATCCAATCCTTCCTTGAATAACCGCATCTACTGGAATGAGGTACTGCCATAGTCTCAGCAGAAGAATGAGACATTGACGGGTAAAATGGAGCTCCATAGTAATCGGTATGAATCTTGATATTGGCATCCCGACCGTACGAGCTGCCAAACAGATTTGGTAGCAACGCTACCATCTGATGTATTTTGCCAAACAATTCGATCTGGGGAATCTGCTCCGCCACCAGAGAAGGGAGAACCAGTAATAAACGTCCAATATTCGACCAAGTATCATAAAAAAATCATGCACCCTCGCAGATGTGTGCTGTCGGTGTGGGAATAGCGATGCCAAAGTGGTCTCAACCATCCAGCAGTCATGCCAAAAAAATTTGACCTACACCAAAGTGCCAAGCAATGTATAGCTCTGTTCGATGCCCAACTAATTTCAGCCTCTTCCAGATAGGAGAAGCTTAATAAGAAACTACTACAAATAAAAGGTGTGTCCCCAAACAATTCTTGCCCTATAAGAACTGGGCCCAAATAGATCTCTGAGAATGGAACAACCACCAGAGCTTCATGGAGAAGGTGTCCACCACATCCTGTAATCTCCTAAAACCTAAACCACCTTCATTAGTAGGAAGACAAATCTCCTTCCAGCTCTGCCAATGCAAACGATGCGCCTGATCTTTGGAATCCCACAGGAATCGTGCAAAGATGCTCTCTAGTTTCTTCAGGATAGTTTTAGGAGGCTGTATGATCTGAAAACGGTGTAAGGCATGGAGGAGAGCACTGGCCTCAACAAAGTAATACGACCCCCATATGATAGAAGACGTGAAACCCAACTTGAGATCCTTTTCCTGACCTTCTGGATAAAGTCATCATAAATGAAGCTCATCTTGGCCCCCTTGAATATGGGGACTCCCAGATAAGTAAATGGCTACTGTCGGTGTCGAAAACCAGTCAAAATCTCCAGTCGTCTGATCTGACTAATAGATGCATGTTTGGGTAGTATGAGTCCGCTCTTGTCTCTATTCACCAACATACCAGAGACCCCCTCATAATGCTCTAGACAACCAAGAATTGTCATGATAGACTATTTCTGACCGTTAGCAAATATGATCATATCATCACCAAATGAAAGGTGTGAGACAAGAGTACTAATTCTATGCCGATAACGCATACTGAGATACTCCTGAAACCTCTGAGTGAATAGGCGTGAGAAGTGATCTGCATCTATGATGAACAAGGATGGTGAGATAGGATCTCCCTGTCTGAGCTTGTTTGAGGACAAACACAAAAACTTGTTCACGAAAATATGTTTCGAATTTAAATCACCGCAAGTGCACGGTTCGTTGACAAGTAATAAAGTGAAAATCCTAAAATTTCAAGTATCATTCCCACAAGGATTGGTTTAACTTGATTTCTATTACCGAGACCTTAACCGAATCTATAAAACTCAAGATGATAGTTGACGTGAATTTTAAAACTAAATTATGATTAACATGCAATTTAAACTAAAATTATGAAATGAAAGCAAAAATATGTCGAATGCAAGGGTTTGATGAAATTAATGAATGAAAAGTGTACTAGGATCCCGAATCACCAAGAAAGTTCCCTTTTAACCCCTAATTCACAATTTGATAACACGATGAATTGGTTGAAGAATCAATATTTCTAACTTATCAAACAATCTCTCTCGAGTAGAATTGAACCTATTCTAGCATACCATTTGACTATATTTTTATGACAAATGCAATATACAAGAATGCATGACGTTTTATAAACACTTAGAGATTCATGCAAAGCATATCGGTATATTTCTATCTTCTATGAACTAAACGATGATTTGTACCTTGTCGAGCTTATTTCTCTTCTTTCGAATGCATGAAATAAACCACCACACTCATACAACTATTGCGCATATAATTGTAGAGAAAAATAATGTATATAAATCATTCAACGTCCATCAATCGTGTTTGAATATCAAATTGCAAAATAGAAAATTAAAAGATCACAATGCGAGGTTCATCGTTCACCTAGTACATAAAAAGTCCACCCTGGCATGGAAAAAATAAAAGAACAATAAAAGTAATAAAAAGAAGACATCACCAAAGAACTAGGATTTAAAGCTTAAATCTTGAATCTTGAAGTGCTCTCATTCTTACCTTGTTCTTGCTCTTCAATTGTGTTTTTCTCTCTAAGAATGTGTATATACCTAATTCTGGACGAGTTTAGGGTTAAATAGGGTCTCAAGATACCATACCATAAGAGATTGGTTCGAATAAGGAAACTAAAAAAATTCGCGCCCAGAATGAACCATGCGACCACATGGTTATATTCTATGTGATCACATGGAACAACCAAATTCCTTCACTGTATTCCATTTTGTGTATTTTGGTCCCAAGTTTTGTTTCATCAACGTTTTGGCCTCTTTTTCCACATTTTCTTGTTCCAATATGAAATTCCAAAGCTCAATTGATCCTCGATATCATCATATCTTCAATTCCTATTCCGGATTGTCTTTTGATTATTTGCATCTTAGCCCTCGAACTTTGATTTTCTTCCCTTTCAGTTCTTTTTCGCCCATTTTCGTATGCTTTTCATTCAATCCATCAATATAATCCTACAAACATAAATTATATCAAATTAAGCCATATTTCAACATATCTATCGACAATAGTCCATGTTTTGTAGCATAAATAAGTGCGCAAAACACACTTATCAAATCTAGATTGTGAGCTACTACTAGTATAGTATTAGTCTACAAAAGTAGTGTGGGATGTCATATGGAAAAAATGGTAGTAAGATGTGATTGGTTAAAATCTTTTGTAATGTGGATATAGCCTATCTTTCTACTCATTTTAGATATGAAAAATTGGTTCCCTCTCTTCTTGTTTGTTCAATAACCAACAATGGTATCAGAGCATAAGAAATTGATCTTTCAAAGGGTGGAAGTCGCTGAAAAAATAGAGCATTCTTCTGTTGAAACTTGTAAGGGTGCTGCATATATGGTAAGCGCAGTGTATATCCGATAAGCGTTGTACAAATCCGGTGAGTTCAAAATCGGTAAGTATATGCGAATCCAGTAGGCCGTGTGAAATCCGGAAAGCTCCCAGTGAATCCGATAAGCACTGTTTCCTCGTTCTTCTCCTTTTTTCTGAGCGATTCCCTAGAGAGAATAAGTAAGAAACCTTCACAAACTAAACGAGTGTGAGTGATGGCTTCAACAGGATTCTCAGCACTCCTTCCTTCAGCCTTCAATGGAGAAAACTACAATTTTTGGGCTGCTAAAATGAAGGCTTATTTGAAAGCCTATGATCTGTAGGAAATCACAGAATCAAGAGCAGAACCACCACCACTTAGAGCAAATCCTACTATAGCTCAGCTGAAGCAACATAGTGAGGAGGTTGCAAAAAAGTTTAAGGCTTTGTCTTACATTCAATCCGTCGTTTCTATTCAATCTTCACCAGGATCATGAGCTGTGAAATAGCAAAAGAGGTTTGGGATAGATTACTTGAGGAATTTAGGGTAAATACAAGGACGAGGCAAATGTAGGTTCTCAATCTCAGAAGGGAGTATGAGTCATTGAAGATGAAGGAGACTGAATCAGTTAAAGATTACTCAGACAGATTGATGGAAGTGGTGAACAAAATTAGGCTGTTAGGGGATGAATTACCAGATAAGCGTATGGTAGAAAAGGTCCTTATCAGTTTACCAGAAAAATTTGAGTCGAAAATCTCTTCACTTGAAGATTCTAGAGACTTGTCTGTTAGTAGCTTATCTGAGCTCATAAATGCCTTGCAAGCAATTTAGAAAATGAGGTTATTTAGACAAGAAGAACAAGTTGAAGGAGCTCTATTTTCCAAGGGAAAATCTAAAGCTCAACCAAGTTCTGGAGTGAAGAGGCAACATTTTGAAAAGAAGAAGGGAGAAAGTAGCAAAATTACAGGAAAAAATGAAGGCTACCCTCCATGTCCTCATCGCAAGAAAACTGACCATTCTCCAAAATGGTGTTGGTACAGGCCAGGAGTCCAATGTAGAGCATGTAAACAATTTGGACATATTCAAAAAGTGTGCAAAATCATAGGGAGAAGCATGAAACTCAACATGCTCAGATTGTAGAAAATCATCAGCAGGATGCGCACTAGTTTACAGCAGTGAATGGAAGAGCCTGCAGTAGTGTTGAGATATGGGTATTAGACAGTGGATGTACTCATCATATGACCTCTAATTCCAGCATTTTTGTAAAGCTAGATGAAGGCTACGGATCAAAAGTTAAAGTGGGGAATGGAGAGTTTGTAGAAGTGAAATGAGTTGGTGAAATATCAGTGCAAACCGTGACATGTACCAAGTATATTTCTGATGTTCTGTATGTTCCTGATATTGATCAAGACTTGATAAGTGTTAGTCAATTGATTGAAAAAGATTATACTTTTGTATTCAAAGATAAAAGATGCACTATATTTGATTCAAAAAATCAAGAAGTGATGACTATTGGTATGAGGAATAGAAGTTTCCCTTTAGAATGGAAAACTGTAGGTGATTAGGGATTTACATGCACTGTCATTGAGTCTTCACTATTGCATAAAAGATTTGGGCACGCTAATTACACATCACTTAGACAATTACATGATTTAAAGCTTGTTGAAAACTTGACTGAAATCAGTAGAGATGATGGTTGTATATGTGAAATCTGTCAATTGGGAAAGTAAACTAGGTTGCCATTTCCTATAAATCAGTCTAGAAGGACTTCAGAAAAATTGCCATTTTCTATTCTGATGTATGTGGTCCAATGAGGACTCCTACCTTAAATGGCAACAAGTATTTCATTCTGTTTATTGATGATTTAACCAGGATGTGCTGGGTATACTTTCTGAGGTAGAAGTCTGAGGTTGCTGGTGTATTTCAAAGGTTTAAGAACTTAGTTGAAAATGAGAGCAACTGTAAAATAAAGGCCATCAGATCAGACAATGGAACTGAATATTGCTGCAGCCGGTTTGATAAGTTCCGTGCAGACATGGGAATATAACATCAGCTTACTATTCCATATTCTCCACAGCAGAATGGTGTTTGTGAAAGGAAGAATAGGACGGTTATGGATATGGCTAAGTGTTTGATATTAGAGAGAAATGTGCCTAAAGAATTTTGGGCTGAGGCTATAAATACTTCAGTCTATTTATTTAATAGGTTATATACTAAATCATTGGATAAAAAGACACCATATGAGGCCTGGTATGGAATGAAACAAGATGTCTCTCATCTGAAGGTGTTTGGAAGCCTTTGCTATACTCATATACCTGATGTGAAGAGGGACAAACTGAGTCAAAAAGCTAAGGTTGGAGTACTAACTTGTTATTGCTGTAATGCAAAAGGTTATAGGGTGTTCAATTCTCATAGCAAGAAGATCATCTCCAGCAAAGATATCAAGGTTGATGAAGAAACTTCAAGGAATTGGCAATCCAATTCTGAGAACAGAACTGAGTTCCCAAGACTGATTCCTCAAAATGAAGATGCTGGTAATGATGAAAATGAAGAAGTGGTAATGATGAAAATGAAGATGATGGTAATGATAAAGAGGAAATTCAAAATGATACTGAACTTGGAAGTGATTCAGATTCAAAAAACGAACTACTGAGGACTAGACCATTAGCTGATGTATATGCCAAGTGTAATTCAGCTCAACTAGAGCCCTCAAACTTTGTAGAAGCTGAGAAATTAGAGGAGTGGATGTCTGCAATAGATGAGGAGCTAAACATGATTGAGAAGAATGAAACTTGGGTGCTAGTTGACATGCCAAAAAAATAAGAATGTGATTGGAGTCAAGTAAGTGTACAAAACTAAATTGAATCCTGATGGTTCAATTAACAAGCTGAAGGCCAGGCTGGTTGTGAAAGGATATGCTCAACAATTTGGCATTGATTATATTGATACTTTTGCACTAGTAGCAAGATATGAAACTATCAGATTATTGTTTGCTATAGCTGCTCAAAGGGGGTGGAAAATTCATCAGTTGGATGTTAAGTCAGCCTTTCTAAATGGCTACTTCAATGAAGAGATCTTTGTTGATCAACATGATGGTTTTCTGGTGACTGGAGCAGAGGACAAAGTCTATTTGTTGAAAAAGGCTTTATATGGTTTGAAGCATGCTCCAAGGGCGTGGTATAGCAGAACTGATGAACATTTGTGCAGCCTTGGTTTCAATAAAAGTGTCAATGTGCAAACACTATATATCAAGCATTTGAAGAAGGAAGTGATTGTCATTTTTCTGTATGTTAATGATTTGTTAATAACTGGGAGCAATCACGTGCTAATTGAGCAAGTAAAAGATGAAATGAAGCAAGCATTTGAGATGAAAGTCAGTCTCAAGAAGGGATTTTCATCGGTCAAAAGAGATACGTCAAGGAGATGCTAAAGAAGTTTAGTATGGAAAACTGCAAACTAGTGAGCACTCCTTCGATGCAAAATCTAAAGTTGATGAAGGATGATGGAGGCAGAAAAACTGATGAAAAGATGTACAGAGGCTTGGTGGGAAGTCTATTGTATTTAACCATTACAAGACCTGATATTACTTTCGCTGCAAATCTGCTCTCCAGATTCATACAAGAACCAACTAAAATGCATTTCCCAAGTTGCGAAGAGAGTTCTTAGATACATCAAAGAAAATGCTGATATAGGAATCTGGTTCAACAAATTAGAAAAGCTAGACTTGATTAGGTATACAAACAGTGATTGGGCAGGTTCATTTGATGATATGAAGAATACCTCAAAGTATGTTTTTTACTTGGGCTCAAGCATTTTTTGTTGGAACTCAATGAAGCAAAAAGCGGTTGCTCAATCAACTGCAGATGCAGAGTATATTACAGCATCTAAAGCAACAAATCAAGCTATCTGGTTAAGGAAAGTTATGGAGGATCTTAACTACAAACAAATTGAAGTAACTATGATTTATTGTGACAATCAGTCAGTTGTTGCTATGGTTAAGAATCCAGTGTTTCATGGTAGGACAAAACACATCAAGATCAAGTATCATGCAATTAGAGAAGCACAAGAACATCTTGAAGTAAAGCTGCTGCATTGTTGCTCTACTCATTAGTATGCTGACATTTTGACTAAGGCATTACCAAAGGAGAGATTTGAAACACTTAGAAGGTGTCTTTGTGCGAAAGTGTCAAGGACGAGTGTTGAAGTAGTCGAGGAATGTAACACTTTTATTGTCTTTTAAACAATTGTATTTTACTTGTTTTTGGGTACAATTTTATCACATGGTTCTAGTTTATGTCTAACTAATGTAATGATGTAATAGTGGACTAGATTGTGAGCTATCATATGGAAAAATGGTAGTAGGATGTGATTGGTTAAAATCTTTTGTATTGTGGTTTTATATAGCCTATCTTTCTACTCATTTTAAATATGAAAAATTGGTTTCCCTCTCCTCTTGTTTGCTCAATAACCAACAATTTGTAGCAATACTTGAACAAATTTTTTTCTGTTTTTATTTATTTTCCATAGGTATACCATTATCAGAGAACAAGAATTGCAGCAAATATGGAAGTTAATGTATAGGACCAAGAATCAGCAAACTAGAGAAATCACATTGGATTGCTTTGGAAAATGGTTCCCAAAATTACCTGTTGAATGAGCAATGGAGAAATTTATGAGTTAATGGCTTAATGATCGAGGGATAAGCTGCTGAACTTTTCCTACATCTTCTTCTTCTTCTTCACCTTTACAATAGGCTGCAGTTGAAACATGATTGTGCTTGACAAATTGATGTAAGAGCTCTACTTTGTTGACCTATGGTTGACGTCTCGTTTTGATTATTACAAACAAATTATGTTTATTTCTAACAAATTGATTTCAAGTGTCTATAGTAATTATTGCACAAGAATAAAATCGAAGACACGAAGTTTGAGGCGAAGTAATTTGCATACAACACTCGATGTGGAAACAAAATTGATCAAACGAGGCTATGAAGAATCATATTGAATAAACTCGCAAAAAGATGTCTAACTCGCAAAAAGATGCCTTAACAAGAATCGAGACAAAAGTCGAAGTACGATCAAGCATGCACATGAAGATATTCAAAACAAAGTACTTAGACTTTTATATGTAAAGGTAAAATATTTCAATACTTGGCAATGATTCGTGATAAGCACAAAAATTATTTTGTACACGAAAAATTATTTTCACTACCACTTGCATAAAATATTTTGATCAAAAGTAAAATTGATTTTCAAAATGATGTTTGGACTTGTATCATATTTTCATTCAAAAAAAGTCAACGGTCAAAGTCAACAGTTGACAGTATTGGACGTCCAATAAAATTGATTTTTGGCCACAACGGTCAAATGACCGTTGAGTTTTTACCGGACGTCCGGTAAGAGTCGTCCAGTACGGCAGAAACTTGACAGATTTTCATCTATAAATACACACTCTCTTTGCATTCAATTTGCACAACTTTAGAGAGAAAATTGAGAGAGTTATTTATTGAAAACCCTTGACCTTAATTGATTTTTATATTCAATCTCATTTACAAAGAATTTCTTGATTGATCCAAACTAATTTTATTCATTTCATCAAGAATTCAATCTTGCAAAGAAACTTCTCAATCTCATCTATTTTCAAACTCTTGATAAAAATTTTCTTTGCCAACACTTATATTGAAGTGTAAATCTCTCCTCATACTTAACTTGTTTTATTTTGTTAAGAGGGATCATTGGTTGAAAACTTTGATAACAATACAAACTATTTCAACATCTATCTTTTATCAAAGTTTATAACATCAACACTTGAGCTTATTCATTTGCTATCTATTGAAGTGTTTGTCTCTTCTCTTCTTGTACTCAACTTTGATTTTATCATTCGATAAGAAGAGAATATTTGAATTGTAAGATTCATTTAAATTGTGGGTCGGTTGTAGTCCCTTAAAGATCAACATTGTATAAGGTTTGGTGTGCCTTGTTGTAAGTCACCGTGTGGGTCATATCAAGGTCCCGTAAATCTCGGTAGTGTGAGTCGTGTTGAGGTCCCGAAAATCTCAACATTGTAAAAGGATTGGTACTCCTTGTTTGTAAGTTAACATTTACTTTAGTGCATTTGATCTTACTCGTGACGGAGAGCTTGGTAACGGTGACGTAGATCATTGCATTGGATTGAACCCCATTAAATTGGTTTGCTATCTTTACATTATTGCACTTTACTATAAATTGCTATTTACATTGTGCTGTATCATACTTGAATTAAGTTATCATATTTGCATATTTACTTGTTGTATTACACTTAGTTTTTGTATCTTGTGTGTTGAATAGTTTTGAGACTAAGAGTCGAAAAAATTTCAAATAACCAATTCACCCCCCTCTTGGTTAGTCAATCTTGGGCTAACAATTGGTATCAAAGCAAGGTGTTCATATTTGAAAAGATTTAACGATCTTGAGTAATGGCTAACCATAGTTTTCAAAATCTTGATGGGTATTCTACTAATCGTCCTTCCTTTTTTGATGGCACTAATTATAACTATTGGAAAACTAGGATGGCCATATGTATTCAATCCATAGATTATAATGTTTGGGAGGTTATTGAATTCGGTCCCCATGTGCCTAAAAAGACCATTAAAGAGGTTGGTAAATCGGACCAAATTGTTTCAAAATCTAGAGAAGAATATGATGAAGAAGATAGGAGAAAATTATCTTTAAATGCTAGAGCCAAAAATATACTCTATTGTGCTTTGGATAGAAATGAATTCAATAGAATTAGTACTTGTGATTTGGCTCATGAAATTTCGTATGCTCTAGAAATTACTCACGTTGGAACTAACAAAGTGAAAGAAACTAAGATAAATATTTTAGTTAAAGATTTTGAAAAAAAAAATTCATGAAAGAAAATGAACATATTATTGACATAATTACTCGCTTCACCGATATTGTTAATAGCCTCAAAGGTTTTGATCGAAAATATACTAACGGTAAACTTGTGAGCAAAATGCTTAGGTCACTTACGGAAGAATGGAGCCCCATACGAATGCTTATAGAGAATACAAAGGATGTAAATACATATCCTTTGGAAGAATTGTATGGAACTTTAATGACCTATGAACTCAACAAGGCCAATGTCGAGGAAAAGACAAGAAAGAGCAAAGAAGAATCAAAAGAGGAAAGACGTCAAATTGCTCTAAAATCGGCAATTGATGAAGGCACAACAAGCAACGATATGAGTGATGAAGAGCTTGATGATTTGGTCATTCTTATGAAGAAATGGAGAAATTTTCGAAACAATCAAAGATCTAAAAAGAATGAAGAAAGGGGCAAGAAAATCGTTTGTTACAATTGTGACAAACCGGGTCACAAAAGCACTGAATGTCCAAACAAAAGAAATTTTTTCAAAAAGAAGGCTCTTCAAGCTACATGGGATGAAAGCGATGAATATGAGGATGATGGAAACAATAACCAAGAAGAAATTGCCAATATGTGTTTCATGGCTATTGATGGTGAGGTAAATTCAAATGAAACCTTATATAAGCTCTTCAATCAAGTGGACAAAGGATAATCAAGGTACGTTTATAAGCATAACATAATATCAAGGCATGTTCTACTCTCCTTTTAATTACAAGTACACTCGATGTTATGTTAGTATGTGAGTATGTGCTAAATTTTCAATTCAATACTCATGAATCTTACACTTGTGCATCTAAACAAATCTTAGAAAACTTAATGTCATTAAAACATTATGATATAAAGGCACCCAAAAGTTAGATATTGCATTAGAATTTCAAATTTGTGGTTAAGGAGTTCAATTATTTGTACAAAGAATGATAAATGTGATCTACTATTTCAATGAATTGTAGAACATTATGCTATATACACAAACATGACTCCCATTGATGTGTGCAAGAGATGATGAATGTTGAAAAGGGAAATTTTAAACTCTATTCGATTGATTTTACTTTCAATATTTCATCACTTATACCTTGATTAACATTTTACCATAAATTGATGACTATTTTAAAATTTTCATAAACTTGGCATCTTGTGATCAATTGAGGGGGAATATATTACTATGGTTGATTTAAAGTTTTGATCTTATCTTCCTCTCATATATGCTATCATTTTGCTTATGCTAAAAGAAGAATCTGAGTAAGATAAATTTGAAAAGCATTGAAAATGGAATTTTTATTATTTCCTATAATCATCTTTTTGATCTTAAATGCTATATCTTTTGGCTTATGTCAACAAAGGAAAATGAAGTGAGATGATTATGCATGCCTTGATACAATGTTTTGAATACATAATTATGCATGCCTTGATATATGCTTTGAGCATATGATTATCGATTTGTATAAGATAGGGGGAATATGAAATTGCATGATAAATTTATAATATTCTTTTATCGATATGATGTCCCTACATTTTTATGATATGGTTGACTTCCCTCTCGTATTTCTTTTTGGTTATGCCAAAAGGGGGAAGATGAATTAAATGATTATGCATGATAGAGGAAATATAATATGTATGTAACTTTTATCTTTTATCAATTTGTTAAATTCGTATATTACAAATCATCGTGTTTGTCATAATCAAAAAGGGGGAAATTGTTGACCTATGGTTGATATCTCGTTTTGATTATTACAAACAAATTATGTTTATTTCTAACAAATTGACTTCGAGTGTCTATAGTGATTATTGCACAAGAATAAAATCGAAGACACGAAGTTTGAGGCCAAGTAATTTGCATACAACGCTCGATGTGGAAACAAAACTGATCAAACGAGGCTACGAAGAATCATATTGAATAAACTCGCAAAAAGATGTCTAACTCAAAAAAAGATACCTCAACAAGAATCGAGACAAAAGTCGAAGTACGATCAAGCGTGCACGTGAAGATATTCAAAACAAAGTACTTAGAATTTTATATGTAAAGGTAAAACATTTTAATACTTGGCAATGATTCGTGATAAGCTCAAAAATCATTTTGTTCACGAAA
Source organism: Fraxinus excelsior (assembly GCA_019097785.1). Lineage (NCBI taxonomy): Eukaryota > Viridiplantae > Streptophyta > Magnoliopsida > Lamiales > Oleaceae > Fraxinus > Fraxinus excelsior. The sequence continues at coordinate 16,745,662 of CM032631.1, read as the reverse complement.
AATTATTTCCACTACCACTTGCATAAAATATTTTGATCAAAAGTAAAATTGATTTTCAAAATGATGTTTGGACTTATATTTGTTTTTTGAAATATTTGGTCATACCTTGCAATCTCTTCAGGGAATCAAATATTTATACAAGTTAGTTGGTTTCATTACGAGTCTTAGCTTCTTGTAGTTGTCAGTCTCTTTATGTTCTTCTTGTCCATTAACTTAGACTCAAAATCTTAAGTGTTGTTGTAGGTGTAATGTGTTTCAAATTGGATTCATTGTTCTGGTAGGGCTGACTTTTGTGTGTTACTCAGCTTTTGTATGGCACACTGAACTTTAGAATTCTATTATCATTTTTTCATGAAACCTTGATCTTAAAGCTGTATCTACCTCGTAACCTTTCAAGGGTGGTGGAGAAAAAAGCCCAGCGGCAGATTCCAGCTTTCCACATAAGAATTTGGTGCCGTGAACACATCTAACAGGCGGATCTGCTGCTCTTCTTGATTTTTATCTTTGGTGTGATTGATGTACATTATTCAATTCACGTGTTGTGGTTTTGTTCAACGCATTGCTTGGGGAAGAAGGCCAAACATGATTAAAGATCCAATTTGCGGAATTTTTATGGCCTACATGTTAGTACTGTTGCTGCTGATGTTTTTCTAATTTCACCTGTGTTCCCACTGATGTATGTTCATTTGTTTGATTATATCATGAATAGTCTTTGCATGTAGTTTTCGGTGTTTGAATACTGAATTGAGAATTACATTTGATGTAATATAGTGTCATTGAGCAAAAGATTTCTTAGAGTAGCATGTTTTATCTCTTGACCCATTGCAATTGTCGTTAAGATCGAACAACTTTCCAATGTCACGGAGAACACTCTTTATTTTGTATGTTGTTCAGTATATGCTTATTTTGTCATGCACGTAAACTTCTAATAGTATCGATTGAACTGTTTCATCAAATATAATTTAGGTTGTGTTTTTAATATCTCGAAAAAAATTTGACGTTTCACCAATTTCAAAATTTATATGTTATTTAATACTATATTAACGTTAAATCATTAAAATTTATTGAATAATCAGTTTTTTTGAATAAAATATTATTAATTTTTTTTTTCAAAATTTCAAAGTAAACGCGTTTTCCATTTTTATGTTTTCAGAAACAGTTTTTCAGAATGACAAAAATAATGCATTTTCAGAAATTTCAAAACAAGCACTCAAAACACAAAACACAAAACGAATTCAAAACACAAAATTAAAACACAAAGAGAACGACCCCTTAGTTTTTCTGCTCCTCAAAGTTTGTTGACTTTGGTCTGTTTTTCCTTTGTTTTTTGGGACGGGAACAATTTTTCTTTTTTATGTTCCTCTTCTAGCTTATGTAGTCTTTTAGGATAAACAAAAACCCCAAATGGTACATCAATTTTCAACTCTGATTTTTATAGATATTCAAACCTTTAAGTTTCTCTAATACATTCTCGAACTTTAAATATATTTCTCGTCCATATCTAATTTAACTAGGCATTTCTTATAGGTATCCAAACTTTCATTTTTCCATAATCCATCCTAGACTTCTAAATATGTTCTCCGACCATACCTAATTTAACGCACCACCCCAATCCTATGTGAAAATTGACAGTTATTACTCCCTTAGCAACATAATAAATAACGTTACCTCAAATTCTACGAATCAAGCTCTTTGTTCCACAATTCCAATTCCATCGTAACCCACTGGTATTAATAATTTTCCACAAAATCATTCTTATTCCCAAAATCAATGGTACCAATTCAATTTAAAATGTCAATTGTATGTTGCCTCGTATATTGTCACCTCCTCTTTCAACCCTATTTAGCACAAATTAACATCATAGTATCACAATTCAACAGCAAGAGATGAAATTATAAGTATTTGAATCATTAACTGGCTGCCATAAAACATTGATGTGCATTTCAGAAATAAAGTGCTTGATTCGTAGAGTTTGGGATAATGCATTTTTTCATATTGATAAACGGGTTTATGTCGTCAATTTCCACGTAAAACCAAACTGTTGGAACTGTTAACGTTTGTTTAAATTATGTGTGGATTAAGAAACATGTTTGGAAGTTCGAGGGGGATTTAAAATTTTGGATAAGAAAATATTTAGCTTCTTTTTAAGTTTGTTTAAAATATTTCATTTATTGAGAAAGGGCAAAGAAATACTTAGCTTCTTTTTAAGTTTCTAAGGTTGTTTTGTTTATATGGTAATTATATTACCACCACATATTTTAACAGTTACACCATAATTTTAAATAATTTTTTTATTTACGTAAATGACCCTAAGTAAAATTACGCCCAATATTTTCCCTGAATATTTCAACAATCTAGGGCTTTTGCCTCCCCCAAGGTGTTCATAAACATGGATATTGATAAGTGTATTTTATACACTTATTCTGACAAAAAGCATCGATATTTAATAGTTCTTTTCATAATTTATGGCATAATTTATTGTATATTTTGTTTATTAAATAAAACTCAATCAAAGAAAGAGGAATTGAAAGAAAAAAGTAAAGATTGGCAAAAAGGGGTAAAAACAAAGTATAGGGACTAAATTGAAATATTTCAATAGTTGATTCGGACCACAAACTCAAGATTGAAAATGTTACGGGATCAATTGAATGCAAATAGAAGTTGAAGGGCTAAAATATAAGTAATTTAAAGTAGATAATCAAAATCAAGGAGAGAGTGAAGAAGAGGGACCAAATGCAAAGTTTGAAATAAGATATAACTCGTGATAGCCCAATTACAAAAGCCAGGCAACTGTAGATGTTTCAAACGGGCCAAGCGGCACGTTGGCTCGACCGTTCGACTCGTGAAAATGAGGCTCGTGGACGGCTCGACCTCATCAAATGACGAGCCCACGAGCTGAAATAGTGACCAAAAAGCTCACTTTTTTAACTTCGATGACTGTTTCTGAACTTCCAAAGTGGCCACTTTTTTTCTTTTTTCTTTTTTCTTTTTTACTCTATAAATACCCCAACCCATTTCCAATTTTTTTTCACACAATATTCCAACAATTCTCACTCTCTTCTGCATCTTCGTTTCACTCTTTAGTCTCTTCTACATTTTCATTTTTACCTTCAACTTCAATTATTCAATTATGCAATATCAATTATCCTTTATCACACTGCAACTTTACAATTATAATCTTACACATGAAATTTATTTTAATTCTTGATTTCTTTCCATACTCTTTAGTTACTTAGTAATTATATCACAATTTGCAAGTGGATTCACGCTCATTTGTTGAGGGCTTGTTCTGTATCGGAGGCAAATCACCTGTGACGCTACAAAGTCAATTACGGAATGAATTTTCCGCTCTGAACGAAGAACCCATTCCTAAAAATATTCCAGAGTTGCATGCTCATGGAAGTAGTAATCCAATATATTTGGATGACGTTGATGTTCTCGAAGCAGAACATGAGGAGGAACATGTATTAGATATTCTCGATGTAAGAAGGAAACGAAGGGAAAAAAAAGACAAAATGTTGGGATCACTTTAAATTGATTCTAATGGTTCGTGTCATTGATGGAGTCCCAAAGTCTAAAGCAATTTGTAAATATACAACGATTGGTATGGGAAAAAGGCATTGGTACCACCACCTCAACCGTCACTACAAAACATGTGCAACCAAACATGGACTTCTAGGTGTTGTGTGATGAATGTGAAGGAAGATGAAGGGGCTCAATGGTTGTTCAGAATTTAACAAATGAAGTACGTTGAGGCAGATGAAGCTTGTGATGGTTGTTGAGAAATGGGAGATGTATGCAATTATTGAAAATGGGATGTGTTACTTATAGAAACTGTGTATGTTGTGCAACCGTTTTTGAGAGCTTTTGTTCTTAATAATGGACTTTACTTAGTCATATAGCACATGTGATTGACTACATAGACATAATTTAGGAATTCCAACTCGAAAAGGTAAATAATTTAGTATATTTTTCTTCAGCATAAGAGCATTTCTTTGACCACCATATGCTCGAAAATAATTGTTGAACTCAATAAAGAATTTAAGTAGAATTTTTGGCAAAAAAAAAAATATCCACTCTGTGCGGAGACATGGAGTCTTGTCTTCGCGACGTGTCCACAATATGGATTACGGAGACACGAAGTCGTGTCTCCGCATAGCGCGGAGACTTCATGTTCGATATTTTTGTTGCCAAAAATTCTACTTAATTACATTTTATACAAACTAAATATAATCTCATTTATTAATAATTTAATTCAAAAACATTAGAAAACATTTAATTCTATACATTTAATTCCAGCTTGATCCCCGTCGAGGGCATTGCTCTCGAGCCCCCACTAGGGACGTTGCCTCCTCGACATGACCAGTCGATCAATCCCCGTCAGGGGCATTGCCCCCGAACCCCCACAAGAGATGCTGCCCCTTCGACCCCGCGACCTGACCGATCAGGTTGATCCCCGTCTGGGTGTTGCCCCCGAAACCTCACCAGGGCACGCCCTATAACGACCTGGGTCCGACTTAACGGGTTGTCCTGACCATTAGATCGATGACATACTGTCCCCACAGTACCAACATAGGTCTTTTTAGCATACTTTGTCATCACTCCCTGAGAAAACTTTCCAGAGCGTCACCCATCATAGAATTGCTCCAAGCCAAGCACGCTTAATTGTGGAGTTTCTAATGATGGAATTCCGGAAAAAAGGTGCACCTTGTTGGTATGAGTAGTACCTATCAAATCTTTTTAAACTTTCCTGGTCTAGGTATTACAATCACCTCTCGTTAGACTCGCGACGTCCTCGTCGCGCTTGATCCATTTGAGGATCCGTTGCCAGGCGTTGGGATCTAGAGGTGGCCTCTACGGGTTCAAGAGGTGGCTCCCGCCCTATAGCGTAACACTTTGTCCCACATATCACTTAGTTTTCGATTTCTAACTGGCAACCGCGCTTTGATACCATTTGTAACGACTTCAGGTCCTACTTAACGGGTTGTCCTGCGGTTAGATCGACGACGTACTATCCCCACTGTACCACATGGGTCTTTTCAGCATACTTTATCCTCACTTGCACGCTCCCCGAGAAAACTTCCAAGAGGGTCACCTATCATAGAATTGCTCCAAGCCAAACACGCTTAACTGTAGAGTTTCTAATAATGGACTTCCGAAAAAGAATGTGCACCTTATTGGTATGAGTAGTACCTATCAAATCTGTTTAAACTTTCCTGGTCTGGGTATTACACGCCCTCTCGATCCCCGCCTTTCATGGCATTGCCCCGATCTCTAACTATCGTCTCAACCCCCACAACCTGATAGGTCGATCCGACCGTTTGGATAACAACAATAAAAATAAATAAATAAATTATGAAAATTTTGTTAATTTTTTATACTTCATCTGCACTTGATCTATCTATCTCTCCCACACACATACAAACATAGTTAGTGTTTTCATTGATTAACATTTCATTTTGGTTTAAATGCTTAACAAATATTGAGTTTTTGACGGCTTGTGTTTAGATAAATCTCACTAATTGTTAGTCAATATGTCAATAAATAAGGATTCTCCATAATTTGATTGCTTCAATTTCTAGGACTTAACTAAGCTAATAATCTCTTATCAAAAATCAAATTCCCAAAATAAGTGTTTGGGACATAACCAAGGTAGTTGGTGTGTCCTCTGTTTCATACACCTGGTTTTTCTGATTTTTTTATAAACGTTTTTTTTTTACTTTTTTTCTTTATTTGAAGCATTATCGCCCTTAAGTTTTCTAAATGACCCATATAACAAGTTTTTGATCGATGACTCCCAAGTCAGATGACCATAGGGCACCAGGTTTTAAAAACTCTTGCAGGCTTAATTGCTTGAGTCATAAAGGCTACGAAGAGAAATTTTCAAATAAAATAATGATAATGTTTTTTTATTTTTTTGCCTTGATTAGTGCAATGTTCCTTATTAAACACCACTTCAAGAAAAACGACATCTAACTTGAGATTTCTCCCCAATTTCATTCTATTAACCTTAGACAATCCACACAAAGTCTTTTTTTTACACACGAAATTCTCATTTATCTCAATATCTTCCAACAAAAGTCAAATCCCCTAAACTATCCTAATTTGGTTTAAGGATGTGAAATTTTGTGATTTTGGGTTTAGCATCTATGGTCCATTATTTCAAACTATCCAATTATGAATTCAACTCATTCATACACAATGCTTAATTTAATTCACATGCTCAACATATATCAAATTTCACATGAAAAAGTAAAAATTAATTTAAGCATGCAATTTATTCACCATTAATAGATTAATTTATAATTTAATACATTCATCATTGTCAGTCAGGCTAACTAACTCACACAAACACACAAAAAGAAAATATTTTTGAATTTAAAAAAAACATTTTGTAGCACACAAAAACATATAAAAAAAATTAAAATCATGTTTTTCACCCCAAACTTAAACTAGACATTGTCATCAATGTCTTAAATCATAAATCCGCATATAAGGGGTGGCGAAGAAAGTGAAGAAATGACTTCCCTGATATGACATGTACTTCAACAGATAGCTTTCCTAGAACCCTCGTTGGCTTCTTGGTCAAAATTAGATTAAATGTTTCGCGACGTCATGTTCCTGAAAAATCAAATAAAGCATTAATATCAAATAAATGGAACAAGTGTTACTTAACTCTAACATCTTAGAAACCACTATAACGAAGACCGAATGGGAAAGTGGGATATGGATGATGAGTCTTAAATAAATTTAAAATAAATTAAACTATCCTAAAACGTGAACAGAATAAATAAAAAGGAAAAACACTTGGGTTGCCTCCCAAGAAGCATTTCTTCAACGTCATTAGCTTGACTTAACCAAGCGCTTCCTATGGTACAAGGTATAGTAAAACTCACCGGATCCTTGAGCTTAGGGGGCAATTTATTATGTAAATGTGCATTGCATTCCTCAGTTAGCATTACGGTCTTATAGTCCTCCAACTTTCTCTTGTTAGTAAAAATTTCCTTAATAAATATTGCGTAGCTGGGCATTTGTGCTAGAGCATCCGCGAATGGAGTGTTGATTTGCAGCTTTTTAAACACTTCAATGAACTTAGAAAATTGTTTATCCAATTTATGTTTATGCAATCTATGTGGAAATGGAATGGGGGTACATATTCTCTGATATGAATGGCCACCTTAACCTGTGGTGTGTCTGAATTCTCTTTCAAATCTTTCTTATTTGACTTTTTAGATCCTTTTACTTGCTCCTCATCTGAAGTAGGCACTTTATTTGTCTCTGCTACTGGTCTTTTGACTGTAATTTCAGGCAGTTGTACCTCACTTCTTGTTGTAATTGCTTGCACCTGTTCTCTTGGATTAGTTTCTGTGTTGCTAGGTATGGCTCTTTGTGGTCTTTCTGAGATAGTGCGGGCCAACTGACATATTTGAGTCTCCAACCCCTTTATGGCTGCTAAATGATTCTGTAAGGTTATTTCGATCTTTGCCATGTACTGGTCGGTCTTCTATATAAATTTACATAAGATATCTTCCAGTGGTGATTTTTTCTCTTGCTGTTGAAAACTAGGATGAGGCTATTGCTGATTATTTTGGTTGCTGCTCCAGGAGAAGTTATGATGATTCGCCAACCTGGGTTATATGTATTGCTGAATGCATTGTTTTATTTGTGTTGAAAATTTTGTGCATAGTTAACTTCCTCCATCTCTTGAGATGACATATGGCACTCCCCACTATTGTGAGATCCATCACATATACCACAAACCAAATATCTTGTTTGCACTTCTTTTGCTGAACCTCTCGTAGTCAAGTGGTCTATCACATTCTTCTCCAAAGCTGACATTTGTGCTGATAGTGCCGAGAAAGCATCCACCTCATGTAGACATGTGTGCTTCTTATGTGTGGACCTTTTGGAAGGCCATAAGGCATTGTTGGTAGCCATCGTCTCATATAATTCTTCAACTTCATTCGGTGACTTTAATGTGATAGATCCATTTGAAGCTGCATCCACCGATATTCGACATGATGAGTTTAAACAAGTGTAGAAGTACTGAACTAGCAATTTTTTCTTAATACCATGATTAGGACACTTCCTAATCAAGTCATTAAACCTCTCCCATGCTTCGTGAAAACTCTCTAATTCGTCTTACTAAAAAGTGGATATCTCGTGTCTTATTTTAGTTACTTTTGATAGTGGGAAGTATTTTGTAACAAATTTTTGTACGAGATCATTCCAGGCCCTAACGCTTCCAACGGGTAGGGCATCCAACCATTATCTTGCTCCATCTCTGAATATATGTGGGAAAAGTCCCAACTTGATTGTTTCATCAGATACTCAATGGAAAATGTAATTTTGGTATATGTCCAAAAGGCGTGAGATGTGATTGTGTGGATTCTCATGAGATTTCCCATAAAATGATACTCCGTTGTGGAACAATAAAATGATGTATGTCCTTAGTTGAAAGTTTCGTTGTCCAAATGGAGGATAAACGATTCTTGATTGATTTGGTGCAAGTGGTGTGATGAATTTCCCAAGTGGCAAATTATCTTCATCAACCTCGACGAGTTGTTCAGCCTGTGCTGGTTGCACTTCTATGTTTTGTTCTGCCATGATATTCTCTCGTTGTTTCCAAATTCTATAGTTAAAAGTATGTTCGATTTCTGGATCTAAGGGTACTAGACTACCTAATCTTGAACTACGCATGCAAGGACAATAATAACACAAAACACAAAAAAAAAAAAAAAATAAAGAAACAAAATAAATAAATTTAAATCAAAATTTAAAGCAAATAAACTAGTCCCCGGAAACGGCACCAAAAACTTGTTCGTGAAATTTCACAAGTATACGGATCGTGACAAGTAATAAAGTGGATTTTTTTAAACTCCGAATATCATCCCACATAGACTATTATCTGCTATAAAGTTTTAAATAAATCTAGGTTCAATTTAAATTAAAATGGTAACTAATAATCAAATCAAATTTTATTTTCTAAACGAAATTCTAATAAACAAAATAACGAACTCAAATTAAATCTGGAGAAAAGATTATGTGATTAGATAGTTAGGATTTTCGATTTCACTTAAGTTATTTATTATACATTTAATTCCAATTTATTCAGCCATTTTTCATACATGCCAACGATTGAATTAACCTATTGTATTTAGTGATCTCTCTTGAGCAACACTAATTCTATTCATATGCCCGAACTTACTATATCTCTATGTAAATTCACACACATATGAACGCATTTATCTATAGGAATTCAACAATGATCGCATAACTTATAATTATCTCTCGATATCTTATAATGTCTATGACAATTATTGCACGAATTAAAATTATATATCACCTCTCGATCTCAATATTATTCTCTAAATCAATTAATTGTTGCGTAGACAATTAAAGTATTAAACACACAATAATTAATTAACAAGTATTAAAATGACATGAAATTATTGAAATTAAACATATAATAAAAATCTAAGCTACATCATCAATCCTAAAATAAAAGTATTTAGCCACTCATAATGTTGTATTTAAACATGAAAAAGTGAAAAGAAATTGACGAAACGTAATTAATTTCAATTGAAACTGCCTCCTTTTCTTTTTGCCGCCACTATGCGTGAATATAGATAATATTAATTCTGTGTTTTCTTTCTAGGAGCAACAAACTCGTCTCCTAAAAAAATCAGCAACAATGTTGGACTTTTCTTCTCCTCTTTCCCTTTATTTTTTCAATTGGCTGTGGCTTCCTTTCCTTTTTTAATTTAGCTGCCGAGAAAAACTGTTTTCTCTTTTCAATTCTGCCTTGTATCCAACAATTCAGCCACTATTCTTGACTTCAGCTGCCTCAAATTTTCTTCTCTGTTCGCCCGTTCAATTCTTCCCAAAAACTGCCGGCTATTGGGTGCGTGGCTCCCCCTGTACGTGTATATATGTAGGTATATATATACCCTAATTTATCCCAAATTCTTCTCTCTATCCAACCAATAAAAGTCCAATACCGATTGAATTTGAATCCTAGTGCAATTCAATTTGAAGCACATTAATGCTATATTTTTCTTTTAGTCATCTATCTTTCAAAATAATAAAATTCAATCCTTGTACTTTGAATGTTGTCATTCTTTCATTATTTTGCATCTTTTATTCAATTCTTCATCAAACATAAAATTTTACCTACAAAATACAATTTAACATAAATTAGGTAGAATTTAATTAAAAAGATAATAAAATATCATGATTTAGCATCGTAAATAAGTATAAAAACCACACTTATCAATAGTTCCAATTAATGAATATATACAAGTATTACATCTTGCCTTCTGTTTTGAAACCAATTTCCAATTTGTCTTTCATTACAGAAAAAATAAAATCAAATTCTTCAAAATAAAAACAAAGGTTGTGAATCTCCTTCTACAACTTTTTTGCTATACATTTTTAGTTTTTGATGCATGCTTAATGAATCAAATCACAGACACCATGTCCGTGGCGGGACTTTTTTTTTTAAAAAAAAAAAAAAAAAAAAAAACAATGCTAGCAATTAAGATGTTTTTTTTTCATTTTTTTCTTTCTTTTTTTATATGGGTTTATGCGGACACCATAATAACAAATATTTCTAAATATTTTTTCCACTATCTAATGCCCTCTTAGTGTTAAATATTTAACTTATAATATATTTAATGCTAGATATTTTCTACAACATGCTAACTTCCCATTCGCATAATAGATATTTTTAAACTGTCACGTGGCTATTAACAATTTCATTGATCATAATTAAACTTCGTAACTTATTTACTAATAACTTAACATGATATATTTTTTAAATTAATGATAATTTTTGAATTTATGTGTAATATTATTTTATTGAGAGAATATGTGATTAATAAAAAGAGAGAAAATGAATTAAAAATTTTTGGCTGCTAAAGACTTTTCTTTTGAATCTTACTAGAATATTATCATGAAATTTAACTAATTATTACTGAACTTTTAGAATTATTAGCTTTTTTATTAACATTTGATACACTTAACATTATTGTAAAAATACCACATCCTATGCATTGCACGGGCGTACGTCTAGTATATAGTAAAAGTAACAAAATTACAAGTTACGGTTATTAATTCAATATCGTAAAAGTTATCATAAAAAGCTTAACGACCCACTTGAATTTTTTGTGTCAATCAGTAGTCGTTAGGGGTGTCCGTGGGTCGGTTCGGTTCGGTTCGGTTCGGTTCTGCTCGGTTCCAGAATTTTCGGGTATTTAATAAATGGACCCGTCGGGTCCAAATATAATTATGGAACCGTTCGGGTTCGGTTCCGTTCGGTTCGGTTCGGGTCGGTTCGGTTCCGTACCATAATTAAATTTTTTAACATTTACAGCAACACTACATAAATATAACTAATGACATTTCATTTGTAACTTTTACAAATTAACATAACCAAATTCAAAAATATAAAAATAACTAGCTGTCGAATAACATTAATTTAATGCATACAAATACCAAAAAGTAGATATTAATACTTACCAACTATTTGATTTAATCATCAACTGCTACTGCTTGACTTGCCATGGCAAAAAACTCTACAAGAATTGAAAAAGCACAATTAACAAACAAATAAACTAAAAAATATTCAACTAATAAGATTTGATAAAAAAAATATATAATATATATCTATTACATGTCTCAATGCCCTCATAGAACTCTGTTTCTTCAATGCAAATTTCATCTTGGGAAACTTTCAAGAGTCTAGAATATTTTCTTAGCCAATTTTGTGTACAAATTAAGGTTTCAACTGTTTTAGGAGTTAAAGAACTCCTAAATGGATCAAGAATGCGTCCTCCAGTACTAAATGCTGACTCAGAAACAACTGTGATACAGGAATGACATGATCATCCCTTGCAACCTTAGATAAAAATTCAAATCTTGATTTATTAATCTTTCACCAATGTAAAATGTTAGAAAAAATAAAATTATTTAATTAATTCAATAAAAAAATATAAAAAAATTATTTAGTTTCGGGTCTCATTCGGTTCTTCGGTTCTTGGTCGAGACCCAAGACCCGACCCAAACCTTTCGGTTCTCGATTCGGGTACCCGTTCGGGTCTTTAACTTATGAAGAACCGCTCGGTTCGGTTCGGGTTCGGTTCGGTCCGGTTCGGTTCGGATATTTTGGACACCCCTAGTAGTCGTTAGTGAATTTTACAACTTTTTAAGTATTATTTTCTTATTTTTAAAAGTAAGAACTTGTTTGATCCACATTCTTAAAAAAAATACATTCTTTCAATACTCATTTTCAATCACACAATTTTCAATAAAATAATATTACACGCAAATTTAAAACTTTTTTTTTCCTTTTTTAACCACATATTTTTCATCACATCACTATTTAAAATGTATTCTTTCCTTAAGAATGTGTATCAAACATGGGCTAAATGAAACTGACGTAAAATTCAATTACAATCGCTAAACTCCATTTATGTCAATTCAATTTAGGGGTGGGAAAAAGGTCGAGTAGCTCGTCGGGTCGGCTCGTCAATACTCGGTCCATGGATGTTTCGGACAATTGTGACTGAAATATTCAAGAATTGATGAAATTGGGTAGTACTAATTGAGGTTTATCTTTCATTGTCGAGGTGTGAGAACAATTGAAATTTCCAAACTAGTGTAGAATATTCTTACTATCAAAGACGTGAATTTTCCAATTTGTAAAATATATATGAGTAACATTACAACAAATCAGACCTTTCCAATAAATTTGAGATCAAATATTTAAAAAGTTTTGTTTGTAGTTAGTTTTAGTTCAGCGTTGATTGACACATCTTAATTGAAAATTTCACACATTTTTCAATAAAATAATTTTGCTCATGGATTCATAAACCCTTTTTTTAAAACTTTCTAATCACAAATTCTCGAAAAAGTTATTTTCCACTTTTCAAGTAATCTCTCCTAAATAAATACTTATTCTTGTTTTATAATTTGTTATTACTAGGATAATTAATAGTAAAACTATTTTAATATTTAATCTTAAATTATGTTTGGCTCATGTTTATTAGTTGTTTATAATAAATTGCCATTTTTTATTTATTTATATGTTTCGAGGAACCTTAACTTTTATCCACATAGGGTACATCAACTTTCAACTGCACTTTTTGTAGGTATCCAAACTTTTAATTTTCTCTAATACATACTTGAACTTTTAATCTATTTCTCATCCATATCTAATTTAAATAAATATTTCTTATATGTATCCAAACTTTCATTTTTTCCATAATCCATACCCGACTTCTAAATATGTTCCCCATCCATACCTAATTTAACCGACCACTTCAATCCTACGTGAAAATTATTCCAAATTCTATGAATCACGGTCTTTGTTCCACAATTCCAATTCCACCCTAACCCGGTGGTATTAATAATGTTCCACAAAGTCATTTTTCCGAAATCAATGGTTACCAATTCTCTCTAAAATGTCAAATGTGCATTGCCTCGTATATTCACAAATCCTATTTCAACCCTATTTATCACCATTTAACATCGTAAGATCGCAATTCAACAGCAAGAGATGAAATTACATTTATTGAGTCATTATGGCAACCATATAACAATTATGTGCATTTCAGAAACAAAGAGCTTGATTCGTAGAGTTTGGGATAATGCATTTTATCATGTTGCTAAAGGGGTTAATTCGTCAAATCCACGTAGAACCGAATTGTGAGGATTGTTAACGATTGATTAAATTATGTACGGATGACAAACATGTTTGGAAGTTCGGGAAAAAATAAAAATAAAAAAATAAATTGGATACCTATAAGAAATTGAGTCAACAATTATGCTTTTTACCACTCTTTCCAGTCTTAAGTCTTTCTTTTGAAGTAAACAACAATCCACAATAGTGGCATTATGTGAGTTTTTTTTTTTTACATTCTATTATTCTCCTTTATTATCTTGTTTAATTTATTGAGTGAGGGCAGTAGTAATTAGCTTCTTTTTAGGTTTCTTCAGGTTTTGTTTTTTATTTTTTATATATTGAAAGAGGGGCTTATGGTTTCAATATATGCTTAGTTGTTTTTAATTAACTAAAATATTTGGAGTTTTTTGAACAAATTATTGGTTGCTTTTGTGTTATTGCGCACGAATCAACAAATTGTGATCATTTATTATTATTATTATTATTATTATTATTATTATTATTATTCTTTCTCGCTTTGTCTATGTTATTGATGAACACCAATAATTACATTGCACACAAATATTTTTAACGAATAGCAAAAGTAGAATTTTTCAAAAGCTACATAGTTTACTTAATAACTTAAAATATCTAGAATACTCACTTAGTGTAACTAATAAGAGTAGCTCTCGAGTTTCACTATTGGTTGCTTTTGTGTTATTGTGCACCAATCAACAAATTGTGATCATTTATTATTATTCTTTCTTGCTTGTGTCTACGTTATAGATGAACACCAATAATTACATTGCACACAAATATCTTTAACGAATAGCAAAAGTAGAATTTTTCAAAAGCTATATAGTTTAATTACTCAATAACTGGAAATATCATGGAATACTCACTCGGTGTAACTAATAAGAATAGCTTTCGAGTTTCACTATCTTCCGTCGATTGCAGACATGGAGAGTCCATTAGCCGAAAACTTCACAGACTTGCCATTTTCAAGTTCATAAACTGTACTATTTCTGGTGACAAATGCTGGACAGTTTGGCATTGGCAAAAGCATCATTTCATTTTTTAACATGGATATAACATCCTCAATTACAGGGCGATCAGTTGCGTGATTTTCCAAGCATAGAAGACCAACATGAATGCATCTTTTCAATTGTTCTGTACGACTGCATGAACTTTTCAGCATCGGATCCATGAGCTCTAATGCATCATCTTTACTCCAAAGTTCCCAAGCCTACAATAATTTTACACTAAATCTAAGTACAAAGAAAAACAAAAATGAGATGAATCTAAAAATTGATTAGAAGTTAACTTACATATTCTACTAGATTGAGAGGACCTTCTTCATCGTGGAAGCTATTGTTTTTTCGACCACTCACAATCTCAAGTACTAAAACTCCAAAACTATAGACATCTGATTTGATCGAATAAATACCCTGCATCGCGTACTCAGGAGCCATATAACCACTGTGAAATCGTGAAAGTATTAATTCATTGGTAATGAGCATTGAGCATATATAACATATATTATCAGCAGTCATTTTGAAAAGAAATATAATTTGTTACTTACTATGTCCCAGCACGCTTATTTGTATTTGCTTCTATGACATTCCGCTTGAAGATTTTCGCCATTCCAAAATCAGATATTTTGGGGTTCATTTTCTCGTCAAGTAGTATGTTACCGGCTTTCAAATCCCTGTGTACTATTCGTAATCGCGAGTATTTGTGAAGGTAGAGCAATCCTTGAGCAATCCCTTCAATGATGCTGAAACGTGTATCCCAGATTAAGAGCTCCCTCTTAGTTGGACCTGTCATGTACAATGTTTGCTTACTATCTCGTTTTATTGAGGCTTATGCCTTGACTTGAGTTAATACCCTAAATAGTCATTGAACTTTGCCAAAAGTTTTCAGGAGGTCACAGAACTTCAAAACTTCCCTAATTAGTCACTGAACTTTGCCTAAAGTTTTCAAGAGGTCACAGAACTTCAAAACTTCCCTAATTAGTCACTGAACTTTGCAAAAAGTTCCTAGGAGGTCACTGAACTTCAAAACTACCATAAATAGTCACTAAACTTTGCTAAAACTTCCTAAGAGGTCACCGAACTTTGCAAATTGGGACCCCATACATCAATGATTCAGTGACCCTCTAGGAACTTTTTGCAAAGTTGGGTGACTATTTAGGGAAGTTTTGGAAAAGTTCAGTGACTATTTAAGGTAGTTTTAAAGATCGGTGACCTCCTGGGAACTTTATGAAAAGTTCAGTGACTAATTAAGGAAGTTTTGAAGTTCAGTGATATCATGGGAACTTTTGACAAAGTTCAGTGACTATTTAGGGTATTAACCCCCTTGACTTAGTGAGGCTTACGCGTCAAACCAATTAAATTGCTCATGTTTGCCTTGCATTTTTCAAATAAACTTATAAAGAAGATGATGATCACATTAGTAATGATCATATTAAAAAAAAATGAGTAGTCATAATTTTGTTACATGAGTACTAATGTGAGGATTTATTTTCTCTTTTCATCTCAACCACACATTCATCAAATAAAATAATATTACACACGAATCTAAAATTTTTCAACCACACATCTCCCATCAATCACTACTCTAAAAATTTTCAACCCCCCAAAAATGGGGGCCAAATAGGGGCTTATTCTCTTCTATTTTCTTGATTTATTTTTTGTTCGTTGCAAGTTAGACTTTTAATTTTGTTAATTAGTTTTATTGTGGTGTTTTTTATTTTTTTATTTTTTGAAAGGGTTTATAATTTATCATGAGCATATTTTTATATTCTTTTGAATTCTTTTATTTTTCTATCTTGAGGCTCATGCCTCAAAGTGCCTTGAGGCTCATGTCTAACCTCGTGGAGATAAGAGGTCTAATAAAGTCTTTTTAAACATTGCTATAAGATAGTATTTGAACTAATAAGAGGTAAAAATTAATTAATCTAAACAAATAAAGATAAAATTAAAATTATACTTATCATACAAGAAAATACAGATTTTGCTCACTCCAATTATGTTTCTGAACTCGAGGTATACAAAATCCATTTTAAAATATGTGTTTGTAAACAAAATTAACCTACCATTCTCCAATTGAAAATTCTCTTGATTGTTTATTTTTGTATCAATCATAACATATTTTCGAAAAACCTGTAGCTTGAAAATGTGTCATAAGAAATATACTGTGGGAAATAGATGGTACTCACAAAAGAGAAAGAAGTCCAAACTTTTGTTAGGCATGTAGTCATAGATTATCATCTTCTCATCTCCATGGATGCAGAAACCCAATATTTTGACAAGATTCACATGTTGGATTTTAGATATAAGTATTAGTTCAGTTTTGAACTCGAGCAATCCTTGAACTGACCTTCGGGAGAGTACCTTTACTGCAATTTCTTGCCCTTCAACTGTTTTTCCCTGTAATGATACATACACACATACTTTATTTATTATTAAATTAGTGGATGTTGTCAAAGAGAGTGACGATGCCATATTTCTATTGAAGCAAAACTAATATATTTATCAAAAGAAGAAATGGTTGCAGATTGAACATGTATGGTAAGTGTTTATAAACGATTTAAATTTTAAATAGATAGAAATAATGAATATGTAGGTAGTACCTGTAGATCCTTCAAAATGCGTGGATAAAAAGTATACGAGTGTTTATAAATAGTTTATAAAGTTGAACTAAACATAGATGTGTCCTAAGAGTAACTAAGAAAGTAAGATCCTGGACAATGTTAAGAAAGAGAAAAGGCAATAAGAGTATTTCTGCAGCAATGATCAATAAATGCCTTTTCAGATACTCTGATGCAAGAATCAGGGGCTACTTGAAGCTCCAAAGTGCTCATCCTATTCAAAGAATGCATAATATTCTCAATTCAAATTTACCTTATAAACAGGGCCAAAACCACCCTCTCCCAGTTTGTTTGTTGACGAAAAGCTGCCCGTAGCTTTAAGGATGGACGAATATGTAAACAATCTAAGATGATGACCCTGCCCTCCATCACTTTCAACTGGATGTGTTTCAGTATATCCCTCTAGGGTCATCAATTCACGTAATTCTTCCTTCTTCCTTCTCCCTATGAGATGATTATCCAAAGCGTCAACATAAGAATGCCAATGAATATCGTTAGGAGAATTAGAACTGGAAAAACTAGAAATATCAAAATAAGAATGCAATGAAGATATTAAAAATCCTCGAGGATATTATTTTTACACTTTCCTTTGTATATTATCTGTTCTCCTCGCTCCACTCCACTCCGCTCTGCTCCGTCATCCGCCTATTTATTCCATTAAATATGTGTTCTACTCTATATGATCCCCATATTACAACAATTGCAATACTCACTACATATAAAATGACAGTGCAACTACAGCTACAACTCTTGAAATGAATCTTATTGTATTCTGTATTCCTCTTTCCAGTCATTATGTTGAAGTGAAATTGTATGCATATAAATATCAACATGACATCAATTAAGAAATACAAAGAACATTCTTTATAATCTTATAGAACCTTCTTTATAATCTTTTCTCCTCCAGCTCGCCGATATTGTTATAGGTATTTTATTTGTATGGAATATGAAGAAGGTTTTTTAAAGCTACAAGTGATCGGAAAGATACCTTGTTCAATTTTTCGGATGATGAACCATAGACAGCCCGACAAAAGCACAATTACTACTGCAATAACCAAAGTAATGATTTTCCATGTCTTCCATCCTGTCATTTATCATTTGATGATAGTAAACGCAATGCCCAAAGAGAAATATCTCTATTGGACGTCAAGAATAGAGGAAAGAGGGAAGTACATTTATTGACTTACATATCGCTTTATATATCTTAAACATATTAGGTCACAAGAAATTTCTTTTGCAAAAAATCAAAACCCAAATGAAAAGAAGTTTATTTTAAAAAAAAAAAAAAAAAGGGATTCGGAACCTCAAACAGAGGAATTGAAGGGAATGTGTGCATATGTTGAAAAAATCTTGATTTGGTGATATGACTTACTTTTGGTTGAGTGTGGAACAAGAACGAAATGTGTAGGTTCAGAACCATCAAAACTCTGTACAAAAGTCATTTTTTTCCCTATCCAGTATGAACATCTATCGTCATATCTAAATCCTACACATTCACAGTCCTTCCAGCACTTCTCTCTGCAGTCACTCTCAGTAAGATTTGCATCATTCTCATTACTCTCTTCATTCACTCTCGCTCCAAGTCCATCAGCGAAGTACCCTGATTTCGGAACAAATTTGTCATCATCATTCCTGAAACAATTTTGTGATTCACAGCCTTGTATGTTATCACCAAAACAACGACTAACTTGTGCTATAACCATTCCCCTCTCCTGATCATACATATCCCCGTTATATGCTAGCTGCCATCCAGAAATAGTTTTTCGACGTTCAGGTGTCAACTTGGGGTCTTATAGAATCGTAAAGTGAAAACTTTGTTTGCAGAAACTAAGGAAGCAGATGAATTTAGACTATCCCCATGTACAAGGGTGTCAACAGATGAAACAAGGGGCACAAAGTAATAGAATATGAAAAAGAAGAATGATATGGTTAGGATTACAGCTTTCTCCATTTGAATATGATCAGCAATTGTTAAAGCCAATAATATAAATAGGGACTCGTGATTTGAGTTTTTACATTGCATAAATCAGTAAACACCAATAATTGGACCATCTTCCCTGGCACTAAAGAAGAATAATTCTACATTTTTTTATGTCTTTTTCAAGTTTCTAGTCTTCTAGTTTTACTTTTGATATTTCCAAAATACATTTAATCTAAGGGCCGCCCTACTTGTATCTCAACCCCTCCGGCCCTACAATAATTGGAGCATCTGGTTATACTTCATTACACGTGAATTTCAACTTCAATTTCATTTTCATTTACATTGATTCTTCATTTAACGTAAATTTCAAATCTTATTTTCATTTACATATCAATCTCTTTACTTTAGGTTACTATATGCAAATTCAAAACTTTTCTTTATTTTTAATTATATGTTCTCCATCAAATTATTATTCTAAATAACATTTAAAAAAAAAAAACAAATGGGCATCAAACGGGGCTTTTAATATTTTATTGCTGACAACGGTCGACGATCTACGAACTACAATCGCCCGTGTTGACTCGAGTTCCTCGGTCCGCCACTAATTACAGCTTTCTCCATTTGGATATGATCAGCAATTGTTAAAGCCAATAATATAAATATGGACTTGTGATTTGAGTTTAAATTTCATAAATCGATAATCACCAACAATATTTGAAAAGTAATTAATGGGAATAATTCTACAGTTTCTAGAATGTCAACACTTTTAGTCTTACTTTTGACATTTCCAAAATACATTAATTCTAATCCTACCAAGATTATTGTTTGGGAAAACTTATTTTTTGGGTTAAGAGATTTTGAAATAGTGATTTTTTAGGAATGTGTAGTTAAGAGTGGGAAAACGTTTTTGGTATGCAGGTAAAATTATTTTATTGGGAGAATGAGTTTGAAAAAAAAATGAGTTTATAAAAAATGTGGTCAAACACGGGCTATATTTTCAAAATTTTCAAGTAACTATTTAAAATTTGAAAAATAAAATAAAATTGAAAAAATGAAATCAATATACTGTAATGACATGCTAAAAATGAAAAAATAAAATAAAATTGACAAAAATGAAAGCAAACAATTAAAAATATTTATATTTAAAAATTACCAACATTTATAAATAAGTTCTATCACTTTAAATTTTCGCTGAGAGTTAAAGTTTGCAAAAACGATCATAACTTCACAAATGAATTTTTTGTTAGTTTTACTAACCGAAATACATAGTGCAAGGAACAAAATTATAAGTTCAAATTATTAATTCAATATCGTAAAAGTTACCATAAAAAGTTTAACGACCCACTTGGAATTTCTATGTAAATGTGCCATTAGGAAATTTTATAATCGCTGAACTTTATTTTATGTCAATTTAATTTATGTTTCGTGTTCAGTGATGCACTTGTATTAATATAATTTTTGCTCACCAGATCATTTAATTAACTTTATTATGAATCAAACTAAAATAAAAAAACAAAGTCGATAAATGGTAAAAAAGTGAAATTCAATAAAGCAACTTAAGATCGAATGAGATTTATTGATCAACATAAAATTTCGCAATAAACTCACTATCACCATTGTTTTTAATCTTATATTTTGTTTTATGAAAATTCAAGTTTTGATATGACACGTGACTGAAATACGCTATTGTGGAATCAAGAATTGATGAAATTGGGTAGTAATTAAGGTTTATCTTTCGTTGTCAAGATGCGTGAACATTGAAATTGCATATTTAGTTGCGTAGAATAATCCTATTCTCAAAGTTATATATTTCCCATTGATTTTTCTTCCTTTTTTTGTGGTGGGAATAATTTTACTAGTTAAATGTCGAAAGCTCCCCACGGTACATGACATTCTAATCCTACCAACATTGACTTTTCAAATTTCTTGACCAAATGATAAAACATTCAAAAATCAAGCAGCAAGATATCAAGAAAAATATCAATGGAAGTCTTTGATATTTTAAAATTATTCAATAAATTAAATAAGACTTTATACACTTCATGGCATATTAATAACGGGTAAGATTCTGTTAGGATCAATTCTTCAATTAGCTTATGATATAAGATGGTGTTAATAATTATTCACGATGACCATTGAGGTAAGGACTACTTGATATGCACCCTATGTAGAGTACCACATCATAGACCATCTACCACATGAGGCTGTCGACCCCCATGAGGTCATCTACGTTTACATAAGCCACTTACCACCACAAGGCCCTCTACATTCACATGGACCGTCTACCACCATAAGATCAATGCTACACTCAACCATATAAATGGCAATGAGTTGGAGGAAACTACCCAACATCGAACATGAGCACAATCAACCGCTTACCGAGTGGGGGTTACCACGTTAGAACGTGGGGGAAGTGGGAAGGTTTACGTGGGACGAGTGACACGATTAATCGTAGAATGAGGGCATTTCATCAGGTGCCTATAAATATCCCCAATGCGAGAAAATGTATTCTTCTTGAAACATGTATTGCTTGAAATTCAATTATACTCTCTTCATACTCTCTTAAATCGAATACTAATTCTCACGCCGGATGTACAACTGGGGAGAAAGCCACGACCTCATTTTGCAGGTAGTAAACACCAATCGATTTAGCCGGAACACCCTGCTCTTCAAGGAGAACACGAAAGTCTATCTTCTACAAATTCATTGGTCAAGGAGACGGACTAGGAGTGAAACGCACATGGCCGGGAATACGACAGAGGCGGAGTTGGAGTCTGTCGCAAATGGTCACGACCCGTAACCGCCGCTGCAGTACGTAACGCAGAGCCAATTTAGTGCCCTAGAAACACAATTGGCAGCAATGATGACCCTCTTGTATAGTCAAACACATAAAGTCTAGCCCCACCACAAAGCTCGTCACAGGCCGTACGCCAGCAACCACCTCAGGTGGCGCAAAAAGCTATCACGTCTATTACTCAGCCAGCAGTAGTAGACTTGGGAACTGTAGGGCTTATGGTTCCACAAATTTCTCGACCTATAACAGACTTGGAAAGGAAGATAGAGGAGATGATGACCCAAAAGATGGACAATACACTAACCACGAAGAAGGACGGATGCAGGCAAATGGTTTTGGAAGAAAATTCATTTGCACCAAAAATTATGGATGTTCATTTACTGAAAGACTTCAAACAGCCAATGATAAAAGCATACGATGGAGTTACTGATCCACTTGACCACTTGCAGACCTTCATTAATTTAATGAGACTTTATGCAGCTCCAGACTCAGTAATGTACCGATCCTTTTGCCTGACACTCATGAGAAAGGCTAGAGACTGGGTGGCCACCTTGGCACCCAGGTCTATACAAAATTTTGATGAGCTTTCCGAGAGTTTTGTAGCGTACTTTATGAGTAGTAAAAGGAAATGAAAGACGGCTTTTAGATTGATACATGCTGTGCAAGAGAATTGAATCTTTGCAAAAGTACTTGGCTAGGTTCAACTGGGCGACACTGGTATAAGGGACATTCAAATGCTTGCAGTGGTAATAGCCTTAATGAATGGGACACAAAACCAGGCATTTAAGATATCACTCTCCAAAAACCCCCAAGAATCGATACATTACATGCTGAAAAAGGGTGGCAAATACTTGATGCAGCGGAAGCAGAGAAGATTACAAATAATATCAAATGGATCACCAACCGAATAAATTCCACACATCAAAATCCATTTATTCATCAACTTTTACATATAAGTTGAGGAATAATATGCACAAACTAATATAAAAGCGAATTCCAATGATAAAATAATAACTGTAATGACATGCTAAAAATAAAAAAAATAAAAAAAAATAAAATAGACAAAAATGAAAGCAAACGATTAAAAATATTTATATTTAAAAATTACCAACATTTATAAATAAGTTCTATCACTTTAAATTTTCGCTAAGAGTTAAAGTTTGCAAAAACGATCATAAGTTCACAAAGGAATTTTTTGTTAGTTTTACTAACCGAAATAGATAGTGCAAGGAACAAAACTATAAGTTCAAATTATTAATTCAATATCGTAAAAGTTACCATAAAAAGTTTAACGACCCACTTGGAATTTCTATGTAAATCAATAGTCAGTAGCGAATTTTACACATTTTTTAATTAATATTTTATTATAATTAAGGGTAAATGGAACTGAAAACTCTTGGATGCATTAGGGAAGATTCATTTAGAATCGCTGAAATTTATTTTATGTCAATTTAATTTTTGTTTCGTGTTCAATGATGCACTTGTATTAACGTAATTTTTGTTCACTAGATCGTCAAATTAACTTTCGTATGAATCAAACTAAAGTCAAAAACAAAGTCGATAAATGGTTAAAAAACGGAAATTCACTAATTAACTTGAGATCAAACGGGATTTATTGATGAATATAAAATCTCGCAATAAACTCACTATCACCTTTGTTTTTATCTTATATTTTGTTTAAGAATATGAAAAATGGTCTTTTAATATGATTTGAATCAGGCTTAGGATTTGTGACTAAAATATGGTATTGTGGAGTCAAGAATTGATGAAATTGGGTTGTAATTAAGGTTTTTATTTCATTGTC
This sequence comes from Fraxinus excelsior, assembly GCA_019097785.1. Lineage (NCBI taxonomy): Eukaryota > Viridiplantae > Streptophyta > Magnoliopsida > Lamiales > Oleaceae > Fraxinus > Fraxinus excelsior. The sequence continues at coordinate 16,721,828 of CM032631.1, read as the reverse complement.
TAGGTGTGTGAACATTGAAATTTCCGAATTAGTTATCTAAGAATATTCCTATTCTCAAATTTATGAATTTTCCAGTTTACTCGTGTTTATAATTTTTTATTTCCTGGATAATTAAATAATAAAATTCCATTTACTTTAAATCTTAGACAATGATTGGGTCATGTCCATAAATTATTTTTAAAATTTAAGTCGTTTTTTATTTATACAAGTGTGGATCGTGTGTTGCACGGTAATCGTTATAATTTTTGTAATTCCACGATTGAACAATGGCAAAAATAATGAAATGAAAATGACGTTGAAATTTACGTGAAATGAAGCATTAATGTCATTCAAATTCCAAGATATTTTAAAGTGGAGTTTCATCCATATTTGGATGTCATTTTCTCCAACAAGGGTTTCATTGCATGAGGTACGGTTTCAACCAAACTAAAATAAGTTTGACTGTCAAAAAGTTTCAAGAAATAAATAAAATTAGAACACTAAATAATTCATATACATATATGACATCAGCATGAGATAAGGATGATGTCTTCTGAATAGTAACCAACTCTCCTCTTTTATATATTGTAGTGATATTTCGAGAGATCTCAATTTTATTCACTTGTGCACAACTCATTTCTACATGTTTATAACTTAAACCTTATGAACATTTCCTAGAAAATGTTGTTACTCATTGGACCACGCATGCAAGCCTAGTTTACCAATAATATATATTATGAGCAGACAACATGAAAAAGAAATATTCTTTGTTACTTACTATGTCCCAAGATGCTTATTTGTATTTGCTTCTATCACATTTTGCTTGAAGATTTTCGTCATTCCAGAATCAGATATTTTTGGGTTCATTTTCTCATCAAGTAATATTTTACTGGCTTTCTAAATCCCTCTGAATTATCCGTAATCGTGAGTATTTGTGTGTAGATAGAGCAATCCTTGAACAATCCCTTCGATGGTGAACATGTATCCAGATTAAGAGCTCCCTCTTAGCTGGACCTGTCATATACAACGTTTGCTTACTTTCTCATTTTATTGAGGCTTATGCCTTGACTTAGTAAGGTTTACTCGTCAAACCGACTAAAGTGTCGGCATGGTTGCCTTGCATTTTTCAAATAAACTTGTAAAGAAGATGATGATCACATTAGTAATGATCATATAATAAATAAATTAGTAGTCATAATTTTGTTACATGATTACTAATTTGAAGATTTATTATCTTCTATTTTCTTGATTTATTTTATGTTCGTTGCAAGTTCGACTTTTACTTTTGTTAATTAGTTTTATTATGGATTTTTCGAAAGGGTTCATAATTTATTATGAGCATATTTTTATATTTTTCTATTCTTCAGAATTCTTTTAATGTTTTATCTTGAGACTCGCGTCTGAAAATACCTCGAGGCTTATGTCTCGTCTCATGGAGATAAAATTAAGATAAAATAGATAAAATAGAATTAATTAAATAAGGCAACAAACAAAAACACTCCAAGACTCAAGATCAATAATAAGGGCATGAAAAGGATAAATTATTAAACATAATATAAATTGTAAATTTAGATTAAAAAAATAGTTGAAAATTCACACAATAATATATATATATATATATATATATAATATTTGTAAACAGATTATCTTTAGAGAGAAGATCTTGATTCCGATGATCGACCACTTTGAAAATAATGAGGAATTTGAGTTCTTACGAAATATTTAGATTAATTAATATTGATTATTCATTATATGTTACTGTAAAAGAAAGAAGGAAGTGTATGGTAGTAAAATTTTGGCATGGGATAATTTTACGGTTTAGCATCCAAATATCTAGTTCATATTTGTGCAATATACCAACAAAAAGAGAAAATAGAAAAAACCAAATTCACTTTTGGTTCTTAAGAAAGCATCAAGAAACTAGGGAGAATCAAGATAAAATTATAAGTACAAAATCGATTTTAAAACTATGCATTTATAAACAAAATTAACTCATTCTTCAATCGAAAATTCTCTTGATTGTTTATTTTTGCATCAATCATAACATATTTTCGAAAAACATGTCACTATAACTCGAAAATGTGTCATAAGTAAACAAGCCGTCGGAAACAGACGCTACTCACAAAAGAGCTACTCACAAAAGAGAAAGACGTCCAAACTTTTGTTAGGCATGTAGTTATAAATTATCATCTTCTCATCTCCACGGATGCAGGAACCCAATATTTTGACAAGATTCACGTGTTGGATTTTAGAAATGAGTATTAGTTAAATTTTGAGCTCGAGCAATCCTTGAACCGACCTTCGTGAGAGTACCTTTACCGCAATTTCATGACCTTCAACGGTTTTTTCCTGTAATGATATATAAACACATACTTTATTTATTATAAAATTAGAGGATGCTGTCAAAAGGGAGTGACGTTGCCATATCTACATTGAAGCATTGCTAACATAGTAATCAAATGAAGAAATAGTTGCAGATTGAATGTTTTATAAACAGTTTAAATTATGAATATATAGAAATGAGTTATGAATATGTAGATAGTATTTGTGAGCCCCTTAAAATGTGTGAATAAAAAGTAATCTCAGTGTTCATAAATAGTAACTGAACATAGGCTAAAATTTATGTGTCCTAAGAAAGTATGATCCCAGACAATGATTAAGAAAGAGAAAATGAGGAAAAAGGATGGACAAAATCTAGAATCTGTCTTCTACAAGCTCTTACTTTTAACGTAGCATGGCTTTGAGAAATGCACATATATAACAGCAAATTTTGTGTCTAAAATTATGCTGCAACAAGATCTGGTGTTTCTGCCTCAACAGATAGCAAAGCAGTGTGTACTTTATCCATCCAATTATCCAACCGGTCACGCAATGACTTGATTTGAGGAATCCCCAAAACTCTTGGTTGAACCCACGACACATGAATTGTTCCCTCGACTTGATCGATAATCCCCTCAATCAGATGTACCTGCAGTAAGATTGTGTGTCACTAATCAGAAGGCTCCATAGAACTTAAAAGTCGATAGCGAAGAGCTATTCTCCTTTTATTGTAGTTATCATTACTCCAGAACAAACAGATGATCATGATCATTTAGATGAAAACGTGATCACATAGAGATGAATGACGTCATTACGAACCCCAAAAAATTTTGAAGTCCTGAAATTGGAGGGAAAGGTGGGAAATGGGGACGGAAATGAAGATACCAAAGTTGCAACAAGTTATTTGTTATCCACGAAAGTTCTCCTAGTCGCTATACTCCCTCGAAGGGCAAGTTGTGATGTCATATTAAAAATCATATGAATTGTAAGATCACCTCTTGCTTTGCATATACCCATGCAAGCATCGAGGCAAGTGTACAATTATGTATGCAACATGAAGCAGCTCAAGAAACCTATCATATAATATGGCCATGCATGTGCTGACAAGGATCCTATGATGGTAAGAGAATATTTTCTACGTCCACTTACTGAAAGGCTCTTCATAAGCAGATACTCCACATCTTCTACAGTAAGTTTTGTTCGCCTGGCGATCACACTTAGTGGAATAGTTCTATCTTCCGATGGCCGACTGCAAGTAAAGACACACTTCTGAATTCAGTGGAAGGTACACAATACAAAACAAAGTAACTTGCTCAAATAAGCAGTCCAATTATTTCAACTCACCTGAAGATGATTTCCATCAGGCAAAGAATGTTGATCTTCTCCAGAAGCTTTTTATCATTCTGTACTAATGCTGGTTGGGCACTCAGAGCAGCTCCATGGACACGGCATAGTTCTTGATAACGAACTAAATCACCAGAGTTGAATGCTTCAAGAATATAGTACAGCCACTCAACCTTGGTTCCTAGAAGACTTTTTATCTGTAGAAGCCAAAAGCAGGCCAAATTCCCAATCTAGTGAACCATCTAATAGAACTTTTTGAATGGAACATAATTCAAGTAAAATTTAAGATTTATGCCTTTCTAATCAACTACGTGAAAATATTTAATAAGAACTCAACTAGTGAAGAGATTAAATCAAGAACATTAGAAAATTTAAGATAAGACTAAAGCACAGTAAGGAATAGGAAGAACTACAAAAATGGGAAGGCAAAGTTGGACAAATCTCAAACCAAACTGCACGTCAATACAACTTTTGTAGACGATGTCTCCACATGGTATTGCATCAAAACTGTGACATCAGATAAATAATAGTAATACGGATTTCACATGGCCAATAGCATAATCTTTCTTATTCCTTAGAAACTAGCTGAATCTCCAATAGCAAAGGCCCGATATTGTTAAATGGAAGGAACAGCAAATTTAAGACAAAGAATACAGCATATGGAACAATGTAACAGTTACTCAGAAAAAAATCATTTGCCACCATCCAAGAGTAATGTGCACCCAATTGGTGTATATGAAACTTTCCCTTGTTTCTCTTTCATCGAGTATTACTGTAGAAAGAATATCTTCCTCATTTTCTTTAAGCATGGTTCCAAAGGAAGTGCTTTGAGTAACAGCAACCAACCATACAAATCTCACTTTATTATATGTATATACATTATCTAGCAAATGCCATTTATTGATATCTTGTCACTCAGATTTTAAGACTTGTACCTTGTACAATAAACCCATCCTCGCATGCTCGCATTGCATAATTTCGTGAAGTATTGATATCATTAGCATTAAGTCCAAGTAGAAATCTGGAATAATATCCTTTCTTGAATATATTCTTTTTAACTCTTGGTCTCAACAATCCAAACATTGAACAAGGAAAGTCAGGAGGTAGAAAATAGTGGGTTTCAAACATTAACTTACAATGGGATGTGCAAGAAGTTCTCCAAAATTGTAAATGTTTTCCCCCAACAGTGCTGACAGGGCTAAATCAAATGCCAAATCCTGGGAAACAACAAAGAACATGGTTAGCTTAACTTGCACAGGTAGAACCACTGTCCATCAAGAAAGCATTTTTTCAAGAAGATGCTGTTTGAACACGAGTCACTTTCTTCTGACATGAAGCATTTTCAATGAATGCTATGTTTACCAAAAACTCTACACAATTATATATTGTTACACAAATTTTATTTTATGATTGATACAAAGTAGAGATGGAATACATATGCATTAACACCTTTACTGTAGAACTGTGGAGAAACTTTATTGAGCTGATTCAATATTGCACCATGGATTAAATTACTCTTGCTTTGCTTATTGTGGAGATAACCAGTGATTACATGGTGTAATTCTAGAACTTGATTATTTTTCACTTATTTTACCCAACAACATTCACTGAAATATAGACCACTAGAAAGCAGGTCAACAGATACCGGCATTAAATAAAAGCAAAAGGGAAAATACAATAATACGCGATGTTTAAATGATAGTGTTGAAAAAAGTTGAGGCAAGAAGTAGGCAATACTTTATTTTCTGTCTTCATTGAAACAATACAAGTTTTTTCTTTAATTGAAGGAGTATAAAGTCTATATATGGAGGACAGGAAGTTTTTTAACACAGAAAATGCACATGCCAAAAAGAAATCCAGGCATTCCTTTCCTTCCACAACAATAGCAGCCCAAAGAGATTCATTTCATCCATACAAGAAAAGGTTAGCAAATGAATTAAACAACACATAAAACACTCTCTAAGCAGATCCATAGAACAAAATTGGAGCCATCAGACTCAAAAGGCATCTTCACACTGAACTAACATAAAAAATCTTTAAAGCAGTCTTGACCAGATCATACGCATCAAATTTTCTATTGCTACACCACTTTCTACTTCATCTGGGCTTCCTGTAATTGTCTGTGTACTTGACACGCTTTCTTCCAAAGATAACCTCCAGAGTGTTTTTTTCTTTTTCTGTCCACAAAAACCTTTCAAGATCTAATCATCTGAAAACAATTTCTTACCTAGTTTAAGACAGAAACTCGAAAACACAATGTCTATTTTAGCATAATAAGTCATACAAACTTAAGTGAGGGTATCCACTAATAATAGTCAGGACAGAATAGTTATCAGGTAGAAATTAAAAATATACACCTCTACTACAGATAGTCATTATCACAATTTTATGTAACCTCAGGTTTCAGCTTCCCATGAAAGGTGGCACGATGCAACCACCACCTTGGGAGACAGTACTTCCTAATATCAAGGGCTGATCTCAAATTTATTTCCTAAATAATGAAAAAAGTAAGACCCTACCAGCTTAAATGATTCCGATAGCGACTGTACTGAGGTGTAAGCTAGATAGAGCAGAGCATTTTTGTAGAACTCTGCAAATTCTTGACGAGATTTATGATATTGAGAGGAAATCCAATAATAGCTAGCATACACAGATGGATCGATGTCAGTCATGCTGTCAAGTGTACTCTTTCCATCTTCTAAAAGATTCTGACACTCTTTTTGATCTCCTTGCTCAAGCTTATATACAGCAATCTGCATCTTGATATAAAGAATTGGTTCCTCAATGCGCATCTCCTTTGTATTGCGAAGCTTTTCAATTATTCCTTGAAGATAATTAATAGCAGCATCATTCTCTGGGTACCGCCGAGATACTATGACCGCAAAATGAGAAAGCTTGAGAAGATTGATCTTTGTCTCAAAATCAGTTATGAAATTATTGTACAAATGTATGAGAGCGTCGCCAGCCTGGAATTAATGTAATGAAAAAAATAAAGGTGTTAGATGCTATAAATATAGAGTGGGCTACAAAAGAAGTGTCATGAAACTTGAAAACATAGCTAGAAAAAAGGAAAGTGATGATGAGAATACTTAATCTCTAATCATCAGGTAAAATTTATCCCATCCCAGAGATGGGGCCACCAGCTCCTCGGAAGAATATACAGAAAGACTCAACTTTTACATCAAAGTTCAATTGGCTATAGTGCATACAAACTGATTACCTGAAGACCTTTAAATCTACTTTAAATGTAGGTTGCAATATAGATACTAAGTTCTGAAAGAAAGATTTTGCTAATGCCGTAAATAAACAGAAGAAAATTGAAAATTGGTATCTATTACTTCCAGCCCAGATGCTAAATTTGTCTGTGTACATTGTCCAGCGTACTCATGAGACTGACTCAAGAGAAAATTAACAAAATATTGGACAATAAATTTGCATAATTCTCTATCAAAATCGCGTATTCCAAATTTTCAGTAAATTTTGACCAATGCGAGCATGAAAAGTGCTGAAAGTATCAGCATGTCTATGCACCTGAATATGCCTACGCATTATCTTCCTATATGAGCTCAAAAGTACTTGTTAAGGGCTATGTCGTAGCCTTAAGCACGATGAATTAAGACCATACACTATCTAGAGTGACAACTTGTTCTACTAACACATCAAAGTATACATATCTTAAAAACCTTTTAAACCCTTCTTCAACAACAACAATAAAATCTAAGCCTTATTTTCAATAAATTTGAGGTCATCTACTTTATGCATTTTTTCCCTTCATTCGTATCATTGCTATATGTAATGAAAGATCCAAATCAACTAGATCCTAGTAACTACAACTATCCATGTTAGTTTCCCATCACTCTTATGAACGAGGGCCTTTTAAAGATGATGGGAACAAGCTTAAAGCCTAAAGCTAACTAATAGGAGAAGATATTGAAAGAATAAAGGGATAATAGTGGAAATCAAAGTAAATACTAAAGATTTAGAACTTTAGACTTAAATCTCAGCACACCAGAATTACCAGGACTGAGAAAGAGAGATCTCGAATTGATGTTTTTGTTTAAACTTTTCGGTAACTTCAAATCCCAATTTGATAAAGAACATGAAGCTTTTGAATTATTTACATCATGCTAAAAATAATGAAGCATATTGTTCTCTACTATTGTATCAATTTCATTCTATTAAAGAAATTTGTTGTATTCCCCCACTACAAAAATAAGTATCCGAATCTTAAATGCAAGTACACATGGTTAACAGTTCTTCAAATGTATGAACCCTGTAATAAATACTAAAATCTCTCCTATTTCTTTAAAACCTCGTCAGCATAATTTCATATAAAACACAAGTATACCACATATGTAGCATCTCAATAATTGGATCAGCATTTTACCTTGTATAAAACAAATAATTCAATGGTGAAAACAACGGCTTTGGAAGCAAGCCCATACCATATGCACTCCAGAAATTACCTGTTAATTATTAAAGCAGTCTGGCCATAGGATTCAAGCATCAACGCTCAAACTATACCTCCTTGTACACAATCAAATAACTTTCAACTTAAATGATAAATGCTGTAAGCCAACTGTCTAACTCTCCATCTGTGGCCTCAGTTAAATAACAAAACTCATCTTTAACAAGTTCATTGATAAACAACGAGAAACTGGTATAACTGACATTTATCACATCAACAGATAAATAATATTGATCACTCCATTTCCTTTATTAGCAAATTGCATAGGATTCTTGATGCGAGCTGATGACAACATGACATCACTTAATTGTGCTTATGCACAGTGACCAAATCCCGTCTTTTTTTCCAAATTTTCCAAAATTGTTCTCAATCCGTCAACCATTGACCACAGACCAAACAACATTTATCCATATCATAAAAGGAAATTATTCATCATAAATATTTAAGCCCTCTACAACTCATGCACATTAAAAGTGCTCAATACTGCCTTAGCTGGCTATCAATTACATGATTCAAAGTAGAAAATCAGCTAAAGTGAAGTAACTTCAATAACTGTCTCATTAATAGGTTTTAATCTCAACTGGCCGACATTTAAATGCTCATATTAGGAACATATATTCCTGTATATGCGACTTTAAATTTTTGTCTCTGTTAAGATTTAAGAGGCACTTATATAAACACAAAATACTCGTAAAATGGAATCACAGAGTGATAACTAAAACACAAGATGCTCACAAACCATTGCAAGATGAAATGCAGACAGTTAACCATTTCTATTCTCATAAGGCTTTCGGATTTCAAATATTATTATGGTGGGTTCATAAAGGGTAAAGTCCTATAGAAAGAAAAGTTCTATTTCTTTATAATTCATCCTTCTATTTGTATCTCTAAAAATATACAGTTTATCTTGATTATCCTTTCCAGATTTCAATGGAAACTTTCATTTCTCTCAGCTAAACTAAAACTTGTCCATCTCTTCAAACATAAAGAACCATAAAACACTGCCTAGAATCTGCCTTTCCGAAATTCTCCAAACACTATAAAAATAAAAATTAAAATAATAATAATAAAATGATAAACCCTAATTCCTAAAACCTAAAATCCCATTCCTACCCAACCATAAAACTCAAAGAAAGCCCTAAGTGTCCATTTTCCCCAGACCCAGAAAAATCCCAAACTGACAATAAAAATAGATTTTTTAATTTTTATTTTTATATTTTTTGAAATAAAAACTTATAATACGTGTTAAATATATGGTTTTGCATTTGTACGGTTGGCACCTGAAAGACAGGAAGGGCAACGAACTGTTCAAGCTTGAGCGTGAGCTGGTGCCAGAGCTTCCGCTGGTACAGATCTGCAAGCGTGTTGTACCACTCCGAAAGCTCCGGATGCGCATTGCGAAGGGACTCTAGGTACTCAGAAGCCGCCATTTTTCCCGTTCCCTTCCACTAGTGCTTATGAATCTGATATTGTATAGACAGGGAGATATATGTATAGTGTATGTATATATTATGTGAATCTATGAAGAGAGAAGAGAAGGGGATGGACGGAGATTTAAATGTTGATGAACATCTTCTCTTATCTTTGTGCCAAAGAAAGGAATACAATGCGCTGACCGTAGTTAAGAAACTGTACTTCTTGTTTCGTTAAGGCCGCATTAAATGATATAATTCAGTCATCTAATTTCATATTTTATTTAATCTATCATTTAGAATTATTTAAATTGTGTTTGTAACTCCGATGAAAATGAAAAACATTACTCTCTAAATAATCATAATCCAATAAAAATGATTAAGAAACTGTACTTCTTGTTTCGTTAAGGCCGCATTAAATGATATAATTCAATCATTTAATTTCATATTTTATTTAATCTATCATTTAGAATTATTTAAATTGTGTTTGTAACTCCAATGAAAATGAAAAATATTACTCTCTAAATAATCATAATCCAATAAAAATGATTATCGTACGTAATTATATAACGATAGAATGTCAAATCTAAGTGAATAAGTCATTTGATTGGTGAAATATCTATTCAATTAAATATGTTCACATTATTTGACAAATGATAAATTGTCATGTGATATTATCTAATATATTATATAAATTTTATTGTACTACAACAAGACTTTTTTTTTTTTTTTTTTTTTTGGGAAGATTTTGACCTTTCAAAAACTTATTAAACATCAGTAGGTCATAACCCATACGGTTACGTGTAGCACGAGGTTACGAGATTTGGATTAAGAAAAAATTCATAAGGGGTTTAATTTTAGTCATCTCAAATTTATGAGATTAAGATTTAAAATTTCAAATATCAATTTTTTTAAAATTTTATTTATAAATTAATTAATTAAATATATTAAGGTTACAATTCCATAAAATTTGGTCACAAATTCCATATAATTGGTCACATATTATTAATTGATCACAAATTATTTTACAGTCACAATTCAAAAATTTTAGAGGTCACAATTTGTTAATGGATTACAAATCAAAAATTTATACATCACAATGTATTCATCAGTCACAAATATATCAATTAGTTACATATTATATTTCGGTCACAAATAGAAATTTTATATGTTATAAATTATTTTACGGTCGCAATTCAAAAAATTTATAGGTCACAATTTGTTCATTGGTCACAAATAAAAATGTATATGTTATAATTTATTTATCGATCACAAATCACAACTATTATAAGTCACACTTAATAGACAATCACAAATTGTTAAATTATCGATCACAAATTTAAAATATTTTAGGTCACGCATTATTTCTTGGTCACAATTTATCTTTTTTCATTGGTCACGTATTGTTTATTGGTCACGGATTAACCAATTTAATGGTCACAATCAATCAAATAATTTGTAACAACAACCAACACTTGTGACCACCACTCTCACTACTCCTTTCAGCAGCAGCACCTCCACTTTCGCCGTCAAACAACCACCAACACCTCCCAACAGCAACACAACCACCTCAAACTAATCAACACATCGCAGAAAAACACCACCACATCATCACGTCATTCCACCACCACCGCGACAAACTCATCGTTGTCGCCTCCACTGCACCACCCCCACAACCTCACCAACACTGTCATCATCATCATTGCCAACATGACCACCACTCTCTCAAATTCATTATCGTCAACGCCACCACCACCGTAACCAACATCTACCACAACGTGCTGCACCCAACATCTACACCACCACCACCATTTCGCACCCCACCACCTCCCACCAACGCTACCAAAATGATAGGACCTCCACCACCACCCCCCATCCTACAACCCTAAAAGAATCACCAACCCTAACATCATCTTCGATGTCGTCACCAACCACCACACCACCACCAACAACAAGAAAAAAAAAACATTGCAGATCGTAAACCACCGCACACCCTATATAAAAAAAGACGAAGACAAAGACAGATCGTGACGATGTCGTTCACAACAGCGTCGACGATCGCAGGAAGCGTCACTCGCTGCTCACATCGACAACTTTGCTATCATCTTTGGCAACGGTGGCCTTGCGAGAGGAAGAAGAGTGAGAAGTGAAAGAGAGAGAGAAAAGGGGAAGAAGTGAGCGAGGAGGAGGAGAGATAAAGAGAGGATAGAGAGAGAATGAATATGTGATAAATGATTTGGGATTTTTAAGGTTTAAGTAATTATACTTTAGATGGAGATGAATCAATATCTGATTTTTGTATAAATAAAGTTTACATCTGAAATTTGAAATTAGAACTTTAAAATTATAGTTTTGTGTAATTTCCACTTTGGATTATGCCACTTTACCTGAATGACTTTAACAGAAGCAGTGTAGATGACAGCAGATGATTGAAAGAAAAAATTGAATGTATTTTAAATAGATCAATGATAGAATGTCATGAAACATTATTTCAATTTTACTGTCAATCTATCTGAAATTGTAGCATAATTGATTTGAATAAATTATTTTGGTTTTGAAAATATTACTTCGTCCAATTTTACGAAGAAAAATGATGACAATTCAATTAGTAAATAAGTGTCTATCATTGCTATCATGAAATAAGTATAATTTAAGTGAAAATTGTGGCATATAAACTGCAAAAAATTGTGATGGAAGACTTGGGAAATTATTGAAAATAGCCAAAATTCAATCATAGCCTTTCCAAAATACCCTTTGACTATTTAAAGGTAGCAAACTACCCAAAATACCCCCTAAATATAGAATTTACAACTAAAGTCATCATAGTATAAAGGAAATAACGATTAAGTCCTGAAAGATTTATTATTTTAACTATGACTAATAATTATAAAATGAAAAAACCTAGATCTAAAAGAGGTCCATATAAAATTAAAACAATTGTAAAAAACAAAAAATGAAATTGAATTTGAAAATGAAATTGATTAAATAGGATATCAAGAACAATTATATGCTGCTCAAGAAATATTAAAATGCTTTAAAGAAAATTTAATTGAAAATTTTGCCAGAGGAATTGTGAAATCTATAATCATAAAAGATATACAAAATATAATAGATAAATTAGAAAAAAAAAAAAAAAATATCTCAAAATATAATATATCTTTTGAATCAAACATTGATATAATAACAGATCTTGATATTATAAATTCTCAAACATTATTAGATTTTGAAAATTTAATTAAAGATCCATAGATGATGAAACCTATTATAAATAGATTACCACAAGAATATAAGAAATTAAGGTTTAATTTAACTTTAAGATTTTATATATCTATAACTAATAATATATTAGAATTTGACAAATTAAAAGAATACATAGAATACACGATTATTTAAAGATTAATTAGATTTTAGAATTATTTGATTTTTGTTCGCTCTAAGTAGTACCCCACTAATTGGTATCAGAGCCATAGAGATCATGGATATTACAATTACAAAAACATATTGGTATTACAAAATAGAAGAAAAAGAAATATATATATATATATATAACATATTCCTAAGAAACTAAAAACTATAACATTAATGATAATTAAAGAATTACTTCAAGGAGTAAAAGAACAAATTATAGATAACATTATACTAAGATCATTAAGAGATAAATATATATATGAAAAAATTATTAAAGAACTTGAAAAAGAAGAAATTATGTTATATTGTAAAGACTATGAATTATAGAATTATAAAAATAGATAATTATTATAAATTAAAAACAGAAAAAGGAGATTATATATTTTTAGAACCTGTATCCAATAAACTAAAAATAATAACATTAAGAGTAATAAAAGAATTACCTAGAGAAGTCAAAGTACGGATATTACATAAATTAATAATAGAATCAATAAAAGAAGGATATATATATGAGAAAATAATATAAACTTTTGAAAAAGAAGAGATCAATTTATATTATAAAGAAAAATATGAATCACCCTAAAACAATTTATTAAACAAAATAGTTTTTAAATAAGTAATGGAATTAATTGAGATAAAAGAAATTTTAGATAAAAAAAATTAGCAAGAGTAAGATAAATAAATCTACAAATACAAGATGAACTTTTAAAACCTAGAGAAATAACAGAATCACAACAAAAACAAATATTAAAATTAAAACAAGAAAAATATAAAACAAGAGCAAGTTATTACGAAAAAATAAAAGAATTAACAGATAATAAATATGTAAAATAAAAATGCGATAAGATAATAAAATATTGTAAAGATACTGAATGTAGAACATATTACTTATGTCAATCAAAGAAAAGATAATAAGTTAAAAATGTCAATAGGTGAGTATATAGAAAAATTAAAAACACTAATAAAAATATTAATAGATGATGTTCAAAACATAAATAATGAAATAAAAGAAGTAAGAAACGATATTAATATTCTAAAAATTAAAAGAAAATAATAAAGGAAAAGAAAAGATAATAGATAAAAAAACTTATAGAAAAAGAGATGTCTAGGATAGGAAAAAAAACATACTGAACAAGAAAATATAAGAATAGAAACAGGTAGTGTGGACGAGGAATTTAGGAAAAAGATCTTACCAAAAATAATAGAAGAAGAAGAAGAGAAAATGAAAAAATATAAAGAAAAAGTAATAGGAAAGTTAGATATTAAAGAAAATTAGGATAATAAAGAAAACAAAGATGAATGAAGAATTAGATTTACTTATAGAAAATTTTGATCAATTAAGTTTAGAAAATTTAGATGAATATCAAGTCCTAATGAATACTGGAGGAGGACCAAATAGAGCAGAATCCTCTAACAAACAAGAAATACTAGACTCAGATGAAAGTTATGCACCTATATACATTAAACCATATAGACAATATTATGAAAAAAAAAAAATAAGAAATAGGCAACCACCAAGAGGAAACAAATATGGTTTATGTTTGACACCCTTTTTGGGTTAAAAATTGGTTTTTAAATAGTGATTAATAGAAGAATGTGTGGTTAAAAAGTAAGGAGAATTTTTTGGTTTATGTGTAATATTATTTTATTGATAGAATGTGTGGTTGAAATGAAGAAATAGAAAGAGAATGAGTATGAAAAAAAAAAGGGTGTCAAACATAGGCATAGTAATAAGTTTGAACTAAATGATAATTATGATAAACCTGTCAATCATGGAGGAGCAAAATTTGATTTAGATTGTAAAATAGATATTAGTAACTTAAGCAGATTCAATGATATTATTCTTTTTGTATAATAAAGATGATACATGGGAAAGTACTGAAAGAATGATAGACTTCTTAATAGCATCATTTGAAAGAAATGTTAGAAACTGGTGAGATTAAATAAATAATGATACAAAAACATTAATAAAAAGAAATGTACAAACAGAAATAATAAAACCAGATAGAGAAGGTATAGAAAGATTAGTAAACTATATTTCAGATGAATTTTTACGAGAAGATTGGATAAGAGATTTTGATGGAGAAACAACAAAAGAAAAAGAAAATGTTAGAATAAAATTAATAAACCCAACAATATGTGATATGTGTAGAATTAAAGAATATACATGTGAATTTAAGGAATATTACTATACTCAATTTTATAGTAATGAAAATCAAGATGTATATAAAGATATGTACTATAATAAGTTACCAGGATCATGAGGAATATATTTCAGAATAGAATTTGAGAAATATATTAAAGAAAATCCTGAAGCACCTAGATCTTTAGGATCAAGAATAAAATTTTTATTTGAAAAACTTGCATATATATGTCAACAAAGACAATTGATGAAAAAATCAGGAAAATTAACTAAGATATGTTGTGAAGATATGGAAAAACTTACACAATGGAGACGTAATCCTGAAAGGAAAAATATTAAGAGAAAATTCAAAAATAAGAAATTTAAAAAATTTTAGAAATTTTAAGAGAAAATACATAAAACCTAGAAGAAGATATTATGAAAGGAAATATAATCCAAATAGACAACAGAAAAACAGACCTTATAAAAAAGATAAAAGCCAATGCAAATGTTGGAATTGTGGAGAAATTTGACATATAAGCCCTGATTGTAAAAAGTAAAAAGTAAAAATATTACAAAAAGAATATTTAGAAATAGAAAGTGAATTAAGTAAAATATCAGATATTGAACAATATTATGATCAAGAAATATATATAAGTGAATCAGATTCAGAAGAAAATAATGAATCTGAATCTGAATAAAGAAATTGAAGAAATAAAAAAAGATAACATAGATAAACAAGAATATAAAGGAATAGAAGGTTATGGATTAAAAGTAACTTTTGATAATAACAAATTCAAAAAAATGCGAAAATTATCTTTAGATTTAAAAATAGGAAAATGGGAAATCTTAGATAGGATATGGAAAAAAGAAAAAATAGCAATAAATGAATATCATAAAATTGAAAAAACTATAAATGTTAGAACAACTCAAGGAACACATAAATTAAATCTTTTAACAAAAAGTACAGTAGATGAATTATTAACAAGGAGAAAAAATCCAATATGTTTATTTGGCAGGAATATAAATAATATTTAAATCCTTATTTAGGGAATGAATAAATTCACATTTAACAGTAAGCTTACATGATGGAAGAATAATAAATTTAAAAGATAGTCATTTAGGAATTATAGAAGGAAACTTAGCATACCAAAAATTAATATTTACTTGTTACACAAAATATTGTGTCTCAATTACAGACAAAAACTTCAATGAAGTCTTAGGGCTACATTTTAAGTTACATAGGAATGATAAAATGGAACCAGGAGATAAAATTATGACTATAGAATATAGAGTGATGCTACCAAAATTCGTACCTGGGTTAACCCGACGAAACTTCCCGTGATCTGGTCTTCAATACCTGAAATAAAGGCGCCGAGGTATGTTCTCGTTGCCCCTCCGATGCTTAAGTCAGACAGGGGATTAAGAAGACTCTGTATACTGTTGCCGTATATATGAATGTAAAAACGTACCTTAATGGCGGAGCCGGGTTGCATATTTATAGATGTCGGAGGGGGGAGAGTCCTAGAAGGATTGAACTTTCTGTAGTTTGAATTATAGTAGGTATTTGTGTTGTGTTAGGATTGCGGTATTGGAGATGGGGTGGAAGTTGTAGTGAACTAGGAGAGGTGGCGCGTAAGCGGGTCGGGAGCGTGGCCTTTCCCTAGGTCGAGACTCACACCCGAGGTCGAGCTTGGCCCAAGTTTTGGGGGGCCCATTTGGAGAATAAGGTGATCGGGCTCGAGGTACGAGGTCGGGGTAAATGACGCGTATCACAGGCCCCCGTATATCGAGCCTACAGCCGAACATGAGCTGTTGTTGTGGGCCTAGATACATCGAGGTGCTACTGGAATGGGCCCATTATGAGGGGCCTGGGCGTGTAAAAGTTGGGCCGCCACGTGTAGGCCACGCGTGCGGCCTTTGGTGTCGACATCCGATGGGCGACACTTGGCAGATCCAACGACCAAGATTGGAAGACCTTTGACCTTCCCTTTGACTCCTATAAATACTTTCCTTTTTCACATTTCACTTTCACCTTTTTACTTTTCACTCTCAAGCACCATCAGCTCGAGTTCGGGGACGTAGAGGGTTTGGGATCATCGACCTTTAGGAGGTAAGTGTTCGAGCCCTTAAGTTAATTTATTTATTATGTCGAGTAGCAGTAGCGATAGGTCAAGTGGTAGCGCTAGTAGTAGTGAGACGTCTAGGAGCGACACTAGAGTCCCCGAACCCGAGGTCACTCATGTCATACCAATGGCAGTACCTATAGCCTCGCACCCCGAGGCCGAGGTTGTATTGACATACCCTAGAATATCGACCATGTATAAGGAGCACGTCGTTATAAAAATAGCTAAGGAGTTCGGGGTCATGCCCTTATGTGATGTCAGGACCCCTGAGCCCAACGAAAATGTGTTGGATGCTGGGGACGGAGAGATGACATTTTTTAGAGATGCCCTCAAGGCCAGGCTCAGGTGGCCACTACACCCTTTCTTCTTGGACTTTCTAACCTCATTCCTAATATGCCCGGGTCAGCTAGCCCCGAATGGCTGGCGGTTGTTAGTATACTTTTTCATCCTATGTAGGTGCCTCGGGGTAGAACCTAGGACCGACCTTCTTAGGATGGTCTATGATTTGAAGTACTCGCCGGGTTTTAACTGCTTCGTGTACTTGTCGACGAAGGGAGGTTTTAGGACCCCAGAAACCCCGAGCTCCCTTTGCGGTTGGAAAGAGCGATATTTTTTTGTTAGGCCACAAAACCCCGATCACCCCTTCAGGCCGATGTGGACAATCCCCAACAAGGATAGGTTTAATGAGGGGAAGGCGTACTTCGAGTCCCTGGAGAGAGATAGGCTTAGGCTAGTCAACCATGAGCCACTCGCAGCTAAGGTCGATTATTTGCTCGAAGAGGACACCCACGACCTTGCCAACCTGAGGGACATCGAGGGTACGAGTCGAACCCCTACTGTTTTTTGCCTTGACACCCCGAACTAAGCTCGACCTAATTACTTGTGTTTTGCAGATTTGGAAATGTCTTTCAATCCGGCAGCACTTCTGGCGAATGTTCATAAGAAATCAAAGGGCCCGATGCCCAGAACACCAGCCCCATCGAATGGCAAGAAAAGGGCTCGGGACACCATACCGAGCCAAGTGACTGCTGACCAAGGGTAGCCCTCGAAGAGCCCTGGTCCTCCGCCGCAGCAATCGCCCCGACCTTACGCATCTCGAGGTCCACCCGGGGTGATAGATCTGGAGGACGACGTTCCTCTTTCCCAGGAACTGCTCGAGGATCATGCTCGTTGCCCTTTAATTCCGTCCTTGGTGTCGAAGTACAAGGGCGAGGTCGAGGCAGGAGAAGGAGTTCGGGCTTTGGAGTGTCTGCATTAGGTCGAGCAAATGCCTTATCTTTTGTAGCTTTCCTCTAATGATCGATATTGTCATTGTAGGCTTTAAGTATGGCTCGTGGCCTATCTTTGTGAAGCCTCGAGGAGTCGAACAAAGTAAGCGAGCTCGAGTCTAAGATCGAGCAGAAAGAGAAACAAATCAGGGATCTCGAGGTCGAGCGCGACCTTGCCCGCATCGAGATGAGGAAGATGCAAGATCAAATGGGCGAAATAAAGGACGAGGCTCAGGAGGTGAAGCTGGAGCTCATCCGGGTGAAGAAGGGGGTCGAGGGCCAATTGACAATGGCTCGAGCTCGAGCAATAGAGGATTTCAAAAACTCTGAAGAGCAGAAGACCTTGCCCGGGGAATATGGCTCGGGGTCCTACCACTATAGGTTAAGGCTGGCTCGATCCTACTTGAGGAGGAAGTTGCCTGAAGATGCGAAGAGCATTATTGAGGACCTGAAATCCGTGAGTGAGTTCGCGAACGAGCTCGAGCTGTCGGAGTCGGAGCCCGAGGAAAATGTCGACGTCGAAGGCGCTACCCCCGAGGATGAAGACCCGGCTGGCCCCACCGACCTTGTTTAGTATATTTTTTTTGACATCGATCTGTAATTTTCTTTTCCTTTTGCTATGTAAATTGCCCGAGATGGGTCTTAATGAATGACAGTTGATCGGGTTCTGTTTTATCTCTTCTCTCTTTTTTATTGCGGACCAAGTAGCTCGAGTCCTTGGGTAGGAGCTCGAGCGTGTAACTTGGGTGTTTGCGGGCCAAGTAGCTCGAGTCCTTGGATAGGAGCTCGAGCGTGTAACTTGGGCTTTGGTAGGCCAAGTAGCTCGAGTCCTTGTGTATGAGCTCGAGCGTGTAACTTGGGCTTTTGTAGGCCAAGTAGCTCGAGTCCTTGTGTAGGAGCTCGAGCGTGTAACTTGGGCGTTTGTAAGCCAAGTAGCTCGAGTCCTTGTGTAGGAGCTCGAGCGTGTAACTTGGGCTTTTGTAGGCCAAGTAGCTCGAGTCCTTGTGTAGGAGCTCGAACGTGTAACTTGGGCATTTGTAATCCAAGTAGCTCGAGTCCTTGGGTAGGAGCTCGAGCGTGTAACTTGGGCTTTTGTAGGCCAAGTAGCTCGAGTCCTTGTGCAGGAGCTCGAGCGTGTAACTTGGGTGTTTGTAGGCCAAGTAGCTCGAGTCCTTGGGTAAGAGCTCGAGCGTGTAACTTGGGTGTTTGTAGGCCCGATCTCGAGGTAATAAAAAATGTTCTCATGTACGAAGAATTCTTGCATGAGCTCGTGCTCGAGGTTATGCTAAGATGTGCATCTTTGAATGTTCTTTATTGTATTCCAATAACGTGCGTTACATGGTATACTGATTATAACCGAATGTAGAAACGTCAGAGCATGCAAGCCCAAAACAAAACTAAAAGACTTCAAAAACTGGACTTGTATTGAAAATACCTCTTAGAATCAGAAACTTAGCCCGTTCTGGAAATGGCCCAGGCCCCATGACACTCGGTCGTCAGTTAGTCATAGTCATAAATGTCGAGGTTGTCGTCGTTTCATAGTAAAAACTTAGTGCGAACTGACGGACGCTTTCGGGTTATAAGCGCCTGGTCACATCCAACTACTTGTAGTAAATTTTCAAATTGTCGGCGTTCCACGGCCTCGGGAGTGGTTTCCCCGAAGCGTCCCTTAAACTATATGCCCCCGCCCTCACTCTTCGTATAACTTCGTAGGGTCCTTCCCACGTTGGTCCTAACTTTCCCGGGGGGTGGCCAGCGGCTGCAGCATTCCGGAGTACCAAGTCCCCAGCTCTAAACCTCCTCGCTTTGACCCGACTGTTAAAGAGCTTGGTTGTTCTATTCTGGTAGCTGGCGGCCCTGATAGCCGCCTCCTCCCTCACTTCCTCAAGCAAGTCGAGATGTTTGGTTGTTTTCCCTTCGAATGTTTCAGTCATCCTCTGAGTTGGGAGGCCAACCTCAATGGGTATAGTAGCCTCTACACCGAAGGCTAGCATGAAGGTGGTTTCACCGGTCGCTGTTTTATGAGAGGTCCTATACGTCCATAATATGGCAAGCAGCTCCTCTGGCCAGTTGCCTTTTGCATCTCCAATCCTTGTTTGGAGATCGTGCAGGATGATTCGGTTGGTAACCTCGACAAGGCCATTGCTTTGAGGATGCGCGACCCAGGTTAGTCGGTGGTCAATCCCGAGGTTGTTGCAGAAGTTTCTGAACTGTGCATTGTCAAATTGTCTCCCATTATCTGATATCAATACCTTAGGTATCCCGAACCTACAAATAATTGATTTCCATACGAACGACCTGTTTTGGGCTCGGATATGGTGGCCAACGGCTCGGCTTCTACCCATTTGGTGAAGTACTCGACTGCTACAATGACGAATTTGAGCTGTCCCCTGGCCAACGGGAAAGGCCTGGGTTAACCCGACGAAACTTCCCATGATCTGGTCTGCAATACCTGAAATAAAGGCGTCGAGGTATGTCCTCGTCGTCCCTCCGATGCTTAAGTCAGATAGGGGATTAAAAAGACTCTGTATACTGTTGCCGTATATATGAATGTAAAAACGTACCTTAATGGCGGAGCCGGGTTGCATATTTATAGATGCCAGAGGGGGGGAGAGTCCTAGGAGGATTGAACTTTCTGTAGTTTGAATTATAGTAGGTATTTGTGTTGTGTTAGGATTGCGGTATTGGAGATGGAGTGGAAGTTGTAGTGAACTAGGAGAGGTGGTGCGTAAGCGGGTCGGGAGCGTGGCCTTTCCCTAGGTCAAGACTCATACCCGAGGTCGAGCTTGGCCCAAGTTTTGGGGGGCCCATTTGGAGAATAAGGTGATCGAGCTCGAGGTACGAGGTCGGGGTAAATGACGCGTAGTTCAGGTCAGTGAAGTCGATGCAGACTCGCCACTTTCCGTTGGCCTTCTTGACTAGGACCACGTTAGCGAGCCACTCCGGGTACTGTACTTCTCGTATGAAGTCGGCCTTCATAAGTTTTGCAACTTCCTCTTGAATGACCTCCATTCGTTCTGGCGCAAACTGTCTCCTTCTCTGCTTTACTGGCCTTGCACCCGGGTTTATGTTCAGCTTATGCACGGCGATCGTAGGGTCTATTCCTGGCATGTCCTCTACGCTCCAAGCAAATACGTCGGCATGGCGGCCCAGACAATCGATGAGTTTACCTTTTGTCGTGCTGTCAAGACTTCGGCCAATTGTAATCTTCTTGCCAGGCTCGAGCTCGACCTCATCCATTTTTTCAACTGGCGCTAGCCTTCCCCAGTGATCGGGCTCGAGTTCCATCTCCGCTATCTGCATGACGTCCGACCTGATTTCTTTAACGCTGGTGACATAACATTGCCTAGCCACTGTCTGGTTTTCGCAAACCACTCCGACCCCTCTGTTTGTAGGGAATTTCACCGCAAGGTGGAATGTTGAGACAATCGCTTTGATACCATTTAATAGTGGTCGGCCGAGTATGGCGTTATAGGCCACAGGTGTGCGAACCACTTGGAAAGCTGTGATCTGGGTTACCTGCTTTTCTTCTGATTCCAAGGTGAGGGGTAAGTCAACGACGCCTTCCGGGACAACAATACCTCCTCCAAATCCCTGAAGAGGCGTCCTCACCGGCCTGAGCTGCTTCGTCGAGATGCCCATTTTTTCGAAAGCCTCATGTGATAACACATTTGCCGCACTACCGTTGTCTACCAAGATCCTCTTCACTTCAAAGTTAGCGATGATTGCCGATTGACCAGGGCGTCGTCATGCGGAAAAGACACGCCTTCCAAATCCTTTGCTCCGAAAGTTATGTCCTCCACGGTTTTCATGTCTAGACTCGAGACAAGGGGGTACGACCTTGCGTACTGCTTACGGCCATTATTGGAGTCACCCCCCGAGGCCGTTCCACCAATAATGACGTTAATGGTCCCTGCGGTTGGTTGCTGATCCCTTTTGTCGCCGGGGTGCCGTCCCTTGTGCTGACTGTTGTTCTGTGGGCGTTTGTCTCGACTTACATACGGGCCTAGGAAGCCCCTCTTGATGAGTGACTCGATCTCCCTCTTAAGGGCGAAGTAGCCCTCCGTCGTGTGTCCATGGTCCCTGTGAAAATCACAGTACTTACTCTTGTCCCGGGCTTCAGGGGGAGATTGTAGCTTCGGAGGCCACTTCAACTCCTTGAGATCCTTGATTTCCATCAGAATGTTTGACTTGGTGTTGTTCAATCGGGTGAATGACGTCTGGGAGGCCTCTTGCCTAGGCTGGCTCCGAGAGACATCAGAGCGTTGGGTGGACTCATGGGGTCTCTTCATGTCGGGCTTCTTCATTGGCTGGGCGTCTCTTCTAGGAAACATCGTTTCCTCCATGTTAATGTACTTTTCGCCTCTAGTGAGTAAGTCGGTTATCGATTTGGGGGGTGTCTTTGATAGGGACATCTTGAATGCCTCACACCTTACTGCATATGTAAGGGCAGAGACTGCCGCCGTAATGTGTAGGTCTGGGATCAGAAGTCTTTCCTTGTTGAATCTCGCCATAAAATTGCGAAGGGTTTCGCTGAGTCCTTGGCGCATCTGCATGAGTGATGCCGCCGTCTTCCTGATGCGCTTGCTGCTGGCGAAGAAGGCGGAGAACTTGTCCGCCAGCTCCGAGAAAGTGGCTATAGAGTTCGGTTCTAGTGTGGAGAACCAATCCCTTGCAGCGTTGGTGAGTGTCTGAGGAAAGGCTTTACACATCACGGCATCGGGCGCTACCTGTAAGTTCATGACGTCGGTGTAGATGTTGAGGTGGTTGATGGGATCCGTTGTCCCATCGTACTCCTTCACCCGAGGGTATTTGAAACGATCTGGTAGGGGGTATGACAGGACTTCGGGAGTAAATGGTGTGTTAGGGGTAAACCCCGCGACTGCCTGGGATTTCTGCATCATCCCGGCCCTGATTCCTTCTTGAATAACCCTCGCTAGGTCCGCCGGATCCATGGCGACCGATCTCGAATAGATGGGCCCTTGGGGTATGCCCGACGTTCCTGCCTCGTGGTGGTAGGATCCTGGAGCCCTGGAATTGGTCATATTGCTAATCTGTGGAGACGGTGCCGGGGGGTGCTCCTCTCTTGTAGCAACTGAGTTAGCGCTGCTACTTGCTGGCGAAGCTCCTCGAATGCGACTGGTGTGATCGTCGTAAGCGGATGTTGCGGTTCTCCTGACGTAACCTCCTGCGGTGTCGGAACGTTCACCGCAAGGGGTTGGTTAGGAGCGAATGAGCTTGCCGGAAGTTGTCCTGAACGCGTGTTAACCATGGCTTCTGGTAGTCGTTCCCACAGACGGCGCCAATGATGCTACCAAAATTCGTACCTGGGTTAACCCGACGAAACTTCCCGTGATCTGGTCTTCAATACCTGAAATAAAGGCGCCGAGGTATGTCCTCGTCGCCCCTCCGATGCTTAAGTCAGATAGGGGATTAAGAAGACTCTGTATACTGTTGCCGTATATATGAATGTAAAAACGTACCTTAATGGCGGAGCCATGTTGCATATTTATAGATGCCGGAGGGGGGAGAGTCCTAGAAGGATTGAACTTTCTGTAGTTTGAATTATAGTAGGTATTTGTGTTGTGTTAGGATTGCGGTATTGGAGATGGGGTGGAAGTTGTAGTGAACTAGGAGAGGTGGCGCGTAAGCGGGTCGGGAACGTGGCCTTTCCCTAGGTCGAGATTCACACCCGAGGTCGAGCTTGGCCCAAGTTTTGGGGGGGCCATTTGGAGAATAAGGTGATCGGGCTCGAGGTACGAGGTCGGGGTAAATGACGCGTATCACAGAGCTTTGTACACATTTACTAACTCCAATTATGGAAATATATACTCTAAAAAATCATACATAGAAGTTCATAAGGAATGTAAGGATATTAATAAAATAATAGAACCAAGCAAACAAATAAGTTTAATTCCCAAAAGAATATGAATTTAGTATAATCAAGGATAAACTTGAAATAACAGAGTATAAAGAAGATGATTATTCTGATAAAATAATATTTAGAGATGGAAGATTAATTAAAAGATTGACAAGCCTTAGATTACCTAGAAGAAGTTTAGAAGGAACTAGTAATATAAAAAAAAAATCAAACTCCATAGAAATGCTGGAAATATGAAGATAGAAAGAGAATATTATAATGGAAGAGAACATATTGAAGGACCAAATATACTTATAGATACATGAGCAAGTGAATGTCATAGCTTCAATTAGAAAAAAAAGATTAATGACTCATAGGGTTGAACCATATAGATATGTAAATTTTGATGGACAAATACATATTACAGAAATAGGATGAATTACCATGCTATATAGATAATAGTATGAATACAGGTCCTCATATATTATTAGGAATAAGTTTTCTAAATGAATTAGAAAATTATAGTATAAAAAGAGAAGGATTATATATAATACATAATGACCAAATTATATTATGCGAAAAAAGATAACTGAATAATCAAATAAGTTTTCCATTAGCTGTCTATATACAAGTTACTATAGTAGAAACAAATATAACAACTTGTGCCTTAATAGATACAGGAATTGATATAACAATATTTAAAATTTTTTTAATAAAATCATGGAATGAAAATAGTAAAATAAAAATAACAGGAGTAACAGGAGAAAATACACAAATAATTAATAGTGCTGATAAAGTCAGCATAATACTTGGAAGTAAACATGTTATAATAAACAAAATATATAGTTATAATAAATTCGAATGTGATATACTATTAGGAAATGACTTTATACAACAATTTCAATATTATAAGCAAAATAAATATATGATAATGTTACAAACACTATGTGCACACTTATTAAAAATTTCAAGAAAATTTAGACCTTATAGAGTTTAGTCAGCCCAGCGTAGTGATAAATGGGAGAAAAAACCAATTATAAACAGAGATATAAATACAAAAACCTTATACAAAAAAGTCTTGAAAGCAGAAATAGAAATAAGCATGGAAAAAATCATAGAACAATTAGAAAAGACATGTGGAGAAAATCCATTATTATTTTGGAAACCATACTATCTTAAAGCTAAAATAGAACTAACAGAGAATGTTATAATTAGAGTTAGACTAATGATGTATATTATACAAGATACACAAAAATTTAAAACCCAAATAAAAGAATTACTAGAACAAAAACTTATTAGACCAAGTAATGGACCACATAGTAGTCCAGCTTTTATGGTTATGAAACACTATGAGCAAATTAGAGGAAAAGCCAGAATGGTAATCAATTATAAAGAATTAAACAAATACACTAAATTTGATGGATACTTTTTACCAAATAAAAAAGTTCTAATAAACCTTGTAAAAGGAAAACAATATTATTTTAAATTTGATTGTAAATCAGGTTTTTGGCAAGTTAAGATGGAAGAAGATAGTATACAATATACTGCATTTAGTACACCTCAAGGTAAATATGAATGGTTAGTAATGCCTTTTAGATTAAAAATGCACCACAAATATATCAAAGAAAAATGGATAATATATTTAGAAAATTTGATTAATTTTAATTGTATATGTTGATGATATATTAATATGTTCTAATACCAAGAAAGAACATAGAAATCATTTAATACAATTTATTAATGAATGTAAGAAAGAAGGGATTGTCCTTTCAAAAAAGAAAGCTATGATAGAAAAACAAGAAATTGATCTTCTTGGATTATCAATAGATAAAAAAGGAATAAAATTGCAAACTCATATATCCAAAAAGATAGAAAATTTTCCAAATAAATTAGAATCAAAAGAACAAATACAGAAGTTTTTAGGATGTTTAAACTATGTAGAATGATTTATTGAAAATCTTTCAAAAAATAGACATAAAATACAAGTTTTACTTAGAAAAATAAATACAAAAGGATGGAGTGAAGAACATACAGAAATAGTTAAATCATTAAAAGAAGAATGCAAAAATTTACCAAAATTAAGATTGACTATGAAAAGGATAATTTGATTGTTAATACAGATGCTTCTGATAAGTATTGGCCAGCCATATTAAAAACAGATTTAAATGAAATTTGTAGGTATTCAAGTGGAACTTTCAAACAAGTAGAAATAAATTATACTACTCATAAAAAGAATTGTTAGCGATTATTAAAGGAATAAAAAAGTTTTCATTATTCCTATTATCTAAAAAGTTTATTGTTGAAACTGACAATTCTAATGTTACAGGATTAATTAAAAATAAGTTGTCAATGAAGCCTCAATATAGGAGATTGCACATATGGCAAACATATTTGTCATTCTATAATTTTTGATATTATTCATATTAAAGGTATAAACAATTATCTTGCTGATTTTTTAAGCAGGAATATCGAGTTTGGAAATGGATAATATCAAACAAGAGATATCAGAAATAAAATCTGCGGCAGCATTTGCCAAAGATGAAGTCGATGATATAAAAATTGGAATGAAGACATTAGCTGAAACCTTAAGTTATAATGTCAAATTATTACTTGAGATCAGTGCGTCCATACTAAAGTTACCAATGAATTAAAAGACCGAATTGATGCTCTTGAAGCACAATTAGAGTATACAAATACCAAAAATACAAGAATTGATGCTTTAGCACAATCTCATGATACCAAACAGGGAATACCAAAAATAAAACAGGTACACAGCAAGGAAGCAACAGTGAACCCAGTCAAATAAAAAGAGATACGATCATAGAAAGTCCCCGAAAGGTGATAATAAAAAATGATGATAAGCATACGAGGGTAATCAAAATCATAGCAGATGAAGATGATGAGACCCCTTTAACGCCAAAAGAAGAAGAATATAAAGCTTTTGCAAAAATTGTCTATGAATTACAAGACGATGAATCTTATTTCATCTCCCCAAGAGAACATGTCTACCCAAAAATGATCATTACAAATGATGGAGACCCTAACATGGTCAAGATGGCAGCAGACTATGGATTCTTGGACTTAATTTATCCAGGAAAAGATTTAAAAGAAATTGAGAAATTTGATGATATCTTCCGAGGAAAAGTTTCAAAATTCGCCAAAGGAAGACTAATATATCTTAAATTTTACTCAATTAGTCCAGAAATTGATAGAAGGATATATTATCATGCAGAACATATTATTACAGTCGTATATGTAGGTCGAAATTTTCAGATTGAAGTAGGCCAAAATAGAAAGCCACTACCAAAAATTAACAGATCATGGAAAATATCTCGAAGAGTCCTAGAGATAAAAGTTCTCTACAATATGACAAAAAATTTATATGATAAAAAATTTCAATGCCTATTCCAATATGAAGGATAGACACTCATGACAAATAATGGAAAGGAAAAATCTATAATTTTAAAAGAGTATATCCAAAAATTTGATATCCATCATATTCATGGAAGTCCATCAACCATACAAGAATCATGCCAATTGATGGAATGTTCCACATGCTATCCAAATGAAAAGAGGACAAAAATATAAAGAGATAAGATGTCTCGCCACTATGCCAAACATTATTGAAGAATCTTTCCAACTCCATACGAAGACAATAGATGAAAAGAAGATGTAAAAGAAAGATGGACAGCTGGAAGAAATAAAAGAGCTACAATTATGTAGTGGAGATACTGTTGCAATAATAGAACTCCCTTAGTGGAGTATGAGATAATGAATGATGTAAGATGCCAATAATCGAGTCTCATGTAGTTGTATAAATAGAAGCCTTTGGGTTAAGATAGAAGCAGAATAAATGGAGAAAACACTTGAGCTCTCAGATTGTAAAGCCAAAACACTTCTGTCTTTTTGATATAATCTTTGTACCAATTTCAGAATATCAACAATATTCTATTTCTTTCATAGAAGAATGAGTTTCTAAATTTTCATTCTCATAGATTCTTGATAGATCTAATAAGAAACTTCTTTCTTATTTTAACAATAAAGATAGTTTTTCTTTAATCCAAGTTTAGGGATTTGTCCTTGGAAACGATACAGTGAAGGCTATAAGCTGAAATAACAAGGATCCCGTTAAGGCAGAAGGCCGTTGAAGGGAACAATTTGCACATTCAGAGCCTGAAGGTCACTCGATTCTAAGAATAAAGATCCAAATCAAAATTAAGGTAGAACTATTATTTCTTGTTAAATTTTGAAAGAATTTCTTAAGATCTTAGAGAATCGCATGTGTTATAAATGTTTATGATTAATCATGATATTTGGATTATTGTCTACCATAATGTTATATCATTGTTTTATAATGATAATTTTCATGATAATAGTAGATAATCATGCTAGGATACACGGTTAAATGATTAGACGATTTATTAGAAATGATATTTGAAAAAATAAAAAATATTAAATCCTAACTAAAAAGTATAGATAAAATGTTTGAGGAATATGATAAACTTATAAAAGAATATGAACAAAAGATAATAAATTATGCTAATACATTAGATCAAAGAATGTATTTATATGTTAAAATTCAAAATATAAGAAATACATAACAAATTCAAGATTACTTTAAAAATAAAAGGACATGTCTTGCAATAAAGAAACCTATTTCATTAAGGGTAAAATAGATTTTTCTACAAAAAGCTTAAAAGGGCCATTTGACCCGACTAGTTTGAAAAATATCCCTGGAAAACCTTCTCACGAAGGACCCAACCCGAACCTGAAATGCTACTACTTCTGCCTCTAGAGAAAATCGAGTGTACTACGTATCATAGTCGTTAGTCAAATATGCCACCAATATCAAGTGCAAAAAATTGGTGTCTCAGATTAGAAAATTCACCAAGAGCGATAAATTTCAGTTGACCATTCAGGTTAAATTTTTTGGCTGCAAATGCCAAGCAGAAGGTGTAGCTTCCTACATCGGAAATGAGCATTTTGTATTGGAACAGTGTTTTGAAATGTGGGGTGGTGGTGTACTATGAGAATGGTGAATAATGCCCAATCTAAGTTGTGGGTCAAGTTTAGGACCCATTTGATTAAACCTGTTTGATCCCAATTTTTTGAAAATTCATTTTTTTATTTTTATTTCTTTAATTAATTAAATTTGAAAAACCATTTTATTCAGGATTAAATCGATCAAATTAAGGTAAGATATTTGACTTTTGATCAACCGACAATTTTTTGGATGAAAATTATTATAGGTCATTTCGGTGCATATTTATTGTTAGGTTTGGGGGGTAGTTGCTAGGTTTTATTGGTTTAGGATAGCAATGTACATTTTTTAAAGATTTGGGACTACTACTACAAATTTTCCTAAATATATTAATATGAAAACTTATAAAATCATGAACTTATACAATGATGCTACAATGTCCAAAATTTGTGTGCATTTCCTTAATATAATTTCATATGGCATTCTATCATTAAACTATTTAAAAAACAATCCATTTTTGTACACAATCATATGTTGCCAATATTGCATCTATCAAGTGAGCGAGCAAAATTTTCTTTCAAAGTGACTTAACTCAAGCTTATAATACTTAAATTGAAACCATCTAAACATAAACATCAAAATACTAATAAATGTGTTTAAATACAAAATTAAATCAATAAATTAATAAAAATTATAACAATAAAATTTAAACTTGAAAATTCATTTTTTTTCCGAAATTAATAAGAAAAAGATTATCATAAAACATGATTTCCCTAACAAAAATAGTAAAAATAGAGGCGGGCTAGTAAATAAAGTTTTTGAAGTATAAATTGAAAAATAATATATGTCCGAAGATGATGAAAAAAATGTCAAGAGACCCTCTTATCAAATAATTAAAAGAAAAAGGCAATTGGGAACGAGAAGAGCTTGAAGATCTATAGGGTGTATTTAATTGACTTTATTTTTCATGAAAAATGTTCATTTTCCACACAAGTTCCTACGTTTGCGGTGTTTGATTGATTTTTCATGAAAAATAATTTTCAAAAGTCGGTCACATGATCACATTTTCCTTAAAATCGAGAAAAACATTTTCTTCAGGAATGGGTAGATTTTTTTTTTTCAGTCAATTCTCTATCTCATGTCTACATATCAATAAAGGGCCATGTCATTTTTCATAGATGGTGCTCATAATGGACACATGTAGGCCCTCTATTGGAGCGGCGCCTACAGACAATGGGGGGCTTCCATGTGTCCATTATGGACACGATTATGTCATGGACTGTACCCATAGCATCCATCAATAAAAAGTAGGCAAGTAAAATATTTTTTAGTTTGAAAATCAAATTAATCAAACATATTTAATTAATAATTTTCATGCAAATAAATTCTATGTAATTTAATTGGTTAAAACTTATTTTATTTCCGTGCAAGTTCTATATTTTCAATCAAACACGCCCTAAATGTAAAACATCTGTTGACTTTGAGAAAAAGGGATCAAAGTGAGTCAAACTTTCTCTCTCGTGGCACTTTTGACTCACCCACTTATGTCAAACTCAATCACTCTTTTTGTTTGTCGTATCGTTCTTCACTCTCTTTTCATTACCATAATTAAGCAAAACAACCCGGTGCATATTATCATATAAATTTGGGAGAATTGCAGTTATGGTACGAAATCTTTTAAGTATTCACAAGTGAAAACCATGAGTTCCACATATAGTTTGCCCCAAAAAATATAAAAAAAATGGATATTTTTGATCAATTTAAACGGGGCATTTTCGTCAATCACATATTAATAATTAAATTAAAACCCCTGACAAATTAGCTGCCCCCTACCCCCCCCCCCCCCATCCGGCCACAAAACTCAACATCCGACCCCTTCCCTCCTCTCATTCTTTAGATCAATGTATTCAGATGCTTCAGTCTTCTTCTCCATCCTTCACATCCATGTAGTCATTCTTCATTCATGTGTAGAAGCTTGAATCTCACCCAATTGTTGAACTTAACACAAGTAGGAAGGGGAATTTTGCAAATTGATTTCACAGGATTTGTAAGAGGGAAAATGGGAATCGGAGTTTGAGAGGAATTTTTTTATAAAAAAAATGGAGGAATACAAAAGGCATAAATCTTAGGAGTGTTAAATATATTACTAATATTTTATCTTAAGGGTAGATTAGTCATTTTACTTATGTAGTATTTAAAGCTTTTATTCTCTTGTATTTTTAGCAATTAATCAAGAACCCTAGCCTCTTTTTGTGTTTTCCTCCCTATTGGTATTAGTATTTTAACATGGTATCGGAGTTATTGTTTCATGAAATTAGTTTAACTTGTTGAAGAAATTCATATCAAAAAATATTGTCAGCTCGGTTGCAATTGAGGCCGATGTGGGAAAATTGAATCTGGACGTTTGGTACCTTGGGTAGAGATGTAGAAAGGCAACTAAAAAAAAAGCTGGGCAATTCGGATAACCTTACACTCTCTTTGAATATTCTCTCTTTCTCAGTATCTGTATAGTTCTAGATTGGAAGTTTATTATTGGGCTACGGTACAATAGGTATAAAAATCTGAATTCCTTGTTTGGAGGAAATTCTTGAGAGAGTTATTGAAGTGGATTTACCCAACAATTATGTGTTCTTCTTTATGAGTTTGTTTGGTACGGCTCAAAATCAAATTAAAATTGAAAATACAGCCATTATTGGGTTTCACTCGTCTAATAAAGGTCAACAATACATGTAGTTTTTCAATTATAATCCGATTTTAATATCTACCGAACACACCATATATAAAGATATTTTGAATTTTGGGTCAGAATCTTGAATTCAATTCAATTTCAAAGTTGGGAATTGGTATACGTGCACAAGTATTTTTTAAATTTTGGACACTGATTGAGATTTGGCTTCTCTTAATTCTCATTTGATTTTGGCTTGATTCTGCATCTTGGTATTGCTGATTTTCCATATTGGTCGTTATTTGTTTATTTTGCAATGGCTGGAAGTCGGGAGATTCTCTTCAATCTATTAGTGTGCAATTAAATGGGAAGAAATATTCTTATTGGAGTTACGTGATGAGAAATTTTTTGAAGGGTAAAAAGATGTGGGGTTATGTTTCGGGCACTTCTGTTAAACTAAAAAATAACAAGGTCGTCAATTATATGGAGTTAGTAAATAATTAGGAATCTCATAATTTGAGGATTATTACTTGGATTAATAATTCCGTTGTACAATCGATAGACACACAATTGGCTAAGTATGATACTGCTACGAAAGTTTAGGAGCACCTATCTAGACTATACACAGTCTAATTTTGCAAAACAGTATCAGTTAAAGATAGATATTCGACTCTTCAACAAAAAAATATGAGTATTCAATTTTATTATGCTATAACATATTTATGGGATCAATTGACACTCATAAATCTGTAGAATTACAAGCACTTGAACCTCATATCACCCGATGGGAAGAACAACGACTGGTTCAAGACTTCGTGGGACAATCTTGCATCGCAGTCCTCTTCCTTCCGTTGATTCTGTGGTTAGTGAATTGTTGGTTGAGGAGATACGCCTTAAATCTCACACAGACAAGGGGACTACTCCATCATCTGCTACTCCATATGTATTCGCAGCACCTCAGAGGTCACATTCCAGTAATCAAAGTAGGTCGTCTTCAAATGTTGCACATGATGAATGTCATTTCTGTAAGCACAAGGTTCATTGGAAGGGACAATGTTCTCTATTATTGAATATAGCTACACAACAGCAACTTCAACAACGACTCCAACAATAACAGCAAAGACAAGTTCTTCCTCCATGGAAATTTGGAAACCAACGACTTCAACCTACTACTGCAGTGGCTGCACCATCAGTAGATCCACTAATGTTTGAGCAGTTTCAAAATTTTCTAGCATCACAGTCAAACGCAATACCGCCACGTGCAATGTCTGACTCTTCTATAAGTTTGTCATCTTATATTTCTTCAGGTATATCATCTTCTTTTTGGATCTTAGATTCTGGGGCTTCTCATCATATGTCACCTAATTTTTATCTTTTGTTTCATTATCTCTCAAGTCTTTTGTGTCGTTGTGACTGCTGATGATACTCATATGCCTATAGTAGGTATTGGTCTCGTTGATACATATTGTTTATCTCTCAATGATGTCTACCATATTCCTAGTCTTACCTTAAATCATGTTTCTGTTAGCCAATTATGTGAATCTGGATATTTAGTCTCATTTTCTTCTTCTACTTGTTATGTGCAAGATCCGCAATCTCAGAAGCTGATTGGGATCGGCCATAGGTAAGTGAGACTCTATGTTTTGGATAAAATTAAAGTACTAGAAATTGCAGCTTCTAATGTTGATTTGTCATCTTTTCATTTGAGTCATTTATCTTCTACCTTTTATTTATGACATTCTCACATTGGTCATGTTTCAACATCTTGTTTAAAGTTTTTAGTTTCTCATGAGCATTAGGAAACTTGAAAACAAATGATATTTCTGATTGTAGTGGATGCAAATTAACAAAATTTCTGTATTACCTTTCAATAAAAGTATTTTTATTTCTGTTGCCTCATTTGATCTTGTTCACTCTGATACATGGGGACATTTTCCTGTTACCACTAAAGGGGGTTTACGATATTATGTTTCCTTATCGATGATTACACTCGTTATTGTTGGGTTTTTTTCTTATGAAACATCGCTTTGAATTCTTTAGTATTTTCAATGCATTTAGAGCACTTGTAAAAATCCAACATTCTGCTATTATCAAATGTATTCAATGTGATTTGGGTGGAGAGCATACTTCTAATGCCTTTTCTGATTTGCTTGCTTCTAAGGGAACACTTCACCAAAGTACTTGTACAGATAATCCCAAACAAAATGATTTTGCCAAAAGGAAACATAAACATATTGTTGAGAAGGCCCGTTCTCTTTTACTCTCTACTTCCACTCCTAGTGAATTCTGGGGAAAAACCATTCTTACTGTTGCTCATTTGATTAATAAGATCCCAACCTCACATAATTCAGGTTTGTCTCTTTTTGAGAAGTTGTATGGATATGTTCCTGATTATTCTTCTTTACATGTCTTTGGTTCTACCTGTTTTGTCCTTCGACCTCATGTCGAGCGTAGTAAATTATCATCTAAATCTGTTATATGTGTCTTTCTGGGTTATGGTTATGGTGTAGGGCAAAAGGGTTATCGTTATTTTGATCCAGTTGGTCAAAATTTATATGTTTATCCATGTCGTTTTCCTTGAACATATACATTTCTTTACTATTCCACCTAGTTCTCATAACATGACTAAGTTTGATTTTATTCGTATTGACCTATTTGATGTTAATACTGATATTGTCTCACATCTTGTTCCATCCACATCTACTTCCACTTTAGATCATGATTCTTCCACGGTTCCCATTGATAGTTCTACAAATATTGATACTTTAGCTCATAATACTTCAATTGTTCCCTCTCCTCCTATGGCTGCCCAATCACCTCTTGAGACTGGGGCCCCTTCTCTTACGCATACTCGTAAGTCCTCTTAATTACCAGACTTTGCTTGCTCTTATTACTCTTGGTTCTTTCATTTCCTTTTTAGCTTCTATTCATCATCTTTCTAAGCCTTTGTCCTAGAGAGAGGCAATTTGTGATCCATTATGGCAGGATGACTGAATAACTTACTGCTCTACATCAAACACATACTTGGGACTTGGTATTTCTACCTCCAAGAAAACGAGCAATTGGTTCTCGTTGGGTCTATAAAATCAAAAGCAGGTCAAATGAATTTGTTGACAAATATAAGGTCCAATTAGTTACAAAGGGGTATTCTCAAGAGTATTGTATGGATTATGAGGAGACTTTTGTACATGTTGCAAAGATGACTATTGTTCGCACCTTTATTGCAATTGCTTCTGTTCGTCGATGAAGTATATCTCAGATGGTTGTTAAAAATGCATTTTTGAATGGAGATCTACATGAAGAAGTCTATATGGTTCCTCCTCTTGGTGTTTCTCATCAACCTGATGAAATTTGCAAACTTTGAAAAGCTCTCTACGGTCTCAAACAGGCACCTCGAGCTTGGTTTGAGAATTTTTCCAATGTGATTACTTCACTTGGTTTCCGTCCTAGACATCATGATTCAGCTTTATTTTATAGATGTACAGCTGTCGGTTGTGTTTAACTTTCCTTATATGTTGATGACATGATTATTACCGGTGATGATATTAATGGTATCGCAGAATTAAAGTCAGAGTTAGCTCAGTGCTTTGTAATGAAAGTTACTTTCTAGGTATTGAAGTTGCATATTTTCCAATAGATTATCTTCTTTTTTAGCCCAAGTACATATCAGATATATTTGAGTATGCTCGTCTTATTGATAATAAGACCATTGATACGCCTCTTAAGACTAATGCTCGATATTCTTCTTTTGATGGCTCTCCATTATCTAATCCTAGTTTATATCGTACTGTTGTTGGTAGCTTGGTTTATCTCACTATCACTCGTCCAGATATTGCACATGATGTTTATATAGTTAGCCAACTTGTTTCTTCGCGTTCATTGTGTTCCCATTTTGAGGTATCTTCGTTGCACTCAATTTCAGAGCCTTTTTCTTTCATCTACTTCATCACTAGCATTGCGAGCATATTCTGATGCCGATTGGGCTAGTGATTCTACAGATTGTCGTTCTACCACTAGATTTTGTATCTTTCTTGAGGATTCTCTTATTTCTTGGAAGAGCAAGAAAAAAGATATTGTTTCTAGGTCTTCCATGGAAGTAGAGTATCGTGTCATGACTTCTACTACTTGTAAGATAGTTTGATTACATTGGTTGCTTGCAGATATGGGTGTACTTCTTCGCCAACCCACTCCATTGTATTGTGACAATAAGAGTAATTCAAATTGTGCACAATTCGGTATTCCATGAGAGAACCAAATATATTGAGATTGTTTGTCATGTCACTCGATATCATCATTAGCTTCGCACTATCACTTTACCTTTTGTTCATTCCACCATGCAGATTGTTGACTTATTTACAAAGTCACATTCTATTTCGCAATTTCGTTTTTTGTTTGGCAAATTTTCGATGCTTCTTATAGCAGCTTCATGAGTTTGAGGGGAGATATTTAATATATTACTAATACTCATATCTTAAGAGTAGATTAGTCATTTTACTTATGTTAGTATTTAAAGCTTTTATTCTCTTGTATTTTTAGCAATTAAATTAATCAAGAACCCTACCCTCTTTTTTGTGTTTTCCTCTCTATTGGTATTAGTATTTTAACAAGGAAGAATACATAAAGTTGAACCTCTTCATTGTTTGCGAAGATTGAAGAAGAATGGAGGAAGGAGTTACAAATGTTGAGAATAATGGAGGCTAAGAAAAGGAGGTCAGAGAAGCAGAGGAGTGTTAAGGGTGATAAAGAAGGCAGGGTGAAGATGGTGGTGCCGCCATCGTCGGTGCAGGTGGGACGATGGTTTCAGATGTGACGAAGGTGGGTTGGATTTTGGTTTTTGGTAGGGGTGGGTGAACGCTGGGGGGATGATACCTAATTTTTTTTGGGGGGGTTTTTTAACTGCGTGGTACGTCTTATGTATACATATAGGACGAATTATATGCATGGTATTTTTGAAATATTGATATCGTTTTTAAGAGTAATTAAGATAAATGATATTGTTAAAAAAATTTAAAATTGTTAAAAATAATATATATGTATAATTTTTTTAATAAATTATATATATAATATAAAAATGTTAAATAAATTGAAATGTAATATTTTGATTACAACAACTCT
Organism: Fraxinus excelsior; assembly: GCA_019097785.1. Classification (NCBI taxonomy): domain Eukaryota; kingdom Viridiplantae; phylum Streptophyta; class Magnoliopsida; order Lamiales; family Oleaceae; genus Fraxinus; species Fraxinus excelsior. Next base: position 16,684,761 of record CM032631.1, on the reverse strand, counting down.
TCTTTGTACACATTTTTTTTTGGTCAACGTGGCAACTTTTCTTCTTTTTATTTTTTGCTTTTATCAAGACTTTTTTTTGTTTGCATTAAAACTTCTCAAGAAAGGGTGACTTGTAGTTGCCCATGAGAGACTACATGTTCAGGAAGGTATATTTCAATAGTAAGCATTATTGTTAACTATTTGTTTTTATTTTACTTTTGTAGTGTGGAATATATTGCAAAATTCACCAATTTTGAAATGTATATATTATTTAATTTAATATAAAATGAATAGTTCAACTTTTACATTATAAGGAGCTAGAAAAAGTGTTAAAGGTGTCAAAAAGAAATTTTGATCCAATTATATCTCACCACATTATATGTATTTAAACCAATTTGTAAGTGGTGATGTACATATAGTAGAATCAACATAAAATAGTACTATTTTTATTGAATAACCTGTTATAAACTAAATTTTCAAACTTTCAAACTAAATGTTTTTTTTCTAATTTTCTATGTTGAGAAATATTTTTTTTAAAACGACAAATCAAATGTGTTTTAAGCAATCTTAAAATGGACTTTCAAAACAGTAAAATGAAAATGAACTCAAAACTTAAAATTGAAACTGAAACACAAACCAAACAGACCTTTAGATTTCAAATGCTTGCAATTGTGTTTGATCCATATTATTTTGGAAAAATGTATTCTAACATAGTAGATTGATGAAAAATGTGTGGTTGAAAAAGAAGGAAAAGTTATTGATGTGGTGAAAAATATTATTTTATTGAAAAATGTGTGGTTGAAAATGAGTAGAAGAATGAGAATGAGGATTTTAATGTATACCAAACAAGGGCTCAAAATTGTATCTCTTTTTTTATATACTAGTCAGATGCACGTGCTACCGGCGTAGTTGGCTACTTAATAGCATGGGTGTAAAAGCTTAATGAAACAAACATCAACAAAGCACCAGAAGACAAATTTCATCATCCATGTACAAGTGAAATATTATTGTAGTTAAAACCTTATTTTTTCATCAAAATGGATCATGTTTATGATGCGTGAAAACCATGGAATAATTGAAAATAAACAGGAAAAAAATTAACAATTATGATGTTACGTGTAATAATTAAAGATAAATTTTATATTTAAACTTAATCGACAATATATTTATTACTATCACAGTTTAAGTGTTTATAACAAAAACTAAATCGATAAACATGATATTTAAATTGATAAACTAAATCAACAATATAAACATGAATATATAATGGACTGATATCCGCTAGCGCAGAGAGGGTTTAGTTCAAGTCCTATTTCTTCTTTATTGGAAAATCAGCTTTTATTTAACCTTTTCCTCTCTCTGCGCAGATTTAGTTCAAGTCCTATTTCTTCTTTGTTGGAAAAATCAACTCTTATTTAACCTTTTCGCCAAACTTTACCAATTATTACATGCAATACCATAATACAAAATGTGGTCAAAGTACAATCAATAAACTCAACTACTCAAGTTCAAAACTAAATTACATGGGAAATTTGTATAATTGAGGGTTTATCTAACAAATAAAGAAAACCTAGATGTAGATATGATGAAATTAAAGTAGTATTTTGTGTAAATATAATTTACAGAGAAGAGGAGAAGATTACATGTCCCTCATTCACATTGGGCAAGATCCATGTGTAAGCAGCCAAGTATTAATGCAAGATAGGTGAAACATGTGGTGGCACTGAGGCGAACTTCAAACAATTTTCCCGACCTGGAAGTCCCGAATGTTTATAAGATGATTTTCTTTGCAATCAATTGAACTGATCAATAAAGGATTCATTATTATTTGTGATTAATAGTACCTGAAGACGAATTGAATAAGAGACTCTCCACAGAAACATCAACATTTTCATCTCACCAAAGACAATATACACTAATGCCAAATTGATCTAATTGCCATAAAATGAGTGAAGACTTGAAGACCTTGATTGAGTAAACATCACCATAAATAGCGCCAAAGCAGCCCCTCTGACAAGCCCACTTTTAGTCTCCTGCCCAATTAGAGCTCTGATCATTGTTCCTACTGAAATACCCACTACAATGGAGGAAGAACCAAAATTCCTTCTTTAGCTTCAATAATGAATACCATAGAAACAAAGGAAATACTCCCTTCAAAATGAGCCTCCCTTCACACAAGTTATTTAAACACAATCATGCTTACTCTTGGTAGCAATAATCCAAAATAGAATAGCTAAACATTCAAAATCTAACAATATATATTCTGCTCAATCAAAAGCTATTCATTTTTCAATTTCTTATTACTTTTCGAATTTGAGAGTCTCCACTTGAAGATATAACATTAATGGAGAACTAAATCAGAATAAAAACATGTAAATGAATCAAAAATCATAGCTGAGATAGTTTAAGCTCATTCAACAAAGCATATTGATAAATTCAAAGGAATCATGCAAACTGAGCTCAAATTGCGATGTAATACCATAAATTTATTCAACACTGGCTTGCAACCAGTCAATTTTGAACTTGATATTAGAGATTGTTATGATTTCAATCCAAGTCCGAACATAATCTTATTTGGCATTGTTCATCCCTTTCAGGTCTCTAAGCAATTCATGGAGCAATAACTTCAATTGTTGACAACAATATAACCTATATAGAATATTATTCCTGGAAATAAAGAAAATTAAAATATCATAAGTGGTCCATAACTATGAGGATGGCTTTTAATCATAGCCACATTTTTGTATTCAAAATGCCTACCAGGTAAATGATATCACAAAACTATCATATCGATCATCATCTGGAACTTACCCCTTCGTGTTCACTCCAATGGGGTTTTCCATTTATCATTTCAATTATGGTACAGCCCAAGCTCCACAATGGTCACAATGAATTTAGAGTCTGAACCAGGATGAACATATTCTAGGTATATGTAAAACGGGTCGCCAACTTGCATGCACATAAATTGAGACTTGTTAGAGTGTGTATACAAACCTAAAGTAGAAATCTAAGCTTCAAGATAATGACTTACAATTTCACTACCATAATACTGCAAAATGTTTGGATGCTTCAGATAGCTCAGCACTTTAATTTCCTACCAAAATGAAAAATTTAACAGAAAGCACAAGATCCTATTTTTGAAATAACTAAAAGAATTTAGGATAATATATAGAGAAACCTCCGCACCATTGCTCTCTTTCCCTTGAACTTTTTCCTCTCCTTCCTTTTAGCTTCACTCCACTATGTTCTACCATTTGATCCATATTCCTCAAAACCCGGCTCGAATGAACCCACAGAACCTCTCCAAGATTAAGCATCCATGCCCCCATTTCATACCGACAACGTTGCTCGACAGAAATAGGCACGACTCCGCCAAGAGTCTTGCACAAATATAAATTGAAGAAACTACTCAAATATTAGCTATTTCTAAAAACGAACAAAAAAAATGGAGCAAATTTTTATCAAGATTTCGGAAGGGCATTGCGTAAACACACAAACAAAACTTCACCATATAAATTTGAAAATACTGGGAAAAAATACCTAGATTTGTGAAGCGTGGAATGGGATTGGGACAAGAGGGTCATAACTGGGTAACACACAAACAAAACTAATCGTTTGCCAAAATTTGACAGGAGGTGAGGTTTTGACAAGAAATCTGAACTTGCTTCCGAACGTAAAGGAAGCGGAGGAGCTAAGAAACGATGGAGGAATTGCCGCGGCTTCAACTTCTAGTCAAACCATTAACAGCGAAAATCGAACCAAAGAAATATAAACATAAAACAAAAATCGAAGTGCGAATCTACAAAAATTTATGTGAAAGAGAGTGAAGAATGTGAGAAGATTATTTCTAGGGTTTCTTTCTTTGGGCCCATGAACGAAGTCGCGAGAAAGAGAGAAGGGGGGAGAGAAGGATCTAGAGAAACCGATTGAGAGAATGAAGGAAAGAAGTATGGAGTATGGACGTTGCTTGAGAAGTGGAGAAAGTTAGAAGAAATGACTGCATCGGGAATAAAAAAGTCCACACGGCTCGGCTAACTGACGGCTCCAAAACTGGTTGGCCAAACGGCTTCTGAACAGTGGCACACAAACTCACTCTTTTTATTATGTGTATAGGATACGATAATAATAGAGATTAAAAAATGGTATTTCTCAATAATGTAATACTTAGTTCATATAATATGAGCTTCAATCTTTATGACACTGTTTTATTTTATTCATTTTCAAAAAGGAAGAAAGCAATTTAAAAATACATTTCATTGATTCATGAGTCAACATCAAATTTGTTACTAGTAAGAACTGAGTAACCGCTCGGGCTCCAACCTGTCGTGTCTGGGTGACGTGCCACAAGCTGCCGAGGCGATTGCGCAGAGGACGAGCTGTTTGCACCCGGTCCCCTTTTCGCTTCGCCCCTCCGCGTCCTGGCAAAGATCCCCCGTACAGAGATCTTTGCAGTCAAGTCCATGATTGATTGGATATGTGGCAGGAACCAGACGGCCAAATCAGCCAGTATGTGGCAGGACCCAAACGGTCAAATCAGCCAGAAGCACTCAATGCCAGCCAACCTATGGAAAGACAAGTTGACGCCTACGGTGGGACTGGCCCCAATAATCTAGCTACACGTGTCTCCCAATCCAACGGCCCCCCTCCTCTTACACCCGGTATAAATACTAGACCCTTACGCCAAAAAGAAGGTACGCACTCTTTTACTCTCGATATATGAACACTTGCTTTCAAGAAGATCAAAAGAAAAACGGCCTCCGAGTGAAAACTTGGGGATCGATTGGATAATTTCCGGCCAACCCTACGCTGACTTGACCGTCGGAGTGCCCGTGGCCAACCCCGCCTCCTATGGGAACGGCCACGTGTGACTGACGTTGTGTGGTTTATGCAGGAAAGGACAGACTCGAAGGTATCACCTGTTGGCTCGGTGACAGATCCGTTTTTTGAGGTCAACAGATTGGCGCCGTCTGTGGGAATAAATTGGGCAATGCAAACCACGATAACTTCCCACTAAAAAGCTTAGTCGAACTTCCGGCAAGAAATCCTTGAAAAAGGAGGGCGGCAGGATCGGTAGGACTCCAACTTGCCAAGAAGAGAAAAAGCCTTACTGCCTCGAACCATGAGTTCCAGTGAGGAAGAAGTAAATCCAAGGAGGACAAGAGAAGCCTCTGAAGAAGAGATCTCTCGAAATGTCACTCATCAGCGACCCCACCACAAGTATCGCAGAAGGAACAGAACTGCCCAACTCGCGGCTGAAGTAGCCACTATGGCCACAAACATGCGGAACATTGCGGCTCAGAACGCAGCCATGCAAGAATTCCTTGCTCAAGCTCAAAACCGAGACAGCTATTCGGCTCAACCGAGTCGACAGCATTTTGCACATAGGCGGTCTGGGGAAGGACCAAGCAGAAGGACCCAATCGGGGCCTCAGAACGACGCCCCTGCCGCGCGGGAGGTAGAGATGGACACGTCAAATTACACAGCTGCCCCAATCAGGGACACCTCGGCTGGAGAAAACAATTTCCCCCCGGATTATGAGGAGCAGCCCCAAAGATCCGCTAGCGTCTTCGACCGAATCGGACGAATACCTAGAAACGGGGGTCAGCATATCCCCCAAGAGGTTCGACAACGGCCACATGTCCAAAGCCAGGAAGCTCAGGTCCCTCCGCCTAGAAATAGGCGAGAGAGGCGAAGCGCTATAGACTGGGGGAACAGAGGAGCAGCAGCTCAACATCCGCCCCAGGCCGCCGAGGAGGAGGAGGGCCCTCACGAACCGTGCAGATCATATGAGCTTGATGACGACGATGATAATCTGCCCTTTTCAAGGGAACTTCGTTCCTTCCCGATGCCACATAACTTTGTTCCCCCGAAGATCCCGAAGTACGAGGGAAAGGGCGACCCGGAGAAACATCTCAACAAGTACAAAACGCAAATGAGCCTAAGGGGCGCCTCTCCAGCACTGAAATGCAGGGCATTCCACCTGACCCTCGCCGGCGCTGCCGAAGTGTGGTACAGTAGGCTAGCACCTCTTAGCATCAGAAGTTGGCCGGACCTGAAAAAGGCATTTCTGAACCAGTACCTGTCTAGGAAAGAGGGAGAGGCGCCAATACAGCGCTTGCAGGACATGAGGCAAGCTGCAGGAGAAACTCTGAAGAGCTACCTAGCTCGCTTCACTGACGAGATAACATACTGCGAACAGGTCACCGACAAAGAGGCTCTGTCCGCTCTGAAAGGGGGATTGAATATGAATACGCTGTTCTGGAGGGATGTCCGAAGTAAGAATCCCTCAACGTACGATGAGCTGGTGGAAATGATGAAAGTCGAAATTGTCAACGAGGAAATGATTGACCATCGAAACAGGGCAGCCCAAGGGATCCCTCCACCCAGGAGACAGATGGGCAGAGGCCCCACGTCCCAAATGGTAAGTCAACGGTGGACCCAGGCAGGACATGCAGTGGCTCCCACCTCGGGACAAGCATTGGCTACCGCTACGTTAAACGCAGTGCCTACCCTAGCCTATGAAAATGATGGATTCCACGAGGGCAACCCAGCCAGGGGCTCCAGACGACCTTCAACCTCTAGGAATAGAGGGCGAGGTGGGATACCTAGCAATAGGTTCCAGGAAGACCTGCGGCCCTATTGTACTTTCCACCGCTACTATGGACATGACATAAAGGATTGCAGAGATGCCAACCGGCCATCAAACGCCCCTCGAAACACAAGAAACGATTAAGGTCAAAATATCACTCCAAGGCGTTCAACCCCCAGGAGGGGAGAAACAAGGCAACACTCGCCCCGTGATACCAGAGATAATGACAGGGAAAGACCCCGAGGGGGCCAACGCCCTAGGAGGGATGTACCCGCCTCGGACGAGCGATTCCCCATACGTGAAATTGACACCATAATTGGAGGGCCCCATATAGGAGGCGAATCAAGGAACGCTCAAAGAAATTACACAAGGGAGGCAAAAACTCCACCAATGGCCAGCTATATAGTAAGCCAAACCACCCAGGGCAGAACCGTAGAACCCATAACGTTCACCACAGAAGATGTAGCAGGCGTACACTACCCTCACTGTGACGCCCTAGTGGTTCGGGCTGTAATAGCCCGCAATGGGCTTAAACGCATGCTGATGGATAATGGCAGTTCGGTCAACATCCTGTTCGGCTCGTCTTTTGATAAAATGGCGGTAGACCATGAACTGACGCCTATGGCCTCGCCCCTCTATGGGTTCACCGGAGACAGCATCATCCCCAGAGGCAAGATTACCTTGGCAGTCGAAATGGGGGCCCCGCCTCAGGTGGCACATCGCTTCATGGAATTTTTGGTAGTTGACCGTCGGTCAGCGTATCACGGGGTGTTGGGAAGGCCAGCCCTGAAAGATCTGTGGGCAGTCACTTCCATCCATCACCTATGCATGAAATTCCCCACGGATCGGGGGGGTCGCGACACTCCGGGGCGATCAAATGGGATCTAGAGAGTGCTATCTCAACTCCCTGAGGAAAGCAGAGCCCCGAGTTAACATGGTACTGGATGCTGAAATGGCAGAAGCCCTTGAAGGATCGCTTGCGGTGCTGGATGTCGAGATGACAGATGTCAGACCCAACGTATCCCTTGAGGAGCTGGATCCCCGAATAATTGATTCGGAGCCCCAGACAGCCCCAATGGAGGAACTGGAAAACTTTTCGCTGGACCCTCAAGATCCTGCAAAGGTTCTACAGATAGGAAAGGAGTTGGAAGATGGGACTAAGGAGAGGCTAAAAGACTTCCTGCAGAAGAATGCAGACGTATTCGCATGGCGGCACGAGGATATGGTTGGAATAGACCCCGGAATCAGCTGCCACCGTTTACAGATCAACCCCAATCACACCCCTCATAGGCAAAAGAGAAGAGCTCTAAACGCCGAAAGGTACGAGGCCTTAAAAGAGGAGGTAGAAAAACTCATCAACAGCGGTTTCATCCGCGAGGCCAAGTACCCGGAGTGGATATCAAATCCCGTCCTGGTGAAGAAGCATAACGGCAGATGGAGGGTCTGCATTGACTTCTCCAATCTCAATCAGGCCTGCCCAAAGGACGGCTTCCCCCTCCCCCGGATCGACCAATTGGTAGATTCCACAGCAGGACACGAATTGCTCAGTTTCATGGACGCCTACTCAGGGTACAATCAAATCCCCATGTTCCCAGGCGACGAGGACAGCACCTCCTTCATTACTGACAAAGGACTTTATTGCTACAAAGTAATGCCCTTCGGCCTGAAAAATGCCGGGGCTACTTACCAAAGGCTGGTGAATAAAATGTTCGCAAACCAGCTCGGAAAGTCCATGGAAGTTTATGTCGACGACATGCTGGTGAAAAGTCTCAAGGTCGAGAGACACATCGAGCACCTAAACGAGGCCTTCCAAATTTTGAGAAGATACAACATGAGGCTGAATCCCCTCAAATGCGCGTTGGCGTGGCCTCAGGCAAGTTCTTGGGCTACATTGTGAATCAAAGAGGAATCGAGGCCAACCCAGAGAAAATCGAGGCTCTGATTAATATGAAGTCCCCCCAGAAACCCAAGGAGGTACAACGACTCACTGGTAGAATAGCTGCGCTTAACCGCTTCATATCAAGGGCCACTGAAAAATGCATGCCATTCTTCAAGGTCCTGAAAGGAGGAAAAACGTTCAGCTGGACCCCTGAGTGTGAAGAAGCGTTCCAAGAATTGAAGAGCTACCTGGGACGTGCGCCCCTCCTCAGCAAACCCAAGGAAGGAGAACCCCTACTGCTATACTTGGCTGTAACTGAAGCTTCTGTAAGTTCGGTCCTTGTGAGAGAGGAGGAGGCGCACCAGCTGCCAGTCTACTACGTAAGCAAAGCCCTGCTGCCCGCCGAAGAGCGTTATCCGGGTATGGAAAAGTTAGCTCTGGCTTTAATCACCGCTTCCCGTAAGCTAAGACCCTACTTCCAGGCCCATGGCATCCACGTGCTGACGAACTTTCCGCTCAGGCAAGTCTTGCAGAAACCGGACGCCTCGGGGAGGTTGCTCAAATGGGCTGTAGAGCTCAGCGAGTTTGACATAACCTACACTCCCCGGGCAGCTGTCAAAGGCCAAGCCCTAGCCGATTTCGTCGCTGAATTTTCAAAGGCTCCAGAAGTCGAAGTGGACATGGAGCCGGCAGAGCCGCCCACCTGGAACCTCTTTGTCGACGGCTCCTCAGGAGAAGCCGGCTCCGGGGCAGGAGTGGTGCTGGAAAGCCCGGAGGGACATAAACTAAACTGCGCCGTCAGGCTCGGGTTCAGGGCCTCCAACAATGTAGCAGAATACGAGGCCCTCCTGGCGGGACTCC